>JAVUPR010000041.1:0-600000 GCA_036785695.1 Gentiana straminea
AAGACTTTTCCAAAAGTAGGAGCTATTAGAAGAAGGGCCTGCATCAAGAATAGAAGTATTTGGGAAATATTTTGCTTTTAGAACCTTCGAGACCAAGAGATTTGGGTTTTTCAAAATTCTCCAGATCTGTCTTGCTAGATGTGCCATGTTAAGGGCCTCAAAATCTCTAAACCCAAGGCCCCCTTGTCTTAACAATACACAGCTTTTTCCAATTGATCCAAGTTGATCCCAAATTTTCCCTTCCGCTTCTTTCCCCCACCGTAACTTTCTGCTGTGAGGCTTGATAGCTCGTAACATAATCCTTTTGGGAATTTAAGGCTAATGCATATCGGGATAAGATGTCAGCATAGTAATGATCGATTTGAGCAGCACTTCTTTTCCCCCCGACTTAAAAGATTGACGTTCAAGAGCTAAGCTTCAGATGAGACTCTCTGCTTGAGATAAGCAAAAGCATCTTTCTTTGATCTTACCAACAAGGTATGAGACCTGAGAGTTTATTGGCGAGGTGCTACATTAATTCCAGTAAAAACCACGAGAACAACAGACTTCACTTGATCATCAACATTTTTGCTAAAAAAGATCCCGTACTTTATTAATATTAATCGTTTGACCCGAACAGATCGATGGATATGCAAAATATTTTCCGCATTAAGAAATTGATCAAGATTAGCTTTGCAAACGACAAGGCTATCATCAAAGAAAAATAGACGGGAAATAGTAGGACTAGTTCTAGCAAGCTTAACACCCCGGATAAGGCCATTATTCCCGCATTATTCAAAAGGCGTGCTAAGCCCCTCAAAGACACAGTATGAAAATATATGTATGATAGGAGGTCCCCTTGTTTTAGACTCCTGGGGCGTTTGACTAAGCCGTATCCTGGTACATTTATAATAAAAGAAAGTTAAGAGGAATATATGCATTCAAAAATTCTATCTATCCAGGCAGTAACAAAAGCCCAATTTTTGCATGACAAATTTAACAAAACTCCACTCCACTTTATCAAAAGTTATCGCCATATCAATTTTTATGGCCATGTACTTGTCCCTCCGAGTAGAATTAATAGGCCATCAAATGGATGATTTCATGAGCAAGGATGAAATTGTCCGTGATATATCTACCAGAGATGCAGTTGTGATTGGCCGAGACCGATGCAACGAGGCAAAAAAAATTTCAATCTATTCGCCAAAAATTTCGAGATAATTCTCGTAGGACACATTGCATAAGCCGACAGTTCCGAAGCTGACGCTTCAAAAGAATGTGGATGTTTGGGAACGAGTGCTATGCAAGTGTGGTTAAGCTCTCTTAACATTTTACCGTAGTGAAAAAAACTACTAATCATATTATAAAGGTCATCTCTCGATCAAATAATAAATTTTTTTTACAAAAAGAGAGGCGTCATACCATCTCGCCCGGAGCTGAAATGTGAGCTTTTCATGCTAAAAACAGCTCTTTTTTTTTTAATCTCATTTTCGGCCATGTGCCTCATCAACCGCCGATTCAAGCTTTGAGTGACCCTCCTTTCAAAATTCCCAAAATGCATGTCAAGGTCTCAGAGCCTGCGTGCTATAAGAGGTTAATAGTAATTAACAAACTCATCAAATATTTCTTCCAAAGAGTTGCACCAAACATTAGAATTTTTCCTTTTTAAGAGTAAAGAATAAAGTTCTTCCTTCTTCTACGCAGACCGTGGCATGAAAAATCTGTGTTTCTATCCCCTCCTTTTAGCCGACTTTACTTTCGGGACCAAACAATTCCTCTTTACTATAAGCCTCCCTAAGTTCATTCTCAATGCGTAGTATTTCGCAGCGTCAAAGTTAGTGTTACCGCAGTTATCTCAGCCGTATTTTAAGCTCTTTTAATTCTATTTTTAGCATTGAAATTTCTAGAACCTTTCCATTTGAGAATACTGAACTCGAATGTACCCTTAATTTTTTTCATTGAAGATAAACATGTTTGAGCCATGAAAAGTTGAAAACCAACCAAATTTTTTAACAGCTCTACCTAGTCCCTCCAAATCAACCCATCTCCTCGGTCAAAAACGAAGTTTTTATGCTTTTTGAGGTCCAAGTGGGTTAGTCTCACCTGCGTAATAATGCAATGGCCGAAGCTACATGGAAAACAAATGGCTACAAGTAAATCTGTGGATATAAGTTTCCTCCGCAGAAGAAGAGCACAAGAATCGCTTTCTAAACCCTCTCGGCGGGTGGTTACTTGGCCCTCTCTAGTTCTCCTCCAAGTCCAAAACTCGACCTTGATATCCCAAATCCTTCGTGGAGTTATGTAGAAGACAAAATTCTTGAAATCCCTTATGTAGAGCTTTCAATTCTTTTCTAGAACCTCCAAGCTTCTCATTTACATTGGGTTATGTCAATGAAGTCTCCTCGTCAAAACAAAGTGGAGAATCCCAACGGGCCATTCCCGCTGTAGTGAAGACCAAGTAGGGCTCCTTCTCCCGACGTGGATTAGAATCAAGCATACAAACCCACAAAACCAAAGAAAAAGAGTTGACAGAGGGATCAAAGTATTTAATTTCAATGGTACAATAAGTAGTGAAGATATCGAGATAGAAAAACCTTGTTGCCATGGCGTGCAAGACCTCCCGAAATCCTAATCAGGGTCTACAAAGCAAAAATCTTGGAATTTTAATCTTTTGCAAACTTTTCTAACGAAATCGACTTAATTTATGTTTCCATCAAGAAGACAACTTCGGTGGGAGTGGAGTTTGCAAACCTCCTCCAACTCGGGGAACCGCTGGATGGCTCCCCCAAACCTTGACAATTCCACACCACAACTCTCATCATGCAAGGTGGCAGAGCCACTTAGTGGCCGGGCCGCCTCCACCCCCTCGAGTAAGCACAACTTTTTTAATTGATTCAATGTAAGCATCCGGGGCTAAAACAACTCAACGAAGATAGTTTTCTCTTTGATAAAAGGTTCCTAGCAGCCTTCATCACTCGTCCATAAAAGGACCCCGACGTTCACGTAAAGTGGTTTGCAAGTGAGCTTCCTCGGCCAAAAAGTGGTTCCGGGAGACGAGGCCTCTTGTCGGGGTCGTTCGTCGTATTAATGTCATTTCCCAGTGTCCACTGCCCGAATAAAGTCCACCGCACGTGGTATCATAGACAACCTCATTTTCTCCTTGTTCGCTCGTCACCCAAAGTAGTAGGATTATTTGATTTTTAGTCCTCTAACTTTACCTCGTTTTTGTAAATAGTCCTCTTTTGTCCTCGTAGTATTTTTAGTCCTATAACTTTTTTTTTCGATTTTTAGTCCTTTTTACTAATTCATCACCGGAGCTCCGGCGAAGTGTATAAAAAGGACTAAAAATCCGTAAAATAGAAAGTTATAAAGGACTAAAAATCCGTAAAATAGAAAGTTATAGGATCGAAAATTAGCACTTCGCCGGAGCTCCGGTGATGAATTGGCAAAAAGGACTAAAAATCCGTAAAAAAAAAGAAAGTTATAGGACTAAAAATGCAACCGGAGCAAAAAAGAGGACTATTTACAAAAACAAAGCTAGAGGACTAAAAATCAAATAATCCCCCCAAAGTAGCTTCGAGTATCATTTTGCCCACCCAAAAGAGTTTCGATTCCATAGAGTTTCGACTTCGGCAATTCTAAGCGTCGCCAAATTGCTTGGGTTAATTTGCTCTCTCGGTCCACCCAAGAATCCGAGGAGTATTCGGCGCAAAGCCGGCACAACAAGACGGTCCAGAGAAAAGCTCCATCCCAGATTGCTTTTTTGGAATAGCCTTTAAAGGATTTCTGGAATAGAAAGCTCACAACCTTTGTCCAAATGCTGATTTTCCTCGAGGTTTGCCCGTGGAAGAAATTTGGCCTTTGCTCTATATCCGCATCGTCACGTCGGGGAGGAGATGACCTTCAGTGGATAAGATTCTCCTTATAGTTCACTCGTCGGGGCTTTGTCTTTGGTGTTTGAGGCTTTCAACCAAAGACCAAATTGGTCCTCCCTATCAATACCATTTCGAAGATCCAATACTTTTGTGTAGCATGATTTGGATGCATGTCTAATTATCCCACAAGAAAAGTGCAAGTAACCTAGGTTTTCATATTTAAGATTAATCCAAACTTTGCGCCCATCTTTTTAGAACAAAGGAGCCTCTCATAATCGGCTTAGAGAGGTCAACCTCCACCAAACATCTAATAAAAGTTCTCAGTGTACGCTTATCGGTGTATTTGGAGGTTTGCAGGAAATTACCCTTCCAAAGATCGGCAAACGTGCTCGTCGTACCGCTTTTGTAATACAACAAAGAGGCAGTCCCAAAGTTGAATCCAAATTGCCCCCTCGTAAAGCTTCGTTGTCGTCTTCGATTCCTTTCTCCATTGCTTAATTACAAGAAGGAAATTTCATAAAAACCATGGGCATCCCACTAAGACTCTATCCACATCTTCCATGCAAGCAAGCTGAATAAAACATGAAACTTGTTTGACCCCAAGCTATTAATCTTAAACCCCCGTAAAGTCCCGCATAATCTTTCAAGACGTTCTCCAAACCCGGAAATTTCACAAATTTTGTCGTAGAAAACCTTGATGACCACACTTTTAGCACACCTTCCTCGCCTCTCGCGTTGTTTCAAATTCGGAAGAGCTATTCCACTGCGTTTTCAAATTTCGTAAAACCGAATTTCGTGTTTGTGTTGTAGATCCTCATCCATTGCAAACAAAAGATGGTGTAACCGCAAAGGAAGCAAGAAGTGAATGGCCGATCGAAAAAGATAGAAAGATTTAGACATGCATGCAAAAAGGAGTGAAGTTAAGGAAGAAGAGCACAAGAGAAGCTGCAAGTAGTAATAACAAGACAAGAAGGAAAAGGTTCATCTACTCTCGGGCGATAGAGAAATAACTCACATTAGAGTGAGAAAATAAGTGGTACGTTGTAGATTGGACGAGAAGAATAGCACCCATGAGTCAAGTTGTCTTTTTGAATTGGATTAGTTCTATTTTTTTATAGAAAACTTCCAAGAAGATCTAGGTCGTGGTCGGTTTGTAAAACAATGAGATAGGGCCGGTAGTCTTCTCTACTTAACTACAGAAGAAGTCGAGTACATGAATTACATGTTTGCACTAGCATCTTGACCATCTTTGACTCGTGGAGGTCCATGTAGAAAGTCTCATTTTAATCGGTGAGTATCATAGAATTCTAAACTCGAATTTAACAACATATCGTGCAACTTAGTCAATTTATCATTAATAGACTATACTTTAAAAAGATTTGATTTTACGTAAGTCTTTTTTTTTTTTTTTTTTTTGAGGAAAGATTTTACGTAAGTCTAAAATGATTTTTTGGCATTGTAAAGTCGAGCTTATATTCAACTTTACAATGGTCTCATGTCACTTTGATACCCCGTTAAAATGGATTATCCGTTTGTTATTAACAACTTTTATTACTTTATTTGTAATCGAAAATAGACATTCGACATATGCAAAATCAAGCGTATAATCGAATTTTACAACGATCGAATGTTCGTGTGGTGCACCGAAAATAGATTCGTTACGGTGCCATTAACAAATTTTTTAACCTCTAAAATCAATTATTGAACTATTTTATTTTGTAACTGGAATGCCGATATGATGTCCGAAAATACAGTAGGCATTGGCAAAGAAAAATTGGGGATGAAAGGGATGAAAATGCAGCAGCAGAGCAGAGTTCATTTTCCATGGTTTTTCCACTAATTTCTCAGCTAAGGGTCTCTCATTCCTCGTTAATCTATCTATATTTAGTATCCATTTTCGTTTGTAAAGAGCTCTGGGTCACTGATTTTCTACTAGATTTCACTTCCGGCCGCTTCCCGACTCCCTCTAGCACTAGTTTAGGTTATTCGAATCAGCTTAATCAAGTTTGATGATTAACCATCAGATGAAGCGTAGTAAATCTGGAACAAATGTAATGGGTTCTTCCGGAAGACCAAAAAGCAAGAGTCTAGAATCGGTTGATAGGATCAGCCTTTTACCGGACTCCATTCTTGGTATCATTCTCTCGTTTCTTCGCACAAAGAATGCCGTATCCACAAACACTGCCTTCAAAAAAGATGGAAGTTGGTGTGGACGTCATCCATAATCTTGATTTATGTTATGAGGATAACTTGGGAAACAGGATGAAAGTGGATGATATGAGATTTGTCGTATTTGTTAATCGTGTTTTGCTTCTCCATGATGTGCCGGACGGCTAAATAAGTTCCGTTTGGTCCGGACACCTCGGTGTATTTCATCCCATGCCAGCTCTCATGGATTAGCACTACAATTTCCAAAAATGTCCATGAGCTTTTTCTACGTCCTTGACGATCCATTTGTAATGCCGATATGCGTTTCACTCAGCCGTGAACACGCTAGACATGGAGTGGCTTTGTCTCTTTAGATACGGGTTGAACACCTTTGTCTACCAAACAATTAGAATTACTTATACTTGTTTTTCGGGTTGTATCCGATTAACTCCAAGTATGAAGACGCTTTTAACCGCCTTAGTTTCTGTAATTGAGCTATTCGATCATCTCGTGGCAATATTTGTCTCTCATGGGTAAACAAACAAAGGTGATGATTGATCATGCGTTGATGATTTTACGTGTAGAATATCTTCAACTTCATTAAGACGTCTTATGCTACATTTCGAGAGATAAATGCAAACCGAAGTTAGAGGCTCCCCTCACTTGAGTACTTCAAGCTTTATGGTCATATATCCGAGATTTTTGTGCAAAGAAGTCTAAGCTCTCTCGGTTGAAGCCGACATCGGACTTTGATTAGAAAATAGAAAAATCAAGCTTACGTGTCGAATCGAGTACTTCACCAACTCGTGTTGCAAATCAAGACCACCGTAGTGAGGCAATGTTTGCGGGGATTTCCCCATGGTGTTTTCTTTCTTTGTTTTCTTGTTGTTCTTTGGTGTTTACTATCATTTGGCGCGTCCTTTGTTGCGGCGATAGTCCGGTTGTGTTTGTACATTTTATCGGTGAATATTTCGTTTTGGTGGGAAAAACCGTTAGAGACTAACATATGATGCACAACCGAGAGAAAATAGACAACAATATAATCAAGTTCTTTTCGTCAACATTTTTAAGAAAATTTATTAGATGGGTACGTAATGATGGGGTACAATATATAACATAGATTTTATTCACGTAATCCCAATTGACAGAACAATTATCACAAAAATTTAAAAGAGAATAAAATGAACAAAAATTTTATTTTCATATTCTCAATTGAGAGAACAATTATAACAAATATTAAATCTGATGCAAACCTGAAATTAACAGATGCAAACAAATCGTAAAGAACACAAATCAAAACAAGTGTAACGTGTATGCATTAAGTCCTTAAGACAATTAGCTTCGACATATATAGTGCTCACGTGATATAAATTTTTTCGTATGTGATATAACGGTTTTATCCGTTCAACCGTGTTCGACACATCTATTAAGCCGTGCATATTTAGGAGATATTTTGGGATACCATATATATTTTGGAGATATTTTGGGATAGTTTGACTTCATTGCAATTGATTGTAAAATATATCATTAGGGAGTGATTGTAGAAGTAATTAGAGGGAAGGAGCCAATCTACCATTGTATATATATTACGTTTATTCATAATGAAAGGACAAAGGTGTGGTAAAATTCCATCCTAAAGCATGGGTAGCTAGAGCTTCTCAGAGATCACGGTATCGAACCCCGTCGAATATTATTAAAAAAAATTGTGCAAGTTCAACGTTGGGACAGATCGCCCACACTCTTAATGTATAAGGAAATAAAGTTGCGCCTTTACTACGACCAATTGATTTTAGTACAACGGTAAGCGCTTGATCCTAACATGGTATCGGAGCCTCCAACACATCTCTTAAAAAAAATCAAACAGAAATTTGATCTCCTCGCTTCTCCAACTTCGACTCCAACAAGGTACAGGGGAGAATTGATCCAACATCACCTTTTTACCTTGGCTCCGGCGATCAGCCCGGTAATTTGATCATCCACGTGATCTTGGGAGATAACTACCCGGCATGGATTATGGTGATTACTCTTGTCCCTTAAAGCTCGCCGGAAATTCGGACCTCGTGATCCTCTTGGAATCCGGGTACCCTTTCTCGGTACCATCATCTTTTGACCGCATTGCGGTCTGGGCCGTCCCGACCGCGGGTTTTTCCCCGCTAGCCGTTTCTAAAGCCGCGACGGCCTCTTTGGATTTGGACTTCGATTCAAGACATTTCTAATGTCGCCAATAGGTAGAGCCTCTTTCTCGCGATCGATCCCAATCGCGGTGGGATTATCAAATGTTTCTCCTCCGCTCGCAAGGTGGGGCCGATTTTGCACAGCCGACTTTTGAGCACAAAAACAAGAACTTGAGCGAAGAACACTACGAGAGAGGTGATTTCTCAAACGCTAACTTGTGAGTTTCGTGCAAGCCTCGTTAATGTTACCTCTTTTTTAGTCTTTCCTTCTTGGCGAGATTGATTCCGAGGTTCCTTTGAGCAAGAACAGTGTCGCGTTGGACTTAAAGAAAACGACGAAGACGACGAAGATCTTCAACTCCGCCTTGAGTGAGCTTTCTTTCGGTGATTTCTATGCCGTAATGATCGAAAAACTTGACGTACTTCCCGGTAACAGCCAATTGATAACGTGGAAATTATCACGGTTGTTTAGCCGGTGGATTATATAAAGGGATATCCGGCTTATATGATGGATTTGATTGATTTATAGCCGGTGGTGCATGGCGGTGAGATGGTGCCGTATATGAATTCTTGAGAGAATAGATATTTTAGCTAAGCTTTGGCTTGCTTTGTTATTTTTCATATATCATTTCTATTACACAAGGCCTCCTTTTATGAAGGAGGGAAAACTAGGGTTTAAGCTAAAGACAAGTAAACATGATATGGCCGCGGCGTATAGTCATAGCTGGGCGATCATGTCGCTATACACGGGGTCTCATGCTCTTGATCCCGTCTCTAAGCCGCTCTCCTCATTTATTCCCTCTAAGTGGTTTGTGCGCCTACGATGGACCTCTTTTAAATGGTCACAATTGGCCCCCCGAGCTACTAAAGGACCTTAAAGGTTTGAAGGCTCTCGGGCGGGGACGTGATCTCGGGCGACCTCGCCCGATTGTTGTCGCGGATGCTATGGCCGCGGGCCTTATTTTCCAACTCCGGTGGCCGGATAGGCTTTATCCGGGGACTTATAGCGGCGGCACTATTTAGGCATACTGTTAGATATACATATATGCACCCCGAATCTTACGAAGATAGTGGGAGCCACAAATACCTGTTTACTTGCAAATCACTTTGATTAAAGTGATACAAAGCTGAGCCGAAAATGTTCTTAGCCGAGAGATCACTATAAATTCTACAAATGAGCCAAAACACAATATTGCCTTAGAGCGCGCGGGAGAAGTACACGGATCTAGCGAGGTTCATTCCCGAACCTTGTGTGGTTCTTCCACCTTTTTTATATAGCCGATATAGTAATTGAATTCATTGCTTAGGCAAGCGACCAGGGTCTCGTAAGAGATTCATGTGTGTCGAGGTGGTTCTCTTTTGACTTGATCATTTGGAACGTGATACGAAGATAGTCCGTGTCCCCACGGATAAGTGATCCGTTCACGCTTATGGTTGGTAACGAGTATTGTTTGAGATTCTTGTGTTTCAACTTGGTCTGTGTGTGTACGAGTGATTGGCTTTAAGCCAAGTGGGAGATTGTTGAAATAAGTGTACTAAACCCAATCGGGTTGAACCGGATCCGACCGGGATCGGATCATTTCTACTATTTATTTATGTTTATACATATGCTAAATGCTTTTCTCGTTATTATATATTTGTTCGTTTAACGAACCAATTATGATATTGTATATATAATAACATCCTTAAGGTGTCGAACTATGAAAGAGAAACCATGATAGTGATTGTGGTTGATGAGATTCGACTCACTTTAAAAGGTTTGATACTTAAATGTCTCTAGTCGTGTGTGCTATTAAATAGGACATTAATAGTACGATTAGACTAGCACGTATTGGATGTCTTTTATCTTATTGAAGTAAAGATAGATCTCTATCTATCAAAGTGTCGAGACACTTGGACCGTACGTGGACATGTATTAAAGAATGCGTATGTTAGACCGACCCACTTACTTTATTAAGTGTCGCACTATGTGGCGCTTTGTAATTATCCCGAGACCGGAGTCTTCATGACATCGGTGTGGATTGTCATACTTTGACACTATTGAGGTTTCCCTTAGCAATGGGGAGATCATGTGGCAAAGTTGATTGGGTGTGATAATCGAAGCATGCGTAGGATTCATGTTGTTTGTCCGGAAATCGCGTATCCTATGATTAGGAGTAAATATCCGAAAAGGCCTTCTTATAAGGAATGTCTTATTCTCGAAAGTCTTTGCAAATCGGAAGTAATATGTTACTTCGAGAGAATAGGGCATCCAGATTATAAGAATGGTCGTTCATGTTTGACACTCTACGTAGGACCGTATGGATGTTGTAACAATGATAGGATTCTATTTACACGGTAACCGTTTCACATGAAAGGTAGTAGTCATTGCATTTGACTCTTTCGATGATCGGGGGTCATAGATGTGTTGCTAGACGCTATCCATGATCGTTAGTTATGAAGTGGCATTTTCGTAATTGCACTTTGTGCCTACGGCCAAGATATTCGAAAGCCTATCGGGTCACACACATAAGAACATCTAGCCGGATTAAAATGTGGTTATAGCGATAACCAAATAAGGAAAATTTTATCTCGACTATAAAGTGTTAGAGTGGTAAATTAATATGTTGGTATTTATTTATTATGAATAAATTAAATACAAGATATTAATTATGTTGATTAATTAAATATACATATAATGTATATGTATATGGCACATGTGTGTGTATATTGATACACATGTATTTTGAAAATTAATTAATCATAGCATTATAATAATTAAGAATAATTCCGGATGCCAAAATATTGGCATATGGGAAAGTGTGGATATACGCGTATAAGACACACTTGGATTGTGCAATTTAATTAATGACATTATCAAATATTAATATTGGATATTAATAGATTTCGGAAAATAGATTTATGGTAATATGATAAAGATAGTCAATATAGATATTGACAATATCTTAGAAAAATTTAATATGAGATATTAAATTAAATGAGATAAATCAATCAAAGATATTTTCCTTCTTCTATTAGGAAAATGTTTTCTTTCTCCTCAATCTACTAAAGTTTCTCCCAATCGATGGGAGACATAGTGGGCGCCACTCACTCTATATAAGAGAGGGATTGGCTAGATCTTTTGATCATCACAATTAGAAGAGTTCTAATTTACTAGAAAATATGTGAGCTTCCTGTAGAGAGAGTTTTTGAAAGATAGGAAAAGGTCGGTCTAGCAACCGAGTTTTTCTCGGTAGCAATCCATGACGGGATTCCGGCGGGCTGTTCGTGTGGATCAACGGTAGAGGCCTAACACTTGTGTGGCTTCATGCAAAAACTACAACCGTAGACAAAGCGTTGATCCAATTGGATCAACCAAGATATTCTCTTGTCTACTCCATTTATGCTTGTTGCTTAAATGAAGTTGATCTTGGGTTAATACGAAATAAATTTTAAATTTTAAATTCCCGCCGCGTTCCCGCATAGATTTCCTAACAATATGAACACCCCGAGCTTAACGCAAAGCTAGGGAGAAGATCCACGAGTCAGATATTCCATCACGAGTCGTGATATTCCATCGAGTGGAAAGATCTCCGTATGATGAGCCGATCACGGCGGCTCGGTTAGAAGATGCGGGGCCTAGCCCTTACAAAGCCCTTAGTAAATCCGAGTAGACTTCGTAGGTTTTTCTCATTGCAGCTTTGTGTTTTGTTCTTATATGTGCCTATCCGGTTAACGAACAGCTCTATTTTTGTTTGCATTGGCCGACTTGGCCGATCCGCTTGCCGGTGCCGAGAACGAGGCCGAGGTCAGCTGTGTTGGGTAGAGTTCTTAGAGGATGGCAAGTGTGGAGCCTCCTACTCGCATTTGAGTGCAAATAAGGATGTTGCCTCAACGATGGATCTTTCCTCCCATTCTCGTCTTGAAGGAAGTCGATGTGACTACCCAGATGCTTCGACTCCGGGAGGAAAAGAGAGAGAGATGGTTTGCATCTCCAAAAAAAGGGTAGATCTAGTGTTTCGACAACCCACAAGAGAGGCCACCGAAAAGTGGCCGAACCGGTGCGCTCCGCGAGTGGGAGTTCGTGGGTGAGAAGTCCCGAAGGTTCTCGCTTCGATCAAGAGCGCTCGCAAAATGTTGGACGAGGAGATGTCCGTTGTTGGCTTTAGGTCCATGGAGTTTGTAAGTCTCCATTCATCTTTTATGAATTATGAATATGCCTTGGTAGCCTTATGTCCATTTTTTATTTTGTTCGTGGGACCCCGGTCGGCCGGGAGGTTTTCCAGAGGTTAGAAAAAGCTTCGTTGATACCGTTGACCTCACAAAGAGGGTTTCCATTCGAGGGCCGCCGGGAAAAGTTGAGGGGGACTATTGAGTCCAAGGATTAGGAGATCAAAGCTTTTCACGAGAAGCTTCGTACTAGGGAGGCCGTAATGAAAACTCTAGCCGATGAGCTTGATAACGCTCCGAATGCACCATTAAATTAACCTTTATTCACCCCGAATTCTACTCTGTGAGAAGGTAGATAGGCCTATTTATTGTGAAGAATATGTGTTATACACCAAGTGCATGTTTCTAGGTTCATAATTCCGCATCCGTGTTATTATCCCGAGGATTTGGTACCGTGTTGTCTTGTTTTATGCACTTTTCAGAAGTATCAAAATCCGGGAGCAACCGGGGACGGATCCGGACAGCAGGGAAGAGCATTGGGCAAAGTGGAGAAAGTCCAGGAAGAGATCCGCGTAAAAAGGAAGAAAATAGGCCCGATTAATCGTGGGCTAGGCTCGATTAATCGAGGGCTCGAGGACACGAAACTGAAGTCTGCCGCATCTACTAGGTCAGTTAGGGTTTATTTGAGTCATAAGTCGGCTATTGTATCTATATAAAGCCGCAGAAACCGATTTTATTAAGACAGTTGTCATATTCATTAAAACCATATTATACACTATTATCAAGTTTGATGAAATAAAGTTTCTTTGAGCTTTTTGGTTTCCTTCCCTCCTTTCCATCTCTAGCTTGAGTGGATCAAGCTAGATCCCCATAATCGAAGGTATGAAGCTTTGAACATTCCTTTATGTCTTTATTATGGTAGATCTACTTGTATTTACGTGTTATAGTTAATATGCATGTTTAACAACCCCATAATTTACTTGAATTAATCAACGAAGCAATGCGCATTCTCGTTTAGTGTAAGTGCCCGAAAGACAATTATATAATTGTTTTAGGACAAAATTAATAATTCATCTTATTATATGCATGTATGCTTATAATTAAGACACTACCGAAAACCCTAAGTACCTCGTTTATGTAATCACATAACTCAATGTATGGCTATACACACGATGATCGAGTTAGTGAGATGTACTTAAAATTAACTTAGTCCGTAGCGTTTATTAATCCGAGTACGGGTCTCATGATTAATTTGCTATTAATGCACCCGTAACAATTTATAGTGTGACAGCCTTATCCGGACTATCGGTAATAGGGTACCTAATGGGGCATTTATATACGATGATAATCATATAGTGGTATCGGACCGATTTGATTTGAGTTCTCGATATAATTCGTGATCGAGAAGTCTTATCGAATCATAAGATGATCATATATGGATTAATCTCAATCCCGAGGTGATCACGTACAACCGCTTAGACTAGTGGTAGAGTTTGATGTGTTAGTAAGGATCACTTCGCATTACGTGGTCCAACACTTCTCGTTGGCTCTATTCTAGAATGAGTGAGTAGTCCGTGCTATCACGTATATGGAATCCATTCCTTCCCTCGGGAAGTAGATGACAGAGCTTCCCTTATTTCTTGACCCTAGAAACCGATCGATCGGCCGAGTTCATATTATATTGGATATGAACTAATTGATCACTAGTGGGGTTAATGGTAAATTATGATAATATGTTTCGAGAATGGTTTACGGAAATATCCCGAATCGAAGTGAACAAGCCTATGAGGATTTATCCGTATGTAATGATTATATCGTTGGACGCTTTCGACTCATAAATTGAGTGTAAGTTATCTATATTCGATAGAGTTCGCATTTCGGGTTTATGATGGTGTAATCCCGGAATTAATAGATTGTATATAATTATTCTCGTTCGACGAATAATTTTATTAAACTTATTGTAGCTACCGAATATGGGTCCATGGTCCCCGATGTGGCTCCCAAAATAGCATAATTAGTTTTCTCGTCGTTTCACTCAATTATAATTAAATAGTTGGACCGGACTATTTAAATTGATACGTGGATTAATTGTTTAGTTGGACTAGATAATTAAATACACGGAAAAAGAAATTTTTCGTGGACTCGGCCCATGGTGTAGAAAAATGCGTGTGGACCTTTTATTCAATTAAGGGTGGCGCATTTTAATGTTAATAATTAGAAAGAAATTAGTTTTCTTGGATAATTATTTGACATGTGATTTATCTTTTATTTGTTAAATGATAATTCATGGAATATTAGATAATAATATGATTTATCCTAATTTGCTTGGGATAATTATTTTATTTATCTTTTATTTGAAAAAAGGATTAATGTAATAATTATCTCTTAATTATTAAATCCTTGGAGGACAAGGATTACTCTCCTATATAAAGAGAGTTCTCCCAAGCCTTTTGACAGACTTATAACACGCCATTATTGGAAGAAAAATAGCTTGGAATTTTCGGCTATTTTTCTATGGTTTTGAGTTGGAATAATCTTCGGGATTATTCCGGTAGCATATCAAGGAGGTCCGGCGGCGGGAAACACCATCCACCTGGTGTTGCTGGGAGACACACGTTGGAAGGCTATGGCTGCTCAATACACGTGTTCTTGGAGCCTTTTTGTTCTTAGAGTTAAACACCATAAAAAGGTAGGCTCCTAAACCCCCTTGTAGATTTAGATCTTTAATTTTGTGTTCTTTGTTTCGTTTAGATCTAGATATGATGCATTCCGTCGCGTAATCGGGTCAATCTATGATTGATCCGACGATATTACATCTAACGTATTCTAGAATAGAACCGCGCCCCGATAATTCGGCAAGCCTATACCGATTTACCGCGGCAACTTTTAGGTAACCCTAACTGAGATTCAAAGCGCGCCTACGTTGATCGATTGTGAATAATTAAAACGATTCATTAGGTCCGGCCAATCTAATATTCGTATTTTATAAATTAACATGAAGGATCGTTAGTGAAGTGTTAATTAGGACATTGTCTTGATGGATCTTTAGAACGTGCTAGTCATAGTCGATAGCCGATTAGGAGGTTTTCGGTCTTCACCGGCATCTCTAAAACTTATAGCGTATGGGCTAATACAACCAACGAAGGAGGTTAGTTGCATTTAGATTGTCTATTGTCCTTACAAAGTGGAAGTAGATAGTGGTTGGAGATGCACCCAGCCTAAAATTGAATTAAAACGTTCGATTGATTTAAGGAAATTATGTGGGGAAGTTAACATAAGGATTAACTAGACCAAGTTAGTAGATTGTGTGGGATGGGAAAGGAATACCATGTTCTTCTTATGTTTATTGTTGGTCAATGACCATATTTGTTCTCTTAATTAAGTAAGACTTGTTTATACTTGAGTTGCATTGTCTCTCGTGAGATCGACCTTGATTCACCTTTGCTATACTACGATTGACCTAGTACTCTTGCTAGTATAAACGACTTACACGCGTCGGATCAAGTTTTTGCCGCCATTGCCGGGGACAATGGCCAATTTCAAGAATAAACATATTTAAGAAGTTGTTGTCTTCTTTTAATTTTTCTTCTTGAGTCTTGAGTCGTCCTGAAATAATCCTGCATCGTTTTACTACCATAATAAGAAAATCTGGGCCCGGTTTGTCGTGGGTTCCCGCCGATTAATCGAGGTTCCGAAAATCATGTTCTGACAGCCTATGTGATGTTGTGTATATCCTTGTTAGTTTTAGTTAGTAGGACCGCAACAGTTGCGTCTAATCCCAACCGAGGCAAAATTTGCTAACCGTTTTCTTTTGTCTCTTTCGCAGGAATCTCGGGACACTTCGGATATTCGTTCAGCAGGAGTTGAAAAGGGCGAGACAAGTCAAGCATAATGCCTCGTAAAGTATTGAACATCAAATCAATCTCCATGTATCCAGGATCAAAAGTCATATAGCAAGATGAAGCATATAAGAAACGTGTGGAGAAGGAGAAAGAAGCACTTAAACGGGAAGCCGAAGAGAGCTTAACAAAGTACGAAACGTATCGCCAGGTGAGTTTCCTATTGAACTCGATTGATATATCTTCTCGATTACGATTCCGATGATCTTGAAGAGGATCTCAACACTATGTTCTCCGACCTCGAGGATTACCCGCACTCGGATACCGTAGTGAATCTAGAGACTCGATATACTACTTTTATATGATTAAATATACGTTATATTATTATGTTTTATCAACGAATTCTATATAAAATATATGAAATTATGATATAAATGATATGAAATGTTAACCTTTATAATTTAGAGTAGTTAGTAGTAAAACTTAGTAATAATAGTAAAAAGTTATCGTTTTGTACCGATTTTAGTAAATCGGAGTGTCGTGTCAGATTTACGTGGGTATTTGTGGTATTTTATTGCAGATTTATAAACCGAGACCCCGAGAATCGACACTGTGAAGTATAATTATGTCTTTGGAAGGATTTAGAGAGTGTCACGAGCTTAAATGGTCAATCGAATTGCTTAAGTGGTCAAGTGGCTAATCGATTTGATTTAGTGGTAATCGAGAAATATCTTCGACAAACGAATGGCTCATCAAAACGACATCATCTGAAGAAGAGTCCTTCACGAAAGTTGTAGATTTTCCCGAGAGCTTTCCGATGCCTCTTGAATCATGATTTTTGGAGATCCAGAACTCGAGATATGAATTTTATAAGTTATATATAATTATAATTATAATTATATATATCCTCGCACATGCTGATTAATCAAGGAGGTGGAGTTAATCATTACACCGGCCCAGTCCGGCCTACTACCGGCCCGGTCCGGCCTTGGGAATTTTTCCTATATAAAGGAGCCTCAGATGCAGAGCAGAGAGTGTACCATATATATATAAAATCTCATATATATATATATATATATATATATATATATATATATATATATATATATATATATATATATATATATATATATATATATATATATATATATATATATATATATATATATATATATATATATATATATATATCTTCTCCTCTTTATTTTCTTTTTTAGTTTCGTAGTTTGTAAATAGGTCTTATGCCAAAAATAATAATATCGTAGTATCGTTGTAATGCTCGGGAAATTATCGGAACTTCCGTGTTGTTGAAGTCGTTGTAATGTCCGGAAGAATACAACTCGATTCAAAGATTTGTAATCGGGTAAATTTTCTAAAGTATTTATGTTTGTTTTGTTTATTTTTATCTTTTTAGTTATTATAATGTTTTTTAGCTAAGTCTAAATAACTAGCCAAATTTATGTAATCGTTTTATTTCGATCTTTTTGGTAAAGGAATGCGCCTAAGTAAAATTTATTAAAATTGAGTTAATTGAATCTTTTTCTATTTTGTAACGTATTGATAATATTCGGATTGACGTAATTAACCAAGATGAATCGCAACATATAACCTAACGATGAACCGACTCGCAGAAGTTAGGATATGAGATAAAAGATAGAAAAACCGGAGGGTAAAATTGGCCGTGCGTAAAGCGTGACAACGGAATCCTATTTCCTACCCGGGGGCGATTTGTCTTGGGAAAGATGAATCTTATTAAAATTGTGCTCAAGATCGTAATAATGTTAAAATCAACGGTTTAATTGAAACTAACACCGGAAAGTTAAATCGATCCGCCTGACAACCGGAGCCTTTTGAATAACATCGGCCGTCTGACAAACGGAATAACCTCTTTTATCCGGGGTAGATTTGTACTCGGTACTGCTCGTACTAACCGAGATTAGCATGGGGCAGCTTGTGGAGATTGAACCGATGATAATGACATATGACAATTTCATACGCTCGTGTGAGGAGGAATTGTTAACCTCAGGAGTGCACCGTTTCATTTACTCAATTGGACCTAATATAAAAGGAAAAGATCGAGCACATTCCGTTTACTGAAAAGATCGTATAAATCAATTATATAAACTTTGGCTAGTTCTATTTGTCTATTATTATAAACTATATATTGGTATCTATATATTTATTTATATATATATATATATATATTTGCAATCTATGTACATTTATATATTTATATATCTATATATATTATATTAGAATAACTTTTAAATTACGCATTTATTTTATGTTCGTAGAAAAGTAGTAATCAGTGTTATAAAATTGCGGTTTAGATCGAGTTAATAATAAATTTCTTTGGTGTTTAACCACACTTAAAAGAATTACCACGGTTTTCCCTGAGGATTCGACACTCTGACTCACCACACTAGCACTATGATTTGACCCGGTACACTGCCGGTTAAGGATTATAATAGCAGTGAAAAAGGTCCTGTCAGCTTTCTGGCGCCGTTGCCGGGGAGAACACGTCGCTAATTTCTTTCTTTGTGTCTATGGTTACTACTTGTATTAGCTAAAAATTCTCGAGAATAAATCAACACTTTTTCTTATCTCATTTCTATTTTATTTTTCGTTGGTATCTACTTTCTTTTAGTTACCAATTTTCTTTTTCTATAAAAGTCAAGCATTTTTTCTATTTTCGTTAGTTGATGACCAGAAGTGGTAAGGCCCCACTCACTCCTTATAAGCCTGACATAAATACTTACGAAAAGCAAGCTTAAGAGTAGAGAGTAAACGTGGTCATACTAGTCGTGGAAATCCCGACCAAGAATCATCTTCAAACAAAAATAAAGAAATGGCCGAAACTAGTGATGAAACAAATGAACAGAGGCTAGATCATGCTCCAGTGGCATGGACAAAACCCCGTTAACCCTAATAATAATAATCATAATAATAGAAATAATCAAGATCAGAACCAGAATAATCGTAATAACCCACCAAACCCGAGACCTATCTGTGATCAAACCGTAAGAAGAAACCAGACTAATAATCCCATACTTTTACCCAATGAAGGAGCGAATAATTTCGAAATTAAATATCATCTTTTTGGTTTAATTGACGCAAGAGCCCAATTCCTAGGAGAGGATGATGAAGATCCACATCATCATCTCTATCTTTTTGAAGAACTATGCAATACAAACCCAAAAGTCAAGGTGCTCATAAGGAACTAACGAGGATGACTATGTTTCCTTTTTCTCTAAAAGGACGATCCCGAGATTGGTTTATGTCTCTCCCACATCATTCACTTACAAGTTGGGAGGATATTCAAACCGAATTTCGAAACAATATTTCACTCCAGAAGGAATTTGGAATTAAAGGTCGAGGTTGCTAACTTTAGACAAGGATCCGAAGAAACGCTTGGGAATGCCTCGGGAAAGATTTAAAAAATTGTTAAGAGCCCGTCCCGATCATGGTTATTCCTTAGATATGCAAATTCAACTTTTATGTCGTAAATTAAGAAAAGATTCACGTGCGTATGTAGATCATGTACGTGGTGGTTCGTTAATGATGAGTGAAGCTCAAATAGTTTACGATGCTATCGAAAAGATTTCCAAAAATAACGTAATGTGGGAAACCGGTTCTAGCACCGTAAAAGTAGCTTTTGCAGGAGAATGTACATCTAATACGGAAGTTCTAGCACATTTAGAAAATTTGAGTAGGAAATTTGATGGCCTACAGACGAACAAAAACCAAAGTTCAGAAAATAGTACACCAACTGAATACTCAAATCAGGATAATATGTCAATAGGAATTGAAGAACCAACAGGATATTCAAGAGAGGAGGTGAGTTTTCTTCAGCAGCATAGGAATTTGAACAATGCATATTCAAACTCGTTTAATGCTATTAGAAGAGACCACCCGACTTATCGATGGTCTGAAAACCCTAGTAAGCAAGGACAACCGCCATATCCAGTTCCTTATAGGAATATGTCTAATAATCAAGTTTATCAAGAGAATACATCTAATCGAATTTACAATCATTACCTAGATCCTATCCTCAACATACCACTCAAAGTATACCAAGAACTCAAAGTTCAACTCAACCCGTGTAAGGAGTTGAAAAATGGGAAAAACTAATGGAAAATATGATGGGTGTAGTATCTACTCAAGCTAAGAATATGGAAACAATGATGACTTCTATAGGTACAAGCCACTAAAGATACGAGTTCAATGAAAACATCTATGAGTGGACATGATACCGTAATGAGAACGATAGAAGCCTCATTGAGGAATATGGAAGATCATTTGAGTAGGAAGGTGAACGTAATAACAAGTAGACTTCCGTGAGGATTACCAAGCAATACCGAAAGAAACCCAAGAGAGGTAAATGTTGTAGTTACGAGAAGTAGGAAACTCGTGGTAGTAATGGAGTAGAAAACTTTGGAAATAATGAAGTAGAAAATGATTTAGATGAAAAAAAGGATGAACTTGAATTCACTAATCGAGGAAGAAGAAATTATAGAGAATTTCTTGAAAAGGAATAAGTTTGGAACCCGAGAATGAAGGTGAGAAATGGGTAAAAACCCTAGGATTTTGAAAGATCCCATGGATAAAGATTTAAGGAGTTTATTCAAAGAACATGTTAGAATGGAAGATAATGAAAACAAGGATAAGAAACAAGAAGAATCAAGGAATCAAGTAGTAGATGGATTCAGGGAATGTTTTAAAGGAAAAAAATTGAAGAACTTGATACTTGGCGATCAAGTAATACTCAAAAGTTTAAGGAAAAAGGAAAAGAGAAAATGACTTTGGGATCAAAGGTTATAGACTTAGAATCTTTACCTTACCCACCTGAAGATCAAATTAAAAAGATAAAAACTGATCAGAAGTATGCTCGTTTCCTTGATACTTTTCGTCATATTCATGTTAATATCCCCGTTATCGAAGCTCTAATTAGTATGCCCGCATACGGGAAGTTTCGAAAGATATTCTCGTCAAACAAGAAAAAATTAGAGGAATATGAGAATATATGCCTAAATGAAGAATGTTCTCATAGCTTTGCAAAGATAAGTTACCACCTAAACCGAAAGATCCCGGAAGTTTTACCATTCCATGTGAAATTGGAGGATTTCTCAAGTAAGAAGGTCTTATGTGATCTTGGAGCTAGTATAAATCTCATGTCTTATGAGGATTATAGAAAGCTAGGCATAGGAAAGCTTGCAAAATCGAAATGACTCTCGCGTATGGCAGATAGATCGATTAAATACCCTAAAGGAATTATTGAGGACGTATTGGTTAAAGTAGACAAGTTCTATTTTCCAAGAGACTTTGTAGTTATGGAAATGGAAGAAGGATATTCAGCGCCACTTATCTTAGGTCGACCATTTCTAGCTATAGGAAGAACTTTAATAGTCTTAGGATCAAGCGCTTACCGTTGTACTAAAACCAATTGGTGGTAGTAAAGTGCGCAACTTTATTTCCTTAAATCACACCATTAGCGCGCCATGGGTTGAACTAACATGGGAGGGCGCAGTGTTGTACACCCAACAATCCCCCCCAAACACTCCGCCTACCCACTCCAACCGTGACACCCGTAGTATGCCACGGGCGGGAATGGATTACCACGTAAATGCCGTTGCCGTGATTCGAACCCATGGCCTTCTCTCGATACCAATTCTTAGGATCAAGCGCTTACCGTTGTACTAAAACCAATTGGTGGTAGTAAAGGCGCAACTTTATTTCCTTAAATCACACCATTACAGCGCCATGGGTTGAACTAACATGGGAGGGCAGAGTGCTGTACACCCAACAAAGTGGACATAAGTATTACTGCGTTTCTTAGATGGTTATTCAGATATTTACAGATATTCATTGCAAAGCAGAGATAGAAAAAAACTACTTTCACTTGTCCTTATGGAACTTTTTCTTATAAAAGAATGCCGTTTGGTTTATGTAATGCACCAGCTACGTTTCAAAGGTGTATGATGGCTATATTTGCTGATATGGTTGAGAAATTCTTAGAAATTTTTATGGATGACTTTAGTGTTTACGGAGACTCATTTGAAGTTTGTTTGTTACACTTAGAACGAGTGTTACAACGCCGTGAAGATACCAATCTAGTACTAAACTCGGGAAAAATGTCATCTAATGGTATCGAAGGAATTGTTTTAGGTCATAGAATCTCAAGAAGGTATTGAAGTTGATAAAGCTAAAGTCGAAGTAATTGAAAAGTTACCTCCACCAGCTAATTTAAGAACTTTAAGAGGATTTCTTGGACATGCAGGATTTTATAAAAGGTTCATTGCCGATTTTTCAAAAATAGCTAAGCCTCTAAGTCATTTACTTGAAAAAGAAATGTCTTTTAACTTTGATAGTAAATGTATGGAAGCTTTTCGTACCTTAAAAGCAAGGTTAACTACCGCACCAAGACTAGTAGCACCGCATTGGAATTTGCCGTTTGAGATTATGTGTGATGCCGTTGATTTAGCCGTAGGAGCCGTTTTAGGTCAAAGATATAACAAAATTCTCAAAGCTATTTACTATGCATCTCACACATTAAACATCGCTCGCCTTAATTACGCAACTACGTAAAAAGAACCGTTGGTCGTAATTTTGCCTTAGATAAGTTTCGATCGTATATTGTTGGTTCTAAGGTAATAATTTATACGTACCATTCAAGATCGAAGTATTTACCGAGTAAGAAAGATGCTAAACCTCGTCTTCTTAGATGGATTCTCTTACTTCAAGAATTCGATATTGAAATTAAAGATAAAAAAGGAAGTGAGAATGTAGTAGCAGTATCATCTAAGTAGAATGGAAAATGATGAAGAAATAGGAAATGAAATAAAAGATTCATTTCCTGATGAACAACTGTTTAAAATAGATACTCCTTCAACCATGCAGTTATTAAAAACTAGAATTCCTTCTAAGGAAATGTCACCTTGGTTTGGAGATATCATTAATTACTCAACCTGTGATTATATTCCGTCTCATTGGACTTGGCAACGTAAAAGAAATTCTTTTACGACTTAAAATTTTATTACTGGGAGGAACCAGACCTTTTCCGTAAATGTTCGGATGGGATAATCGTAAAATGTGTGCCCGATAATGAAATTTTAAGTGTTTTGTCGTTTTGTCATGATCGTGAGGCAGAGGTCATCGAGGGTGGAAAACTCGCTTTTAAAGTTTTACAATGTGGTTTTTATTGGCCTACGCTATATGTAGATGCTTATAAGTATGTTAAATCTTGTGAATCTTGTCAAAAATGGGGAAATGTATCTAAAAAACATGAAATGCCTATGCAACCTATTTTAGAATGTGAGTTATTTGATGTTTGGGGTATAGATTTCATGGGACCTTTCCCTATATCTTTTGGAAAAAGATTTATTCTTGTAATGGTAGATTATGTTTCGAAATGGGTGTAAGCCGAAGCTCTTCCAACTAATGATACCATAGTTGTCATAAGATTCCTTAAAAAGAATATATTTACCAGATATGGCATTCCGAGGGCTATCATTAAGTGATGTAGGTCACACTTTTGTAATAAACCATTTACTAAGATAGTTGAAAAATATGGTGTAACGCATAAGTTAGAACGCCTTATCATCCGCAAACCAAAGGGATGTGTAGAGGTGTCAAATAGAGAGATCAAAAGAATCGTGGAGAAAACAAAGGAATCAAATCGTAAAACGGGCAATTAAATTAGATGATGCATTATGGGCATATAGAACAGCCTTTTAAAACACCAATTGGTTGTTCTCCCTATAAGCTAGTCTTTGGTAAGTCTTGTCATCTCCCAAACTGAGTTAGAACACCGAGCCTTCGGGCTATTAGATTTCGAATTTTGATCCTAAGGCCGTCGGTGATCATACATTGCTTCGCTAACCGAACTAGAATAATTTCGTCTCGATTTTTATGAAAATGCTCGAATCTACAAGGAACGCACGAAATCTTTCCATGATAAGAGAATCTTTAAACGTGAGTTCCATGTAGGTGATCGAGTGCTTTTGTACAATTCACGTTTAAGGTTGTTTCCAGGTAAGCTTAAATCAAGATGGACAGGTCCATTTAAAGTAACACGGGTTTACAAATCTGGAGCTGTTGAACTAACTGATGGAAATACAACTTTTATAGCCAATGGCCACAGAGTAAAGTTATTTGTGGAGGGAGAAGGAATCACACTAAAAGAAGAAGTAATGCTACTGATTGATCCCCCGACAAATTGAAAAAGCAGAAAAAACTGAAAAAACTGAAAAGCAGAGAAACTGAAATCAGCCAAATACCAGGTGCTATCTATCTTTACTCTACTTTTCTGTGTTTTTTATGTTTTAACTCTATTCGTCTTTTACCGGATGACGTAAAAGAACCGGATGCCTTTTTTAGATAGATTAGGAGTTTTTGTTTTACTTTTAAAATTAGGCCTTGATAAAGATGTCGCGTTTGCTATGTAAGCTTTAGTTTTTGAACAAAACAAGAAATTGTTGAGAGAGATTAGATTGAGAGAAGTTTGTAATGGAACATCAAGAAGTGCAATAAAAAGAAGGGCAAAATTTCGATGAGATGCGTAACTGTGGAAAAAATGAACATATTGACGCTCGTGGAAAAAACACAACCAAATCCCGTGACGAGTGTTTGAATATTGTTAGAAGGTAACGATTAGGTGGTTATCCGAAAATCCCGATGGAATTCCGAGAGATAATTCAAATGCCTCATTTTTAGGAGTTAGGTTGATTGAACGTTATATCGTAACTCGGAAGATTTAAATCGAAGAATCGAACCCCTTAAGTTTCGAGTCTTTTCTTATGTTTTATTTTATAAAATTTTCGCATAACTTCGAAATTTTTATAAAATTGGATCTTTATGAAATTTGAGGAGTTTTATAAAAGTTTTATAAAAGTTCTTTTTGAGTTTTAATTTAGATGTTTTATAAGAGTTAATATAAATTTATTAAATTTTTATAAGCTTTTTATTAAGTGTTATAAAAAATTTATTAAATTTTTAGAAATTGTTATAAAATTATAAGATTTCCTTCAAATTTTATTTTTAAAAGTTTTTAATGAAGTTTTAATCAAGTTTAATTAAGTTTTATAAGAATTTTTATAAGTTTTAATCAAAAATCATAAAAAGTAAAAAAATCGGAAAAAGTGAAAAAAAAATGAACACGGACCGATCCGGGGTCTAAATGGATAAAAAAAAACGGGGACCCTTTCTTTTTCTTCTTCTTCTTCCCTAATTTTCTTTTGCAGCAGCCCCACACCCAAACCCCACCACTCGAAATTTTTTTCAATTCTTCCACAAAAATTCATCTTACACTACACCACTACTTGATTTCTCCATCATTCTATCTCCTCTCTTCCACAAAAGTTACAAAAATAAAAAAGGATAAAAAACAAGCTACATTTTTTTCCGGCGACTTTATCACTTTTCCGGCCTACTTTTCAACGTTTTCTTCATATTAAGGTATTATTTAGTTTATTCAGCTTATCAATTTCGTATTTTTCATAATTTTTTAGATTAATTTCAACTCGTTTTGATTTTTGAGTGTGTTGTGACATTTTTATTTTTTTTGTTGTTTTTGTTGTTGTTTTTGTTGTTGATTGGCTTTACCAATATCGTAGAATGGCTGAGTCGAGTAAAAGAATCTCTAAGAAACGAAAATCAAACATTCCTATATCAACTCCGGTAGTAGGCACAATAATTTTATCATCTGAAGAAGAAGCCATAAGCTTTGATAAAACGGCATCACAAGAAGCTAAGAATGCGTATGAAAAAATTTATAGTAAATGTGATGTTTTGGTTGAAAAAGGATTAGATTTGGATGACTTAGGTGATGAAGTTAAAAATATTTTTACGAGACGTCGTGGTTAGTAACTAGCAGTACCAAAAGAGAAGTGGGGAGATTAATACGACTTTAGTAGCCGAATTTTATTCGCTTTGTCTACTATGTCGCTAGATGAGCTTAATCGCCGCAAACCGTACCCCTAAGAGCTAGAAATGTTCCTTTTAACCCCGCCATTATAAATGCAATATTTGGAGTTGAAGTTTTTCCCGATGATGAAGATTACAGGGTAGTTTTGGAATCTAGATGATCCTGCAAGCTTTGAGCAGACTGCCTTCAGAGCTCGGAATGCTTTTGACCCAACCGCTGTGTGGGTTGAAAATAGATTTAACTACGGGAAGTGTATTAGAGGTTTAAGGGCGATTAAAAGATTTATTAGCCATAGTCTCTATCCTTCTAGTAAACATACTGCTTATGGAAAAGAAGATGTTTGTGTCGCTTGGGCGATGGTCAATGATGTGAAAGTGGATGTTGGAAAAGTAATTTTTAAAAGAGTTTTCGAGAGTATTGTCATCGCTGCACTCAGTGGAGTCATTTGTACTTCCCTTGTTTTATTTCGCATTTATGTCGTAGGTCGGGAGTACAATTCCCGCCTAATGACAAGTTAGCTCGGCGGATGCACCTCTCGATTGGACCAAGTTTGACTAAGCTTCCGTATGGTAGGATAAGCTCTTTGATTAAGCCGTCAAACTCAACCAGCTCCACCAGCTTTTCACATCTTCTTCTTTTCCATCTTTTTCTAGTCGGCCTCAACAAACTCCTTTCTCCAACACTATCACATATGACATGTTTCGATCTTTAGTATCGTACGTTGCACGTGGTCAAGCCAACATGGCTTTGTATGCCGAAAGTAATAGGCAAGTGGCGTGATGATATTCGTAGAGGTTTAAGGAGGAACGAGCGCTGCTTCGTAATCCTACTTTTGATGATCCCGACTATCCACCTTGTCGTCCGATCCGTATACCTTACCGTATTGGGTAACACCTATTCCACCACCTTCGAGCTTTCATCCAACGTCATATCCTTTTGGAGGCCAATCGAGTGGAACATGTGTATTTTCGACAGGTATTCAGAGACCAGCGATGTCTAGTTGGGGAGGATTCACTGAGTTTGCAAATATCACTACTGGCATGAGTTCGATGGGTCTTGATAGTTCGGGCCAGACCACGACTAAGCTTCCGCCCGCCAGCCTTCTCGCCGTTTCCGAGTTCGAGCTTTCATGTTGATCCCGAGGAAGATTTTGAAGAAGATTAAATTTCATGACTTTGTTTGATTAAACATTTTTACCGCATGTTTTATTCGACATTTTCATTCGTATATTGGTTTGTTTTCGTTTTCATTTATTTTCGTTTTATAATCGTTTTATCGAAATATGGTTTGCATTCTAAATCGTTTTAATAAACTATAAAAACCCAAAAATAATTTCGTATCGTTACTAAGTCGTTTAAAAAAAATATATGATGTGTCGTTTTATCCGTTCGTATCAAGTTAGAGGAAGCTTAATAAATATATCTTCAAAGCAATGTTCAACACGTGAAGTAAAAAAACAAAACACAATTTGACTTTCACCTCTGTCTCGGTAAAAGAAAGATGAGGCCGGACCGGTCCGGCCTATTCTCGGCCCGAGCCGTGAAGAAAAAGGGGTGAGTCATTCTAGAGTTCGTCTGATACAGCCACGTATGTTTTATTTACTTCTATTAAAGGAAGGAAGCCAGGAAGTAAAACATTGCCATTCCTTTCACCTTCTACCTTGTTGCTTTTATTTATTTTTCATCTGTTTTTTTCATCTGTTTTAAATGTCAAACCAATCCTCGCCATCCGTCAATTCATATGAGCCTAACACCCCGGATGCTCCGGAGTCTCAAGCTTCCACTCAGAATATAATTTTGCACCCTCGTTTTGCTAGTTCTCCAATCCAAGCTTGGAGAAAGGTTTAAATTTCGATAAGATAGATCGATGGGGTAGAACTATTATTCGAGGATTTGGTTGGAAGAAATTTGTCAAGACGCCAAGAGGAAGAATAAATATCTCGATAGTCCGAGAATTTTATTTCGCCTTAATGACGACGCCTATGATTGATATAACTCAAGTTGTCTCGGTAAGAGGAGTGGTCGTTCCCTTCTCTTCGTCTATTATCAACCAACTTTTTGAAATTCCACCCGTTACGATGCAACATTTTGAGATGAAATGGGAACTACAAAATCCATATAATCATTTGAATAAAGTGCAGGAGTCTTTCCAATGTCTGTTTCCACTTTTCGACACAAATCACGAAATGTCTACACGTGCTTTACTTCCACACCTAAAGGCGTGGAAGCATTTTATTAATTCTAGAGTATATCCCACCTGGGATTTGCAAGCCTTGCCGAAAATGAAATGCTTCTACTTTATGCTTTGGCATTTGGTGAATTTGTCGATTGGGGTATTTTGATTCAAAGGACGTTGTTGGAATTTGCAATAACGAGAGGTAGTAGGGGAAGCCTATGCCTAATGCTTGGATGATTTCGCGTCTTTGTACTCAAATGAATGGAGTTGGAGAGCTTGAGACGGATGAAATTTTTCCGTCTGTAGATAATAGAGTTGGCTTGTTACCGGTTGATACACCGGGTTGTTCGTCATCAATTTAGTTGGTTTGTTGGTTTGTTAGTTTATGATAGTTTAAGATTTTAATAAATTAAGTTAAGTTTGTAGTAGTTAAGTTTTTCTTTAATTGTAATCGTTTATCTTGTTTAATATATATGTTTCAGCTTTTAAGTTTGTTTGTTATTTAATAAAATATTAGTATACACTAAGAATAAAATCAAAATAATAACGTTAATATATAATTTTAATTGTATTTTCAAACCTACTTTTTAATACTCATTGAACATCGGGACGATGCCACTTCGTAAGTGGGGAGTAGAGTTAGGTTAGAAAATTCATTAAAATTTTCGAAAAAATAATTATAAATTATAAAAATTATCAAAATTTTTATTACTTATTTTTAAATTAAGTAGTTAATATATAAATATGAATAAAAAATGATATAATTTGAAAGAATAAGTTTTTAATTAAGTAAAGTATAGTAGATATATTATAATTATATTTTATGTCTAATTTAGATTTTAATGAGATTTTAAGTTTATATAATTAAGTAATTAATATTAAATATTGTTTTCATGAAATTATATAAGTATATTGATATTTATAAGTAAAATTTTTTAGAATCATTTTCTTTTTCAAAAATGAATTATGAGTTTGGAATTGGACTAGGGATGACGATTTTTGGCAACAAAAAAAAAATATAACTATAGCCAAATAGCCTACCTAAATAAATTTCCAATTTTTGTTTCTACGTCGCCTTTGATTAGAGTGATCAAGACCTCACTCGAAATTGCTATTTGTGATTAACTAGAAATAACCGACCTTTAGCTAATTTTGGTCTACATTCTTTTAAAAAACCGCAAGTTTGTACGTATTTATGAAAAGAGATGAAGACATAAAAGCTAAGTTTTGGTATATGCTGAGATTGGAAAAATTAGATAAGTATTAGTATATTCGATCTTACCTCATGACACTTGCAAGATAGTTGATTTTGGTAATAAGTTCGGATATGTTAATATTCTATAGAAGAATTAAGAACAAAGCACCATATTTACACAGAATTAATCAAATACCAGGTATCTTCCTTATCCGTGATCGACAACTTAAAAATAAAAAGAACATATCGGTAGAAGCTACCAATGATTTGAGTGCAAAGTAGGGTGTTATCACGAAATGTCCTATATCACTACGAGGTATAAAAGCTCCCGATTGCTCGATGATAGTAGTCCCGCTAGTGGTATTATCTCGAAATATCCTATTGCCGGGAAATGAAGGCATGAATGAAATAGAAAGAGTTGAATCATAAGATCTCAAGAATGATTACAAGTTTAAGGAAACCGGACTTGTAATTTTCGATCGAAAGAGTAATACTCCGATCAATCTTGATGAAGCAATGCTTGTAAGTTTGATTTTCTACACACACTCACGCTTTTAGTTCTTGATTGAAAAAAAAAAGAGAGAAAATCTGAAAAAATAGTTGGAATAAAAAGAGAGATGCTATTAATCGAGATTGTTTTTTTTTTATCAAGAATATGAAGATGTAGGTACGTACGACTTGCCTCTTTCTCTTTTTGATTTCGTTTTTCCGATTAACCAACATCTTGAGCCTAAACTTTATAAGCCATTTTTGTCAACTACCTGACCAAGTTTCCGATTCCAGGATTTCATAATAGTTGCGATTAAAAATCATTCTAATATTTTATTTATACTTATTAAGTATTACATGTACAATTTCATCTAAATAATATTTGATGTTTAAGCTATTTAAGTTATATACACTTTCTGTCTTCTTACAATTTTAAATTAGAACAAATAATATATTTATAATATTGACAATATAAATTACATTAAAAATTATAATCTGATCAATTATATTTTATTACCGCTTATTTTTGCTCGAGGACGATCAAAAGCTAAGTGGGGAGTAGTTGATAAACTACTTTTATATGATTAAATATACGTTATATTATTATGTTTTATCAACGAATTCTATATAAAATATATGAAATTATGATATAAATGATATGAAATGTTAATCTTTATAATTTAGAGTAGTTAGTAGTAAAACTTAGTAATAATAGTAAAAAGTTATCGTTTTGTACCGATTTTAGTAAATCGGAGTGTCGTGTCAGATTTACGTGGGTATTTGTGGTATTTTATTGCAGATTTATAAACCGAGACCCCGAGATCGACACTGTGAAGTATAATTATGTCTTTGGAAGGATTTAGAGAGTGTCACGAGCTTAAATGGTCAATCGAATTGCTTAAGTGGTCAAGTGGTCAATCGAAGTGGTCAAGTGGCTAATCGATTTGATTTAGTGGTAATCGAGAAATATCTTCAACAAATGAATGTCTCATCAAAACGACATCATCTGAAGAAGAGTCCTTCACGGAAGTTGTAGATTTTCCCGAGAGCTTTCCGATGCCTCTTGAATCATGATTTTTGGAGATCCGTAACTCGAGATATGAATTTTATAAGTTATATATAATTATAATTATAATTATATATATCCTCGCACATGCCGATTAATCAAGGAGGTGGAGTTAATCATTACACCGGCCCGGTCCGGCCTACTACCGGCCCGGTCCGGCCTTGGGAATTTTTCCTATATAAAGGAGCCTCGATGCAGAGCAGAGAGTGTACCAATATATATATAAAATCTCATATATATATATATATATATATATATATATATATATATATATATATCTTATATCCTTTTATTTTCTTTTTTAGTTTCGTAGTTTTGTAAATAGGCCTTATGCCAAAAATAATAATATCGTAGTATCGTTGTAATGCTCGGGAAATTATCGGAACTTCGGTGTTGTTGAAGTCGTTGTAATGTCCGGAAGAATACAACTCTGATTCAGCATTTGTAATCGGGTAAATTTTCTAAAGTATTTATGTTTGTTTTGTTTATTTTTATCTTTTTAGTTATTATAATGTTTTTTAGCTAAGTCTAAATAACTAGCCAAAGTTATGTAATCGTTTTATTTCGATCTTTTTGGTAAAGGAATGCTGTCTAAGTAAAATTTATTAAAATTGAGTTAATTGAATCTTTTTCTATTTGGTAACGTATTGATAATATTCGGATTGACGTAATTAACCAAGATGAATCGCAACATATAACCTAACGATGAACTGACCAGAGAAGTTAGGATATGAGATAAAAGATAGAAAAACCGGAGGGTAAAATTGGCCGTGCGTAAAGCGTGACAACGGAATCCTATTTCCTACCCAGGGGCAGATTTGTCTTGGGAAAGATGAATCTTATTAAAATTGTGCTCAAGATCGTAATAATGTTAAAATCAACGGTTTAATTGAAACTAACACCGGAAAGTTGAATCGATCCGCCTGACAACCGGAGCCTTTTGAATAACATCGGCCGTCCGACAAACGGAATAACCTTTTTATCCGGGGTAGATTTGTACTCGGCACTGCTCGTACTAACCGAGATTAGCATGGGGCAAGTTGTGGAGATTGAATCGATGACAATGACATATGACAATTTCATACGCTCGTGTGAGGAGGAATTGTTAACCTCAGAGTGCACCGTTTCATTTACTCAATTGGACCTAATATAAAAGGAAAAGATCGAGCACATTCCGTTTACCGAAAAAGATCGTATAAATCAATTATATAAACTTTGGCTAGTTCTATTTGTCTATTATTATAAACTATATATTGGTATATATATATATATATATATATATATATATATATATATATATATATATATATATATATATTGCAATCTATGTACATTTATATATATTTATATATCTATATATATTATATTAGAATAACTTTTAAATTACGCATTTATTTTATGTTCGTAGAATAGTAGTAATCGTGTTATAAAATTGCGGTTTAGATCGAGTTAATAATGCCTCTTTGGTGTTTAACCACACTTAAAAGAATTACCACGGTTTTCCCTGAGGATTCGACACTCTGACTCACCACACTAGCACTATGATTTGACCCGGTACACTGCCGGTTAAGGATTATAATAGCAGTAGAAAAGGTCATGTCAGAGACCTATGGACGTTTCGACTCCCGATCTCAATCAACGGTGTATCTGTAGGATTAGGGCTCTGCGACTCCGGTTCGAGTTGAAATATTCTTCCTTTCTCCCTCTGTCAAAAGGTAAGGATTCATGAAACCATGGATCAAACCCAGTCCATGACCTTTGTCGATCATACCGTAGATATGACCGCCGGTCCGCTAAAGAATTGCATAATCAAGGAAGGAGGATTCACATTCCCGATAGATTTCATAGCCTTAGACGTACCGGAAGATCTTAGTGCCCTGGCTCTATTAGGACGTCCTTTCTTAGCGACTAGCCGGGCGATCATGGATGTCGATAACGGGGAGATAACTCTTAGGACCAATAATGATGATGTAAACGTCAAGATCCTGAGCCCCTAGACACAGCCTAAACGCTACATGATGATCTATGGTTCCGAGACGTGAAAATTGTGGAGATAGAAGAAGAAAGGCCTATGCATTGAGAGGTTCTTGTAGAAACCCGTGAGCATGAGTTTATGAGAGTACCGTTTTAGAGAACATGAGGAAAAGGGCCACAAGAAGATGCTCACGGAAGTCGGTGCTTTTTCTAAGCATAGTGAAGTAGAGAAGACATTAGAAAATATGGAATCCCTAGGCATTAAGGTTAAATCTCGAAGCAGGGGTAGACCTAGTGCACGAGCAAAAAGGGAAAAGCGTGCTAGTAGAATAGCTCAGAAGGGTTCTATGACGGTTAAGACCTCGAGAGTGCAAGTGTGGCGAGTTAAAGCCCCAATCCCTGATTGAGTGAGAATCTGAATAAAGTCGATCTGACGACTATAAATTCAGAACTATCTCTTAAACCCATAGTTAGGAAATGAGTCAATAAAAGTAACCAGACGAAATGACGAGAATTTTTTCATCCTACCGCACCCTTAGGCTTGAAACCGATGGATGTGGGAAGGTTTTTTTTACTCGTTGTGGATTCTAGTGAAGTAGGTTAGATTGAGTCAAAAATAACAAAAGGAGTAAGAACTAGTAATTTGAGGTCGATTGAGCAAAGCAAGTTAATGTAAGGTGTGCCGAACAGAAATAAGAAAACTGAGAAAAGTTGGCCCCGATTAATCGGGCATATCCTCCGGTTAATCGAGCTAGGTTTTATTGGTTTTTGTGTGTCGATTTAAGATCGACCCTTCGATGACACACGATGGACACGCGTTGCATCGGTTACCCACCGCCGAGCAACCGCCCCATCTTTTCCCTTTTTTCCATCATTTCCTCATTTCCCACACTCCACCATTACTCCACCTCCTCAATCCCATCAATCACCCCCACAATCCCCTCACCACCATTACTCCTCTACCTACTATCCCACTAAATCCTTCCATCTCCTCTCATTTTCTCCTATTTAAACACCCCTTCACCACCATTATTCTTCATCTTCAACAATCTTCTTCTTCTTCATCATACATTTCTCCATTTCTTCTTACTTTTTTTTATCAATCTCGGCCCCATCACCATCCATTACCACCACCACTATCAATCATTTTTCTTTCATCTCAACACCTTAAATTACCTTTTCATTCTCTGATACTGTGTGGTGCTGTTGTATCATCATTTTTGTTGCAGTTCATCTTCTTCCATCATCAGCAGCTCGGTCCCAAAAAACTCAGGAAAATTTAGTCATAATTAATCGGGACTGAGGGCCGATTAATCGAGGGTCGCTTTTGAATCGTTGTTATCTCAGCCTCTCGTATCGCCGGGAATGGCCCCGAAACGCAAGCAGACTATGCATCATCCGAGTGGTCGCATGTTGTATTTGGTGATTCCAACCCCTTGATAGACGGGGTTGAGCAAGCTTGATTCTTTGGCGATCTACGAGTCGTTCCGAGGTCATTGGAACGGATGACCTATTGCCCGAAAGCGTGGCATCGACTTGGAGGATTATGGCTCTATCTTGCCGAGAACCCTTAAGTTTCATGATATTCTAGATATGGAGGATGCACCAAGCCGGTTCAATGCTACGGTGGTGAGAGTTCTATGCGTATCCGGCTCACAACCTAGAGCTACATTTGCTACGGTCCGGGGGGGGGGGGTGAAAGTGGATTTCACCATCGTGCGGATCAACACATACTACGGGGTGCGCAATCCACCGGGACCCGGAGGAGTATACATCCTCCTCCAATGTTAATGATTTGGAGAGGATGCAGATGATGATAGCCGGGTACTTTGGGGTGGAATGGAATCTCAATCCAACGGGAATCCCCACCATCGTCCTGAGAATGACCATATTTGTTTTCTTAATTAAGTTAGACTCGTTTATACTTGAGTTGCATTGTTGATGACAAGCTTAAAATAGTTTATCCTACGGCATCAACATTCTATCAATTATGAGCTAAAAATAGTTGTTTCGACCTATAAATGTGAACCATTTGAGTTGAATATCATATGTCGGGTTCGCGAGTCGAGTAAATTGCACTTAGCGTTTATTTTCCCTATTTCGATATTATTTCGTGCATTATTTGATTATTTTCAGAATACGAAATGTTGGACTGAGCATCATGGATGAATCTGGAGTGGACTGAACGAAAGGATTGGGCCTAGGGTATTCCAGAACCTTCCAAGCTACGTCAGCAGAGGAAAAAAGACAAAAATACCCTCGGTTTACCGAGAGCTTCCTCCGACTTACCGAGGATCCAAAATCATCCAAAACACGTTTTCTTGGACGGGGGGTAGAACCAGGTGTTTCTAAGTCGGTTTATGTAACTATAAATAAGAGGCTTCACCTCAGAATTCAATGTACCACACAACTATTACAAAAGTTCTTTGTTCTTTATTTTATTATTTTGTGAGTTCTCGGTCGGAGAGACGACGGAGTCACCGCCAGGGAGAGATCCAAGGGAGATCCACACTCATCTTCGAGGGTATGATTTTCTGTCTTTTCGAAGATGTAGATCTGTCGTTGTTCTATTCGACTAGTATGTGCTAATTGTTTATTTAGTTTAATTATGTAGTAGTTAGTTTATTTTACCTCATGTGTTATAGATCTAATTTGTTGGTGAAGAAACCATGAAATAGTGATTGCGTTCTTCAGATCTGCGACGGTCTATATCGCTAGATCCGAATACCTAGTAAATTACTAGTTCATGATAATCGGTGCCAGCTACGTTGATCGACAGATTTAATTTACATGTTAGTAGCCTGATCGACTATTTGCATGTCATCGTAAATTAGCATGAAGTACTGATAGTGAAGTGTTAGTTTGGACCTTGTTTCGATGGACCCTAGGAACGTGCTAATCTGTTTCGATAGCTGCCTAGGTGGGTTAGCGGTACGAGTTAACGCTTAATACCGGAAACTCTAGTTCTTTATGCGTATGGGCTATTACGGACCAATTAAGGACGGTAGATTGTGTATAGATTGTCTAATACCATGGTCGAGTAGTAGAGGGTTGGAGTTGTACCCGTAGCCGAACAATGAAATAAAATTCACCTATGGGGAAGACTATTGCATTTGTGGGGGGAATAACTAATTACTCATAATTGAACTAATACATTAGAAACTCTTGTTTGCTCCAAGTGAACTAGCGTACTATTGTTAGTTTGTGGCACCAATTTTACTACTGTCTAGATTATAGTTAGTCGTAGACCGTTAATTGTGACAAGCTCAATCTTGATAATCTGACGTTCTTACGAGTCTCTGTGGGATCGACCTTGACTCGTTAGTACTCTACTACGATAGATCTAGTCCTCTTGTTATTAAGTGCTTTTCACGCGATCAATTATCTCTCGTGGGATCGACCTTGATTCGCCTTCGCCAACCAAGCATACGGCATATGTTACACCGAGGCGGGTGGAAATTATGTTTTATCCGGAGTAGGAATCTCCGCTAACATCGGCATTCCGATGAACAACCGTATCCCGGAAATTGCCGATGAATCCGAGCGATAGCAGCCTTCCTTATGTGCCTATAATTGTTATGTTCGTTGTGGAGAACGAGGTTCCGGTTCTCGCTAAATGACGATTGGGAAGAGCCCGAACCGAAGATCGCTCGTAGTCGGGCTTGGAGAGCACCAAGATGAGTGGGTCAAAGAGCCGAGAGAGAACGCACTCCGCACCACGGAGGAGCTTGGTCTCAAAGTGGCTTTGATCGAGGTGAATGCAAGAGAGATTGCGAGTCTGCATCATAAAATAGACAGTATGATGGACTTTTTAGGCATTCCTCCCTCGACCCCACCACCTAGAACTGCCCCACGTCACGGAGCATCTTCTTCCGCTGCTGATGCCTCAACTTCTGGACCACCTCCCGGTTTCGAGCCTAGAGATGACTGGGAGGAATATTTCGATGAGGACTAGTTGCTTTTATTTCTTTTTTTTTCTTGTGTTTATTTTCCATTTCTAATATTTTATTTTTATCTAGTAATGTAGCATAATTTTTAATAATATAAAGATTTTGTCGGCTTATATCATTTTGGAGTAATTTCATTTCTCTTTACTGCCACAATTTTATTATGCGGTTATTGTCACCCAAGTTTTTCTTGGATTGTTTGAGATATTTAACGCAGATTTTTTCGAGGACTTCTTATGCCCGTTGCAATTTTGGAGATCCATTTGCTTACTTTGCTCCTTTCTTAACCGAAGCTAAGTTCTTTTCATTTTAACTTTTTCATCTTCGCATTGAGGACAATGTTTCAATTAAGTGGGGGGGGGTAGGAGCGTCACTTAGCTTCTTAACACTATATTCCAAGTTGGTAGATTATCTTAATTCTCTTTGATGCATTTTTCACCACGTAGAATTTTGATCCATTCTAAGTGAGTAAAATTGATCCAATTAATTATATCCTTGTTTCACAACGCTTAGTTGAGTGTCATGTCTACTTTTGAAGTAGTGACATATTATCCATACATTGTGTTCATGAACCACCCTTTTTAAGCACGTATGACTCGATTCTTCGTATGTGTTATACATGAAGCATTATTCAATTTAGTATGGAAGAATGAGCATGTGTTATGTTGCATGAAGTAGTGACTCATTAACTGTTATTTTTCCAAATGCATTCAATCTTTGAGCACGCAATCTGAGTGAGAAGTATTTAGATCAGATGAAGAGTTATCCTAGACCGGGAATTGATATTTGTCGGAGGATATACTTTAACCCCTTGTTGTAAGAGGAGGGTAGAAACTTGAGTACCAAACAAGGTAAACTGGGACAAAACAGGCTTGTGAGTGAGAGCGAAAAAGAGTGAGGGCCGATGGAGCGTAAAACGCACGGCGATTTTAGAAAAACAGAAAAAGAAAAACAAAAAAAAGAGCAATAAAACAAACGAGGACCTAAGAGTAATACTCGGTCCCCAGGTCTGCCCAGTCCAAGTAAGGTTTCAGGTTGTTTACCTGAGTCTGAAGGCAAGAGGAGCGAGTGTGCACATTGATAAGTAATGATTGTGGGGTCTCTATAACTTCAATCTTTTCTCGAATGCACAATCACAAAATATTTATCACACGACACATTGATGCATTGGTAGGTGATGATTAATAGGGAGCTTATGGAATGATGCGTGATATGTGTTTTGACCAAAATACTTGTTGATATAATGTGATTTTGTATCTGTCACTATTGCCTGAGAGTCATTTCACACACACATTGGTTCATGTCATGAATATTGTTTAATGTGTAACTGATGGATATGAGTGGCATGATCTTTATCCTAGCTATGTGAGGCATTGTTTCCTTTTCGCTTTTTTGCTCGGGACGATCAAAAGCTAAGTGGAGGGTAGTTGATAACGCTCTAAATGCACCATTAAATTAACCTTTATTCACCCCAAATTTCGCTCTGCAGAGAAGGTAGATAGGCCTATTTATTGTGAAGAATATGTGTTAAACACCAAGTGCATATTCCTAGGATCATAATTCTGCATATTTGCTATTATCTAGAGGATTTTGTATTGTTTTGTCTTGTTTTATGCACTTTTCAGGATGTATCAAAATCTGGAGCAACTGAGGACGGATCTGGACCGAGGGAAGAGCATTGGGCCAAGTGAAGAAAGTCCAGGAAGAGATCTGCCAGAAAAAGGAAGAAAAATAGGCCCGATTAATCGTGGGCTAGGCCCGATTAATCGAGGTCTTGGAGGACATGAAACTGAAGTCTGCCGCAGCTCCTAGGTTGGTTAAGGTTTATTTGAGTTATAAGTCGGCTATTGTATCTATATAAAGCCATAGAAACCGATTTTATTAAGAGAGTTGTCATATTCAAGAAAAACCATATTATACATTATTATCAAGTTTGATGAAATAAAGTTTCTTTGAGCTTTTGGTGATTTATTTTGGTTTCCTTCCTCCTTTCCATCTCTAGCTTGAGTGGATCAAGCAAGATCACCATAATCGAAGGTATGAAGCTTTGAACGTTCCTTTATGTCTTTATTATGGTAAATTTACTTGTATTTACATGTTATAGTTAATCTGCATGTTTAACAACCCCATAATTTACTTGAATTAATCGTAACGAAGCAATGTAGATTCCGTGAATCAGAACCACGTCCCCGATAAATCAACGGTCTATACCGATTTACCGCGGCAACTTTTAGGTAACCTTAATCCTGAGATTCGCCGTCGCCTACGTTGATCGATTGTGAATAATTAAAATGATTCATTAGGTCCGGCCAATCTAATATTCGTAATTTGTAAATTAACACGAGGATCGTTAGTGAAGTGTTAATTAGGACATTGTCTTGATGGATCCCTAGAACGTGCTAGTCATAGTCGATAGCCGCTAGTGGAGGTTTTCGGTCTTGATCCGGCATCTCTAGAACTTATAGCGTATAGGATAATACAACCAATGAAGGAGGTTAGTTGCATATAGATTGTCTACTGTCCTTATAGTGGAAGTAGATAGGGTTAAGAGATGCACCCATAGCTAAAAGTGAATTAAAACATTCGATTGATTTAAGGAAATTATGTGGGGAAGTAAACATTAGGATTAACTAGAACAAGTTAGTAGATAGGTGGGATGTGGAAGGAATACCATTTTCTTCTTATGTTTATTGTTGGTCAATGACCATATTTGTTCTCTTAATTAAGTATCGTTTATACTTGAGTTGCATTGACTCGTGAGATCGACCTTGATTTGTCTTTGCTATACTACGATTAACCTATTACTCTTGCTAGTATAAGCGACTTACACGCGTTGGATCAGAGCTTACCGAGGAGAGGAAATGGAGGGAGCATGCTACAACTGAACACCAAGCAAAACTGGCCGAACTAGAGGATGCCGCTCCAGCTCGGGCTGCTAAAGCTATCCAGCCGTATAAGGCTTCGATGGACTTTTCAACGCTTGAAGGTGCTACTCATTCCCGTGTTGAACCACGGATGCACTCAGGGAGTGGATGAAGCAAGGGGCTAGTTTCCTGGCCTGGTTATAGACGATCTTCCCAAGAGGGTTTATTACAAACCGGGAATGAGCAAGGTCTATGATGAGCATTTGAAGGAGTTCTTGGCGGGAATGGACATTGTGTTCAAGTACTCCAAAAAGTCGGCTGCTCCTTCTAGCTCGGCTTTTACTACCCCTACAGAGCACAAGTAAAATCCGCCCCTGAATCTTAGCTCAGTAGGGTTGATGGATTTTTACTTTTTGTTTCAAGTACTTGTTGTATTTGTTTCAAAATTGTAATCCGCTTCATTTAGATAGTGAAAAAGCATTTTATTTTAAGCATTTTTAAGTACTTGCTTAAGCACTTTATTTGAATATTTTAAGTACTTGGTTTAAGCACTTTTATTGGTGGGGTATCTTGCCCCTCAGTATGCCATGTATTAACCAATTGTTTTGGATGGCATACTTGTATTTTTGTCTGTGTTGGACATATTTGCCGAGCCCGACCTACGGGGCTCGGATACTCGTTTGTCTGAGGGTCAGACTGCCTTAGCTTGACATATCCTTGTAGATTTCGACTTTGGGGGTCAGAGTGTGATATTCCGTCTTCATGTCTTGGCTGAGTCCGACCTATGGTAGGTCGGATACCAAATTTTGGCGAATTTGGCCGTATTCTATGGCTCGTCGCATTAACGATTTTCGGTGAATAGTGGCCGCTTGACGACTTCTCGGGTTAGTTTTACGGTGAGCAGGCCGCATTGGACCGATTTCTCGCATTAGTTTTACGGCGAGAAGGGCCGCATTGACCGAATTCTCGCATTAGTTTTACGGTGAGCAGACCAAATTGGACCGACTTCTCATGTTAGTTTTACGGCGAGTAGGGCCAAATTGGACCGACTTCTCGCATTAGTTTCTTGCCGAGTAAGGCCGACTTGTCCGACTTCCCGGACTTTGTTGAGCGGGCTGGGCCAAATTTCATTGACTTCCCGCATTAATTTTTTGCCGAGCAGGGCCAGACTTCCCTGACTCTGTTGAGTGATCTGGGCCAAATTTCATTGACTTCCCGCATTAATTTTTTTCCGAGCAGGGCATGACTTGTTTGACTTCCCGGATTTTGTTGAGCGAGCTGGGCCAAATTTCATTGACTTCCCCCATTAATTTTTTGCCGAGCAGGGACAGACTCGTCTGACTTCCCGGACATTGTTGAGCGAGCTGGGCCAAATTTCATTGACTTACCATATTAATTTTTTTCCGAGCAGGGCCAGACTTGTCTGACTTCCCAGACTTTTTTGAGCGAGCTGAGCCAAATTTCATTGACTTCCCGCATTAACGTTTGCTGAGTCCGACGTGTCAGAGCTCAGATGTTATGTTTTAATGATTATCGGAGTCCGTCCTGAGGGGCTCAGCTTGTCTGTCTTGCAGACTTAGTACGCGTGCGTTTGTACTGCAAACTCAATAAAAACCATGCGTACAAGAAAAAATAATAATAAATTAATGTACTGTTTGCTGAGATGACTGCTGCAGAGCGATCTGTTGAGACAGCATAAGGCTCATTTGGCGTATTCTGTTGGTGCCGCGCTTAGATAGCGAGCTGACATACGTAAGATTTGCTTGAGTGTGAGCTCTAAATATGATGCCGATCGAGATGGAGTCCGTCTTATGGTGCCGAGCTGTAAAGCGGACGGGCTTATAATGCCGCGCTATGAAGTGGATGGACTTGTCGTTTGATGCAGAGAAACCTCGTTTCGAGCTGACCTCTAGTGAGTTCCAAAAATAAGAAGGCTCTAGAGATCTCATATCTGGAGAGCTTGAGAGCTCGTAGTTGGGGAGCTCGTTCTAGAGAACTCATATCTGGTGATCTTATATCTGGCGAGCTCACCTGGTAGATCCATGGTGAACTTGATGAAGGTCACGATGGAGACCGTTGGATGAAAATCTTGGGGATCTTGATAAGGATCTCATAGATCTGGGAAAGATCTTGTAGATCTGGAGAAGGATATTGTAGACCTATGTTAGGAACATTTTATTAAGTTTTGATGATGACCATACTAACTATTATAGCAAGCCTGAAATAAGTTAGAAATCTCTGTATAAGTCTTTATTTAGAGTCTGATATGTTGTATAAGTTGAGTCAGACAAGTATTGTACTAGTTGGAAGGATGGCTAAGTGAAACAGAAATCTGGCAGAGTAAAGGCAGCCAAGTACCAACAGAGAAGCATGAAGACATTATGGATTGACTTATAACCAAGGAAGTCTGTGATGACCTTGGATAAGTCTAAGTTATATTACAAGTGTGGAAATCTCATTTGATAAATATGGTGTACACTGATCTCACACAAATTGAAGATCAGTGCAGTGTAAGAAATGCCTACAAGATCAAAGAAATCAAGAAAGCAGTGAACCGGCAAAGTAAACTGTCTACTTGCTAAGTAAAGGAAAAGCAGTAAAGGAAAAGCAGTGAAGAAAGAACTAATCAGCTAAGTTAGAAGGAACACTTAACCGGTCAAGTAACAAACAAGTGAAGGAACAACTAAGCAATTCAACCTTATTCAGAACGTGATAAATAAGGAAGATTCAGAGGATCGAGCATTAAATGCATAATCAATCAAGAATCAATCAAGGACGGATTTTATGATGAACGATTGAAGAAAATTCTTATCACTGAAATCAAGGAGAATATAATCAAGGGGGAATCAAGAATTAAATCAAGGATTATTCCCCACATTAAATAGCCAACGGACAGAAATTCAAATCAAGGATTATCAAGGCTATAAGTAGAAGGCATTGACAGACAGGAAAAACATCGATCGCATATACAAGAACAAGCGTAAACTCGTCAAAATCCTAAGCCTTCTTTTTCGAACTTTAAAAGAGCACGTCTAGAGATCATCTCAGAACTTAGAGCTCCAATTCCATATCAAGCACTGAGATTGATCAACAGAATCAGTGAATCCTATTCACATCAGTTGCGGCAATTGAATCAGAGAAGTCTGAGAAGGAGTTGCACCCTTTGTGATAGCTACTGAAGGATTTGTTCCCAAAGAGCAGTGTGTTGAAGACCGAGTCACTGAAGCCTTTGAAGCCAAAGAGTGATAGTCTTGTAGATTGTGAAACTTGTGTATCCAAGGACGATCTTACTATTGTATTGGTGAAAAACAATAGTGAATTCCTCCAACTATTACATGGGAAGAGTGGATTAAAGGATTACACCACCCCGAACCACTATAAACCTTTGTGTTCATTTACTTACAACACTTTGCTTTATAGAATTTACTTACCGCACTCTAGTATAATCCGTGTGTGCATAATCTATTTTGAACAAGTTTTTAAGAAGCGGACTTATCCGCTTCCCAAAAGCTTTTATATTGAGAAAAGTTTTTGAAACTCCAAGATAGTCATTCACCCCCTCCGACTATACTTTTACCCTTCTCTAGGACCAACAATGACCTACAAAGCTGGAGACCTAGATGAAGATCTTAATGAAGATTTGAAGATCAGGATATAGATTTTACTGAATGTTCAACCGGAAAACTGTTATGGATTCTGGTTGGTGGCGGGATCTAATGTCATCCCGTTTCCACCGTTTTTTACCACCATTTGGTGGAAACGGGATGACATTAGATCCGTTGGAAAAATACTAGAATGATCACCCCCATATAAGTGTGAGACATAAAGGTCTTGTCAAATCAGGTTAGCCTTTTTAGACCAAGCGAGGACGGCGGTCTAAGCAGTTGACCGGAGCATTTATGACTCATTTAGAGCTACCAGGCCCGGGGTCTGAGGGTGTTATAGAATGGTATCAGAGCCGACTATCAGACGGAACTAAGTGCCATACCGTGAGAGGTGGTGGGGGCTACCTCTAGAATCCTATGGTAGGGATGAACTGGGACAAGTCTTGGTCGTCCTGGCGAGGACGCCAGTCCCTTATGGGGGGATGTAAAATCCCACATCGGTAAAGTAATGTCCCGCTCACCCCGTAATTTCCTGCTCACCCCCATATAAGTGTGAGACATAAAGGTCTTGTCAACTCGAGTTAGCCCATTTAGACCAAGCGAGGACGGCGGTCCTGGGGCATTACGTGATGGTTTCCCCTTGGCATTTCTTTTCGGTCCGCTTTTGTGGCAGGGGTACGATGTGTTGGAAAGGTGTCCTAAACCCAATCGGGTTGGACCGGATCCGACCGGGTCGGGTCATTTACAAGCCTATTTAGTTCATGTAATAACTTTATTATGATTAATAAAAGCACTTATGTTATTATATATTGTTTATCTTCATATTACTTGTTGTGTATATATAGTAACGTCCTTAGTATCAATCGTGATAGAGAAACCATGATAATGATTATGGTTGATGAGATCTCTAATCACCATAACAAGGTTGGTACTTAAATGTCTCTAGTCTTATGTATTATCAAACGGGACATTGATAGTATAATCGACTAGCACGTATTGGATGTCTTCTATCTTTTAGAAGGTAGGGATAGATCTCGTCTATCGAAGTGTAGTAGACACTTGGACCGTACGTGGACGTGTATTAGAGAATGCGTACGTTAGATCGACCCACTTACATTAAGTGTCACACTATGTGGCGGTTGTGTAATTATCCTTTTGACCGAGTCTTCATGGCATCACGGTGTGGATTGTCATGCTTTGACACTATTGAGATTTCTCCTAACCACGGGGCGATCATGCGGTAGTGATTGGATATGATATTGAAGCATGCGGAGTATACATGATTGGTCGTCCGGGAATCGCGTATCCTATGATTGGGATCGAATATCCGAAATGGCATTCTTATAAGAAATGTCTAGCTCTCGAGAATCTTTGCAAAGTGGGAGTAAATGTGTTATTCCGAGAGAGCATGATATCCAGATTATAAGATACGATCGTCAATGTATTGACACTCGAGATACGATCGTATGGATATTATTACAGCGATAGGATTTTGAGTTACACGGTAACTGCTCAACATGAAAGGTAGTAGTTGTTGCTTTTGACTCTTCCGATAATTGGGGGTCACGGTGTGTTTCTAGACGCTATCCTGTGATCGTTAGGTATGAAGGGCATTTTAGTAAATTGCACTTTGTGTCTACGGCCAACATATTCGGAAGCCTATCGTGTCACACACATATGAACATCGAGTCGGATTAAAATGCGGTTATAGTTGATAACCAAATAAGGAAAGTTTATCTCTAGACTATAAAGGTTATAGTGGTAAATTAATATGGTGGTATTTATTTATTATGAATAAATTAAATACAAGATATTAATTATATATATAAATTATGTTAATTAAAGAATATTCCGGAATCCAATTAATTGGCATATGGGGCGCCACATTTAAGTGTATGAGATACACTTGCATTGTGCACTTTAATTAATAAGATTTCCATAATATTAATATAAGATATTAATTGATTTTTGGAAAATAGATTTATGGTAATAAGATAATTATAATCAATATAAGATATTGGCAAAATAAATTATAATTAAAGAGATAAATCAATCAAGTTGATTTTCCTTATTTTATTGGAAAAAGGTTTTCTTCTCCTACACACTAATTGTGGCGCCACCTTTAGCTATGAATAAGAGGTGGGTGTCAAGCTCTTTTGTACAACACAATTGCAAGAACTCATAGTTTTTGTGTAAAATAGAGAGCTATCCATAGTGAGTTTGTGAGGGAAGAAAAGGTCCGGTCTAGCTGCCGGAGTTTTTCCAATAGCAATCCAATGAGGATTCCGGCAAGGGGTTCGTGTGGATTAGCGATAGAGGCCGGACGCGTGGACGGCTTGCGCATTGAACTACTCTTCGTTGGCGGTCAAAGCGACGATCTCATAGATCATCTGAGGTATAACCGTCAAACTACTTAACGTGTTTATTGCATTAAACGAAGAACGATCTAGAAAAGGAAATCAAATTTTGAATTCCGCTGCGTTAAACTAGTGATTTCCTAATAGTGGTATCAGAGCTAGACTTCGAGTTTAAGCAATAAGCATAATTTAAATGCGTAGTATTTAATCTATATATGCAAGATTTAAATCACGAAACGTAGAAACACAAAAAAAAAAATATAGGGTTTATTGGGGGCTCGGCCGACTGGCGGCGGCCCCCTCCCTCTGCGGCGGCGGCGGCGGCGGTGGCCCTAGGGCTGCCGTCTGTCGGTTGTCCTCTTTCAATGGGGGAGATCAACCCTTTTCGTTTTGTGATATTTTATTGTGCATAGATATCTCGTTTGTTTAGTTGTGTCATACGGCCAACCAATAGTTCAAATAGTTTGGACCATTGGGAAACCATATGGCATGTTGGCCTTTCCAAATTTTGATTTGGAATGGGCCTAGGCCCTTTTCAAATATTTGATTTGTAAAAGGCCTAGCTTAGCCACTTCCAAAATTTTGATTTTGGAAAGTGGCCTGTGCCTAAACCAAAATTATTTGCCATTTCTAAATATTTGATTTGGAATAAGCCAGGCCCTTTTTCAAATATTTGATTTGTAAAATGGCCTAGCCTAGGCCACTTCCAAAATTTTGATTTTGGAAAGTGGCCGTGCCTAGACTAAAATAATTTGGCATTTCCAAATATTTGATTTGGAATAGACCCAGCCCTTTTTCAAATATTTGATTTGTAAAGGCCTAGCCTACGCCACTTCCAAAATTTTGATTTTGAAAAGTGGCTGTGCCTAAGCTAAACTTAGTTTTGGAAAGGAAACAAATAGGAGACTTAGTAGTTTTAATTTTATTTTGAATAGTTCAAATTTAATTAAAATTAAATTCGTTTTAAAATTAAATGTTAATTTTAATTTTCGATTAAGTCATATAATTAATTAAAAGTTATTTAATTATTTGATATGATAAAATAAAGACGCATGAGTAGTTAAAATTAGAATTTAATCTTTTTCATAAGATAAAATTGTATGGATTAGATGTGTAGATATAATGTGATTATATGGACCCCGATTGATCATGGACTCGACCAATAGGATAGATGGGAATGTTTTCTTTATGTTGGTTTTGAAAATTGTCCTAGGCCGTTATGAAGAACGTGACCTAGTTTACTTTTTGCATTTATCCCATTCCCGTAAGCTCCCCCCGTGTGCGGCGGGTGTATTTATTAGATAAATTATAATGTAACAAGAATGGAGCAAGAAGTTGAAGACCGTGGAGAGATAAAGAACCCATTGGCGTACAGCAATAAAGATCCTATTGGCGGTTGCAGATACCCTTAGTTTGAGACCCGCAGCTTCGTCGCTTTGTATTCGAAACCGCACTTAGGAAAAGTCCATGATTATACCGGTTATTTTATGCGCGGAATGTTGTGTATGTTTTACTTTATATGATATAGTAGTAATATGCACATAGTAGATGAGACCATAATTAAACCAAATTAATTAAGTGAATTAATTTAAAATTATTCCCACGCCAAAAATCGAGCCAAAATTGTCTCCCAATATTATAATGACGGTGAAGAGCCTTTGTTCGGATCCAACTGATCGGCCCACGTCGGGAGTTGACCTACCACGGGTATATCGTCATTATCGAGATATGATCGTTATGAGATCTCATGAATATTTGGGTTACGACTCGACTAAGAATCTTGCGGTGATTGGCCCACGTCGTCAGACCGTCCGATTTTAGAGACAAGGGTGGCTATCACATGTAGAGATGTGAATTGTCAAAGAGTTGACTAGTCAACCAATGGAAATCGAATAAGTTTCGATCGGTAATTAGTACCCACCTTCGAAATTGACCCGGTCGATCGGCCCACGTCGGGGATCGAGTCAACTAGATAGGATTCCATCCACTAAAGAATTATTTAAATTTTTGAAAGCCAATTAGGAATAGTTGGCTAGTGAGAGTAAAACCTTATAAAATTTTAAGTGTAAATTTAGGGTTTTTATACATGAGCTTTTACTTATTCTATCTTTATTTATTGTTGTAGAAAATGTCAAACAAATTGAACCTTCGTTTTATCATCGAAAACAAGCTTGACGAAACTAATTTTCTCGATTGGGAAAGAAACCTCAAAATCGTTTTGAGGCATGAGAAGATTGGCTATGTCTTGGACGAGGCCCTACCGGAAAAGCCCACCGAGGGTTCGGCCGCGTATGTTGTCGAGAAGTACAACAAGCACCGTTCGACAAGATCGATGCTACATGCATCATGCTTGCTTCCATGACACCGGAACTGCAGAAACAGCATGAGTCTATGGACGCCTAATCTATCATTGTCCACCTGAAGGAAATTTATGCTTCTCAGTCTCGAACTGAGAGGTACGAGGTCTCGAAGGCCATGTTTAGCTGTAAGATGGCATCTGGGACTGTTGTGGGGTCACACATGCTAAAGATGATCGGGTACATAGAGAGGCTTGGGAAGCTGGGCCACAAGTTGGAGCGAGAGTTGAGTATTGACTTAATTCTGCAATCTCTACCTGATTCATTCTCACAGTTTGTGATGAACTATCACATGAACAAGATAGATTGCTCCCTAGCGGAGTTATTGAACATGCTGAAAACTGCTGAGGGCACTGTGGGGAAGGGAAAGCAAGTGTTGCTGGTCACTTCAAGCAAGGGCAAGGCAAAAACCCAGAAAAAGTCCAAGAAGGCGAAGGTTGCACCTAAGCCAACGCCTAAGATAGCAAAAGACAAATCCAAGGATGCTTGCTTCCATTGCGGTGAGACCGGACATTGGAGGAGAAACCGCAAGGGCTTCTTGAGTACCAAGAAGAAGCATTCCGATGCTTCGACTTCTGTGTATATTTATGATTGAGATCAACATTACTTCTTCTAAGTCTAACCACCGGGTATTAGATATCGGTTGTGGTTCTCATATTTATACGAATATGCAGGCACTAAGAAGAGCTAGAGATCTGAAGAAAGGAGAGGTGGACCTACGCGTTGGAAATGGAGCAAGTGTTGCTGCACTAGCCGTAGGAGTTTATTTTCTTTCATTGCCCAATGGGCTAGTACTTGAACTTAGTAACTGTTATTTTGTTCCTGCTCTTACGAAGAGTATTATTTCCATTTCCGCATTAGATGTTGATGGTTTTTCATTTACGTTTGAGAATAAATGTTGTTCTTTTTCACGTGATGGAATCTTTTATGGTACTGGCATACTTAGCAATGGTCTCTATATATTGGATATGAATGTTGACGTACTTAATATAAATAACAAGAAAGCCAAAACAAATGACTTGAATGAATCCTACTTATGGCATTGTAGACTTGGCCATATAAATAAGAATCGCATTGCCAAACTCCATAAAGATGGAATGTTGGATCAATTCGATTATGAATCGTTTGATACATGCAAAGCTTGTTTACTTGGCAAGATGACAAAGTCACCATTTAGTGGCAAAGGTATAAGATCCAATGAATTGCTTGAGCTCATACATACTGATGTATGTGGCCCAATGTCAATTCAAACCAAAGCAGGATACTCTTATTTTATCACTTTCACTGATGACCATTCTCGCTATGGTTATATATACTTAATGAAGTATAAGTCTGAAGCCTTCAAAAGGTTCAAGGAATTCAGAAGTGAAGTAGAGAAACAACTAGGTAAAGAAATCAAAACACTTCGATCCGATCGAGGTGGAGAATACCTGGATGGAGAGTTTCAAGACTATCTGAAGGAGAATGGGATTTTACCTGAATGGACCCCTCCCGGGACGCCACAAATTAATGGCGTGTCTGAAAGAAGGAACCGCACCTTGTTAGACATGGTACGATCCATGATGAGCTATGCAGTTCTTCCAAAATCGTTTTGGGGGTATGCTCTAGAAACCGCATCCTATACACTGAACCGAGTTCCATCAAAGACGGTTGATTCTACACCATACGAGGTATGGGCCAAGAAGAAACCAAATCTGACATATCTTAAACCTTGGGGTTGTCCAACTTATGTGAAGCGGATGATGCCCGACAAATTAGAGGCCGATCCGACAAATGTCCGTTTGTGGGATATCCTAGAGAAACTAGAGGATACCAATTTTACCATCCCGAGGAACAAAAGGTGTTTGTTGCCGGGGATCGGCCACTTTCTAGAGAAAGAGTTTATTCTGGATAGGGTCAGTGGGAGTAAAATTGATCTTGAAGAAATTCGAGAACCACTTATGGATAACAGTCCGTTGATGGAAGTAGAGGAGACATCACATACAAATGTGGCGCCACCCTCTACCGTAGACACACTAGCACCTCGAAGATCCACCAGGGAACGCCGTGAACCCGAAAGGTACACGGGCATGTATCTCATGGAAGATGAGGACCCTAGAACTTATGAGGAAGTGCTATTAAGGCATGACAAAGAGAAATGGCTAGAAGCCATGAATTCTGAAATGGAATCCATGAAAGACAACCAAGTTTGGAACTTGGTTGACCCACCTGAGGGAATAGTTCCTATAGGGTGTAAATGGGTCTTTAAGAGAAAGACCGACATGGACGGTAACGTGACTACCTACAAGGCTAGGTTAGTGGCAAAAGGATATAAGCAAAGACAAGGAGTTGACTATGACGAAACCTTTTCGCCTGTTGCCATGTTAAAATCCATTAGAATTTTGCTCGCTATTGCAGCATACCATGATTACGAAATCTGGCAGATGGATGTGAAAACAACTTTCCTTAACGGGAACCTGTCTGAGGAAGTGTATATGACACAACCTGAGGGTTTCACGACCAATGACGCCAGGATGGTGTGTAAACTGCAAAGATCCATTTATGGATTAAAGCAAGCTTCTCGAAGTTGGAATCTTCGCTTTGATGAGATAATCAAACAGTTTGATTTCATCAAGAACGAAGATGAGCCCTATGTTTACAAGAAGGTTAGTGGGAGTGCCATTGTGTTCCTAGTGCTTTATGTAGATGACATATTGCTCATAGGGAATGATGTGCCTATGTTGCAATCAGTCAAAGCTTGGTTATCCAATAACTTCTCAATGAAGGACTTGGGTGAGGCAGCCTATATTCTAGGAATAAAGATCTATAGAGATAGATCTAAAAGGTTGTTTGGTCCGTCGCAATCCACCTATATAGACAAGATGCTGAAGAGATTCAGCATGGAGCAGTCCAAGAAAGGATTGCTGCCCATGTCACATGGGGTCTACCTGTCGAAGGGAATGAGTCCTAAGACAGAGGAGGAAAGAGCACAAATGAGTAAAGTCCATTATGCTTCGGCAATCGGGTCTATCATGTATGCCATGTTATGCACAAGACCAGATGTCTCGTACCTCTTAGTATGACTAGTAGGTACCAGTCCAATCCAGGTGATGGTCACTGGATTGCTGTCAAGAATATCCTTAAGTACTTGAGACGTACTAGGGATATGTTCCTGGTTTTCGGGAACGATGATTTAGTATTACGAGGTTACACAGATGCCAGTTTCCAAACTGAAAATGATGACTTTAAGTCACAATCTGGATTTGTTTTCACGCTTAACGGCGGAGCGGTGAGTGGAAGAGTTCCAAGTGAGACTACCGCGGACTCTACAACGGAAGTCGAATACATAGCAGCCTCGGAGGCGGTGAAGGAAGCAAGCTTTTGATGAAGAAGTTCATTACCGAACTTGGTGTGGTTCCCTCCATCAAGGTCCAAGGCCTCCGTACCGTGATAATAATGGAGCGATATCTCGTCAAAGGAACCAAGGTCTCATCGAAGTCCAAACATGTGCTACGGCGCTATCACTTGATTAGAGAGATAGTAGATAGAGGAGATGTAAAGATAGAGAAAGTCCATACGGATGATAATATAGCTGATCCGTTAACCAAGGCATTGTCTCAAGCCAAGCATGAGAAACATGTTCACTTGCACGGGCTTAGGCATATGGGTGATTGGCTTTAGGCCAAGTGGGAGATTATTGGAAAGGTGTCCTAAACCCAATCGGGTTGGACCGGATCCGACCGGGTCGGGTCATTTACAGTCTATTTAGTTCATGTAATAACTTTATTATGATTAATAAAAGCACTTATGTTATTATATATTGTTTATCTTCATATTACTTGTTGTGTATATATAGTAACGTCCCTAGTATCAATCTGTGATAGTGAAACCATGATAGTGATTATGGTTGATGAGATCTCTAATCACCATAACAAGGTTGGTACTTAAATGTCTCTAGTCTTATGTATTATCAAATGGGACATTGATAGTATAATCGACTAGCACGTATTGGATGTCTTCTATCTTTTAGAAGGTAGGGATAGATCTCTCTATCGAAGTGTGTAGACACTTGGACCGTACGTGGACGTGTATTAGAGAATGCGTACGTTAGACTGACCCACTTACATTAAGTGTCACACTATGTGGCGGTTGTGTAATTATCCTTTTGACCGGATTCTTCATGGCATCACGGTGTGGATTGTCATGCTTTGACACTATTGAGATTTCTCCTAACCACGGGGCGATCATGCGGTAGTGATTGGGTATGATATTGAAGCATGCGGAGTATACATGATTGGTCATCCGGGAATCGCGTATCCTATGATTGGGATCGAATATCCGAAATGGCCTTCTTATAAGAAATGTCTAGCTCTCGAGAATCTTTGCAAAGTGGGAGTAAATGTGTTATTCCGAGAGAGCATGATATCCGTATTATAAGATACGATCGTCAATGTATTGACACTCGAGATACGATCGTATGGATATTATTACAGCGATAGGATTGTGAGTTACACGGTAACTGCTCCACATGAAAGGTAGTAGTCATTGCTTTTGACTCTTCCGATAATTGGGGGTCACGGTGTGTTACTAGACGCTATCCCGTGATCGTTAGGTATGAAGGGCATTTTAGTAAATTGCACTTTGTGTCTACGGCCAACATATTCGGAAGCCTATCGGGTCACACACATATGAACATCGAGTCGGATTAAAATGCGGTTATAGTTGATAACCAAATAAGGAAAGTTTATCTACTATAGACTATAAAGGTTATAGTGGTAAATTAATATGGTGGTATTTATTTATTATGAATAAATTAAATACAAGATATTAATTATATATATAAATTATGTTAGTTAAAGAATATTCCGGAAGCCAATTAATTGGCATATGGGGCGCCACATTTAAGTGTATGAGATACACTTGCATTGTCACTTTAATTAATAAGATTGCCATAATATTAATATAAGATATTAATTGATTTTTGGAAAATAGATTTATGGTAATAAGATAATTATAATCAATATAAGATATTGGCAAAATAAATTATAATTAAAGAGATAAATCAATCTAGTTGATTTTCCTTATTTTATTGGAAAAAGGTTTTCTTCTCCTACACACTAATTGTGGCGCCACCTTTAGCTATAAATAAGAGGTGGGTGTCAAGCTCTTTTGTACAACACAATTGCAAGAACTCATAGTTCTTGTGTAAAGTAGAGAGCTATCCATAGTGAGTTTGTGAGGGAAGAAAAGGTCCGGTCTAGCAGCCAGAGTTTTTCCGATAGCAATCCTAGGAGGATTCCGGCAAGGGGTTCGTGTGGATTAGCGATAGAGGCCGGACGCGTGGACTGCTTGCGCATTGAACTACTCTCCGTTGGCGGCCAAAGAGACGATCTCATAGATCATCTGAGGTATTACCGTCAAACTACTTAACGTGTTTATTGCATTAAACGAAGAACGATCTAGAAAAGGAAATCAAATTTTAAATTCCGCTGTGTTAAACTAGTGATTTCCTAATACGATGGCTCTTGAACAACTTTTCGGTAGGAGGCCCTCCTTCTAGCGCTAATTGACGATGCTGGAAATCATCGGGTAGTAAATCTGGGGTCTGTTTATCCTAGTGACAACTTGTTCAAGGTTGAACCTTAGAAAAGATGTGAAACATGGGGTGGTTTTGTGGTGGTTTAGACTGCACTTGAGATGTTATTTCTCAAGCTGCCTATGTATCCTGTAATTGCTCAGGAATCAAGTCTTTGTAGTTCCCTAGAGATTGTTTATATAGAGGGGCTTGTGCCCTAGCATTGTGTGTATCGTGTCCTTGTTGGATTTAGATTTCGTGTTCCCTAACGAATAGATAAGCACAGTTTTATCTCCTTGATTTTAGGGGATAATTATGGACATATTTGAATGTCGAATCGAGTCTTTATGACTTGGGGTCAAATTGTATGAGTGTTTTTATATTGATATATTTTACATCAATTTCCCCCGTATATGGATGTTTTTCATAGAAATCGAGCTTATAATCGATTAATTGAGTAAATAGTGTTTTTAAGAGGTTAATTGCAAAACGTAACGAATTATGTGCTTAAATGATGATTTTATGTTATTTTGGAAATACGTTACGCTTTGGTATGTTTTCCTATTGTTGTAGATACTCATTGATGATGGAAGAGAGGATTTTAGAGAGCCAAATTCGTGCTTGGAAAGGATCAATCAAAGTTATGGAAGATTGAAAGATATAAGGAAAGAAATCAAGCAAGATAAATGTCGGAAAATCAGGATTCCGAGTAGTGACGACCTTGCAACGCAGTTCTTGATATGATAACAACCGATTTTACTCTGGACCTCAAGAGAAGAGTTGTAGGGCTTGAAGAGAGGATTCTACAGGATTTTGAATCACTCCATTCCGACTTACGAGGCCCGAGATATGAGCGTTACAAGTTTGGATGCTGTTGCTGAAAATAGTGGACGGGCGTCCGGATCTTCAAACGGGCGTCCGGAACCGTTACTGTAGCAACCGCCTCTGATTTTCTATAAATACAGCAGCTCTCTTCGACCCTAATCATTATGAAATACGCCCCAGCTTCTCTTGAACCCTAAATTTCGAGCGTAGTAGGGCAGCCCGGCCGGCCAAGCTCTTTGCTTGGTCGGCCGGTGGTTAGATTAGGTGTTCGTTTCTTTTCGTTTTCTTCTTCTATCTTCTTGTTGCCGCCATGAGACAGCCATGGATGAGCCTTGAAGCTCCCTTTTTCCAGCTGCAACTTTAATTCTCTTTCGATGGATGTTTTGTAAGTTTTTATTTAAATTGTTTCTTTCCTATGTTTATTTGTATCGTGCAATTTTATAAATCGAAAGATGATTGCATGATTTGATTTCTACCGTATGACGAGAGTCGGTGTAGATTAGATCACCGTAGGAAAGTTTGGATTTTTAATCTATACATAACGGAAGTTCGTAGATTAATTATCTAGGTTTACGAGAGAACCACAATTTGAATTAATTCGTTGCAAAATTATCCTAGGGAGATATCGAGTATCATTATCACCGGAAAGATGAGATTTTTCATGTGTTTATTTGGTGAGTTAACTTGTTCTTTTTCATGCTTTGAGATGCCGTATGTTAATCGAATTTAGATAACGGAAGTTAATAAATTCGTTAGATTGCCATGATGAGATTAACAATTATTATTCCAACAAACGGAAGTGAGGGATAAGGTTGTTAGATTAGGATTTAATCCGTATCTTTGCTTCGTATAGATGTTAGTTAAGACCGGAAGGCAAACTAATGAATGGCGTGATAAATCGGAAGAGGAAACGCTTCTTTAGATAAGATAATAATCCAAGATAACTTGTGAATGAATATGTGTTAATCTTATTTCTTTCGGTGAGGTGATGGTTGTCGGGAAGAGGTTGATCATGGTTTGTTTATGGTTGTTCAAGAGATAGATTTACCGCTTTCGTAGATGTAGTTTTATTTATGTTTTTATCGCTTTTATCCTTCCCGGCTTTGGATTAACAATCCTCTCGTCCAGCTTTACTTTTCCGTTTTAGTTTAGGTTTAGGTTTTAGTTAATAAAAGGAGGAATTAATGAAGTTAGATTCGACATCCCAATTCCCCGAGGATCGATACCCGTACTTATCCAACTTTACTAGCAACTACCCGGTATTCGGCCGGTTAGAGGTAGTTTTGCATGGTAGTATAGTGTTTATAAATTTTCTTTTGTTTTAATGATGCAAAATCTCCCCAACAAAAGTGGCGCCGTTGCCGGGGAATAGGTGTCATGTTGAATCTAGTTTTGTTAGTTCTCGATTTTGTTACGTTTTATTTTTGTTTTTAATAAAAGTAGCGTATACCAAGTTGAGAGTTTTTATTTTGCCGTGTTTCGATGACCGTTAGGTTAAGAATGTGCAAAAGTTTTTTACTCAACTTGTTTTACGTGAAGTTTATATGTTTACGTGTTACCTAGTCTAACCCCCGTGCTTAATTTGATAAGGCCGCCGTGCCGTGATCCGTGTTGCCGTGTTGTGTTCATAAGTATTTAGGGTTTTGCCGTGTTTTTCCCGCCGTCCGTGCATTCTTGTTGTATGGACGAGCGTCTCGTTCGTTGGACGCCCGTCCGCTCTTCATCCGCAGTGAACGAGCGTCGGGAAGTACGGACGCTCGTCCGTTCAAATATTTTCAATCCCGTTCGATTTAGAGGACCGTACGAGCGTCTATACTTTTCGAACGCCCGTCCGGTCGGTTTTCGTGCGTACGAGCGTCCGCAAGGTGGAACGCCCGTCCCGCCCGAACGCTAAGTGAACGTTCGTCCGGGGTTCACTCCAGGTTCTAAATTTCTTGATTTTATTTTCAATGCTTTTATTTGATGTGGATTTTTCATTCGAGCTTCGTGGCTAATTGATTTTTACATGATGCCCCGAACTTATATGTTTTTACCTTTCCATCTATGAATCCATGTTAGATAATTGATCAATTCCTTATATATGATTCATCTAGGCATGTTATAGTGATCGTCGGTTCTCGTAAGCTATAATCGTTCTTATGGTTAATTAGTAGCTAATGTCGGTTCCCGTATGCTACATACCGCTCCGATGAATCTTTTAAGCTTTTAAGACTTACGTGCTTCCTTTGTTTTTATAGTTCATATGGGTAGCTATCGTCGGTTTTCCGTATGCTACGTCCTTTCTCCATATGAGTTATACCCGTTTAGATAGATGATCGTTGGTTTCCATAAGTCTATCACTTTCGATAAGTCTTAAGGCGCGTCGGCACTAAAGTGACAAGACTGTCGTTTATCGTAACCCGTCATTATGTGGTAGACGTTTATATATATGTCGTGTTGCATATAGTGGGCTAGTTTTCTTTCTTTTATTTTATTTTCTTTTTGCATATCATTTAAATGCATTTCATTTAGTTGCATTTCATATAGTTGCATTGTTTTTCTATTTTTCCTTTTATTTTTCTTAAGTGTGGTCACCGTCGGTTTTCGTAATACCACCTAGTTTATTTTTCTTTTTGAGTGTAGTTAACTCGTCGGTTTCCGTAATACTACCTCGTCTTTATTTTATTTTTAGGATTTTTCACGTAGATTGCATTGTAATGCATTTTCATATAGTTGCACCTAGCCCTACTATTTTGTAATATTCCATGTATATGTCCATCTTTATATGAGCTTAATCTAAAAATTCTCTAGACTTCCTTTCCCGTGCTTTATATGTTATCTTCCCCCTATCCCCGAGGTATTTCATGTTTGTCAAGTGTGTGTGGTATTTGCATTAGCTATTGTGAGTTTTCGATGATATCGCTTTTCCGGTGGATGGTCCACAAGCCTATCGAGTTCGTCGGGAATTTTTGGATTTGGTTCGAAACACTTCCGTAATAGCTCCCTTTCGGCATACAATCGCCTAAGTTTTCTTTTTCTTTTTCATTCGCACAACTTGAGGACAAGTTGCAATTTAAGTGTGGGGGAGGGGATGGTTTATGTGTATCTACTTTCATTTGCTCATATTAGTTATAATTTTCTATGAAAAGTGCAAAATTTTCAAAATTTTGTTTCGTCCCGAGTAACATTTCAATTGCATGCTAGTTTTATAATCCGGCACCCTTTAGTTGTTATCGTAGTCATATCATGTTCGAGAATAGGTTTAGTAAGTCGATACTCACTTGAACTTCATTTCACGAACCTATTAGATGAAGAGCCAAATATAGAATAGTTTCCGGTTAGTTAAAGGAAAGTTAATTCTCGATGCGTATAACACTTATTTAGCATTAATGAAAGTTAAGAACTTGTGCTATACTCACAGCTAGAATCTCGCACCTTAGTGTTCTCGAGAACTTTGAGAGTCTTGAATGTGTTAGAAATATATTTGACCGAGAGTTTCCAAAGAGTTTGAAATATAAAAATATATATATCTATAAATAGAAATAAATGAATAGAATTTCTTTGCGGGAATTTTGTTTGTAACTATCACCTCGAGTCCATTTGGATACCGCCCCAAATGGGGAGTGTGGTTTACCTTGGACAAGATGGGTTCGAGTGATCTCGTGGTGACCGCCTCTAATGTAGGGGAGTGTGTTATACTTTTGAGACGCGACGATAGGAAATATAAAATATAAAATATACGCTTTTTGGAACACTAAGTCAAGTTGATCTAAACCCAAGAGAGACCCGAGAGGTATTTTCTTGGCACTAAGTAAAGGAGTTTAATTGTGAGTTGGTTACTATGTTCTTGGTAATTAGTTTTTGTTAGGTAAGTGTCGTAGATAGAATGAAGTTTTCGTTTAGTTGACCGGATAACTCGTTAGTGCTTGATGTATTATATCAAGAGAGGATCGGTGGAAGTTTAGTAGGTTCGCACACACATCACCGAGTGAGGTCGATTTGCCGAATACTAGCTTGTCATGATTTTGACTATATCTCGTGTCGTTATGTGGATTCTTGATGGTATGTTCTTGTTTTGTTTTACTCGAGGACGAGCAAAAGTTTAAGTGTGGGGGTGTTGTTAAGTGGTCAAATTGTATGATTTTTATAGATATATTTTACATCAATTTCCCCCGTATATGGATGTTTTTCATAGAAATCGAGCTTATAATCGATTAATTGAGTAAATAGTGTTTTTAAGAGGTTAATTGCAAAACGTAACGAATTATGTGCTTAAATGATGATTTTATGTTATTTTGGAAATACGTTACGCTTTGGTATGTTTTCCTATTGTTGTAGATACTCATTGATGATGGAAGAGAGGATTTTAGAGAGCCAAATTCGTGCTTGGAAAGGATCAATCAAAGTTATGGAAGATTGAAAGATATAAGGAAAGAAATCAAGCAAGATAAATGTCGGAAAATCAGGATTCCGAGTAGTGACGACCTTGCAACGCAGTTCTTGATATGATAACAACCGATTTTACTCTGGACCTCAAGAGAAGAGTTGTAGGGCTTGAAGAGAGGATTCTACAGGATTTTGAATCACTCCATTCCGACTTACGAGGCCCGAGATATGAGCGTTACAAGTTTGGATGCTGTTGCTGAAAATAGTGGACGGGCGTCCGGATCTTCAAACGGGCGTCCGGAACCGTTACCGTAGCAACCGCCCGATTTTCTATAAATACAGCAGCTCTCTTCGACCCTAATCATTATGAAATACGCCCCAGCCTTCTCTTGAACCCTAAATTTCGAGCAGTAGGGCAGCCCGGCCGGCCAAGCTCTTTGCTTGGTCGGCCGGTGGTTAGATTAGGTGTTCGTTTCTTTTCGTTTTCTTCTTCTATCTTCTTGTTGCCGCCATGAGACAGCCATGGATGAGCCTTGAAGCTCCCTTTTTCCAGCTGCAACTTTAATTCTCTTTCGATGGATGTTTTGTAAGTTTTTATTTAAATTGTTTCTTTCCTATGTTTATTTGTATCGTGCAATTTTATAAATCGAAAGATGATTGCATGATTTGATTTCTACCGTATGACGAGAGTCGGTGTAGATTAGATCACCGTAGGAAAGTTTGGATTTTTAATCTATACATAACGGAAGTTCGTAGATTAATTATCTAGGTTTACGAGAGAACCACAATTTGAATTAATTCGTTGCAAAATTATCCTAGGGAGATATCGAGTATCATTATCACCGGAAAGATGAGATTTTTCATGTGTTTATTTGGTGAGTTAACTTGTTCTTTTTCATGCTTTGAGATGCCGTATGTTAATCGAATTTAGATAACGGAAGTTAATAAATTCGTTAGATTGCCATGATAGAGATTAACAATTATTATTCCAACAAACGGAAGTTGAGGGATAAGGTTGTTAGATTAGGATTTAATCCGTATCTTTGCTTCGTATAGATGTTAGTTAAGACCGGAAGGCAAACTAATGAATGGCGTGATAAATCGGAAGAGGAAACGCTTCTTTAGATAAGATAATAATCCAAGATAACTTGTGAATGAATATGTGTTAATCTTATTTCTTTCGGTGAGGTGATGGTTGTCGGGAAGAGGTTGATCATGGTTTGTTTATGGTTGTTCAAGTTAGATAGATTTACCGCTTTCGTAGATGTAGTTTTATTTATGTTTTTATCGCTTTTATCCTTCCCGGCTTTGGATTAACAATCCTCTCGTCCAGCTTTACTTTTCCGTTTTAGTTTAGGTTTAGGTTTTAGTTAATAAAGGAGGAATTAATGAAGTTAGATTCGACATCCCAATTCCCCGAGGATCGATACCCGTACTTATCCAACTTTACTAGCAACTACCCGGTATTCTTTGTGCTTAATATCGATAGATAAAGCCCGTGATGCTCGTTTGATGATAGTTGAATGATACCTAAATCACCGCAATAGTAATCAGATTAATCAATTTGTCTAAAAACGAAAGTTATCAAATTGTTAACCTAGATAATAGGTTCGAAAGAATTTATGCCTATCGTGCTTGAAGAATCAATCTTTGATAAAAGTTGATAAACAAATTATCTAAGATATTAGTAATTTGCATTTAGTATAGGTTAATCTTGGCCTTAGTTGATTTGCATGCGTAGGAAATTAGAAGCCTTTGTGGTTATCTTGAATTGTGGATCCTTGTTCGTCTGCCTTTTCTCCCCATTATTTGATAAACCTAAAATTATTAGTTTTGTGACACTTTTAGCCTAAACTTAAAAACACATTCAACCTCACGTTCCTCGTGGGATCGACCCGGCATAACCGCTTTACTACAAGCTTTGCACTTGGAGCGACTAAGCGGATTTTTATTACTTGTCTTTTTGTTTCGTTTACAAAAATCCACCACGACACGTACACATCCATATCTATATAATGGGATCCACGAGATGGAGAGGCAGGTGTACCACATCCTCTTGACGAGCATCCTCTCCTTATCAATCGAGTGGCTTACGTAAGATCAAGCCAATGCTGCTATTTCCGAAACAAGTAAATACGGCCGTGCTCGAAGAGCGATGAGTGCCTTGAGTTACATTTCCAATGTAACATTTATTGTGTTTTTCCTACATTTACCCTTATTTATCAAGGAGTGAGAGAATAAATACAACATTGCATTAATTATAAACTAAGGGTTTTTTAGTCATTTTGGCATTCAAATTAAAGCATTAACTCACATCATTAATATGCGTGATTTTGATAACTGCATGAGTTATTTTAGAACAGAAGGAGTAGTTATCATTCGTTGTGACTGATCGGTTTTGTTCGTATCATTAATTACTCATCTTTACTCCATGTTGCGGTATTAGGGGTGTGAATGTAGTTCGAATGCATGTTTTATCTTGTTATTTAATATTGTTACCCCAATTTTATAATGTTTTTGTACAATTTTTTGTATGCGTCTTCTTTTTTGGGAATATATATTAACTTATTAGATAATCTCTAAATAATATTCGTTAGTTATGTAGCTTGGCTCGAGTGGTAAGTGACTTGAAAATTCTTAAGGAGGTCATCTATTACGATAGAGATGATTTATGGAAAATATAGGGTCATGGAAATATTGATATATTTGTCTTTAGGGTAGTAAGGGTAGTTTGGTATTTTTATATTGAGGTAGAAACCCAACTAGCGTCTATTAATATTGTACTCGATGCTTAGAATTTTGGGCTGTTTGTGTTATGCCCATGACCATTGTCCCTCACATAAATTTGCCAGCCGTAGCCGTAAGTGTGTGTTCTTAGGGTATCCTTTTGGGAAGAAAGGGTGGACCCTGTATGACCTTCATTCAGAGGAGATTTTTGTATCCCGAGACGTAAAATTTTATGAGCATTTTTTCCTTTTTTCTCACCAGACCGTGGGTAATGTGTCTCCTCCCATCCCTTATCAAGTTTTTGAGGATGTTGACATTGTATATACGGGGTTCGAGGCTTCTTCTTCTCTTCTCGGGGATCCACCGTTGCCGGATCCTCGAGTTGAGAGGGACGCACGGGCAAGATGATACGGACAATTCAACAAATGATCTTGCACATGATATTGTACCCTCACCACAACCTCAACAACCAGGTGACGTGTGGAAGAATTAGGCCGAGGTAGACGACAGAAGCTCCCGAATTTTTGATTTCAGGATTACGTGACACATACTCTGGTTGCACCGAAAAGTCCTACTCCACGCTCTTCCACTTCCTCGGCATCCTTAGGTACTCCTTATCCTCTTCTGCATTTTGTAAATTATGATAAGTTTTCTAATAAGCATCGCAAGTTTATCGCAGCTATCACAGTTGGGAACCCTCCTAAATCTTTTAAGGAGGCAGTTAAACATGAAGGTTGGTGTAGGGCCATGGCTGAAGAAATTCGAGCCCTAGAAGACCCGGGGTACTTGGGAGTTACAACCCCTTCCTCCCGGGAAAAAGGCATTGGGGAGTAAGTGGTTTTATATAGAAAAATATGACGAGAACGGGACTTTGCAGCGGTTAAAAGCACGGTTAGTGGCATTTTGGCATCATCAAGAAGAAGGTATTGATTACACGGAGACGTTTGCGCCTGTGGCGAAAATGGTTACTGTCCGCATTTTTCTTAGTGTTGCTGGGGTGAAAGGCCGGGATATTCACCAAATGGACGTGCATAATGCATTTTTTCATGGGGATTTAGAGGAGGAGATTTACATGAAGATCCCCCCGGGTTTTGAGAAGAACGGTTCTAACTTAGTCTGCCGGATGCGTAAGTCATTGTACGGGTTGAAGCAGGCCCCGAGATGCTGGTTTGCAAAGCTTGCTTCTGTGTTACGTGAACGTGAGTACAGTTGTCGTCAGTCCTACTCCGATTATTCATAATTTACTTTGATTCGTGGTGAGATTCAGCTCCATGTCCTCGTTTATGTCGATGATATGATTATTGCCGGCAATGATAAGGTTGCGATGACGGTTTTTAAAGACTATTTGGGGAAATGTTTTAAGATGAAGGATCTTGGGGTTCTGAAATATTTTCTTGGGATCGAGGTGGCTAGGAATAGGGACGGAATTTTCTTAAATCAGCGCAAGTATGCCCTTGATATTATCCATGAAGCCGGGTTAATTGGGAGCAAGCCCGCTGATTTCCCGATTGAGCAGAATCACAAGTTGGCCCTTGCTACCGGCCCGTTGTTGAGTGATCCAGGGCTGTATCGTCGGCTGATTGCCGACTTATCTATCTAGGGGTTACTCGACCCGATCTGGATTATTCCTTGCATGTGTTATCTCAGTTTATGCAGGCTCCTCGAGTTGACCATTGGGACGCAGATTTACGTCTCGTTCGGTACTTAAAGAAACATCCAGGTCAAGGCATTCTGCTACGCTCTGACAGTTCTCTTCTCCTTGAAGGTTTGTGCGATTCGATTGGGCGAGCGCCTCGACTCGCCGTTCTTTGAGCGGTTGGTTTCTCTTTCTTGGTCTTTCACCTATATCTTGGAAGTCCAAGAAACAAACTACGGTTTCCCGTTCTTCGGCCGAAGCGAAATACGGTCTATGGCGTTGATTACATGTGAATTAAAGTGGTTGAAATAGTTACTTGCTAAGCTCGGTGTTCATCACCCTCCTGGGATCCGTCTCTTTTGTGATAGTCAATCGGCATTGTATATCGCCCAGAATCCGGTCTTTCACGAACGCACGAAGCATATTGAGGCAGACTGTCATTTTGTGCGTGATGCTATCACGGATGGTTTGATTCTTCCATCGTATGTCCCTACGAAGCATCAGTTGGCGGATAGATTTAAGAAAGTGCTGGGTCGTCGGCAGTTCGAGTTATTGTTACGCAAGTTAGGCGTTCGAGACCTTCACGCTCGCACTTGAGGGGGGGTATTACATAGAGATGATTTATGGAAAATATAGGGTTATGGAAATATTGATATATTTGTCTTTAGAGTAGTAAGGGTAGTTTGGTATTTTTATATTGAGGTAGAAGCCCTACTAGCGGCTATAAATATTGTACTTGATGATTGAGAATGATATACGAAATACATTTGACCGAATTTTGTTATGTTAGGATCAAGCGCTTACCATTGTACTAAAACCAATTGGTGTTAATAAATGTGCTATTTTATTTCCTTATCATTTAAGAGTGGACAATCTGTCCCAACACCCCCCAAGTGTTGGCAATCGTCCAACACTTGAGCGCAATTTTTTTTTCAAGAGTGTGGCAATCTCTCCCAACCCCCCCTCAAGTGTGAGCAATCTGTCAAACACTTACACAATTTTTTATAAATAATATTTCAACCAAGGTTCGATCTTGTGACCCATGGCTCCGATACCATGATTATCATCCATTAATTGAGTCGCCGAGATCAGGTTACAATTCAACTTTGATACATATAAAACATTATTACGATGCAAATTTCCCGATAGAATAACCGTTCTCTTATGAGTTGCAACCGACGAACTCCCATCGGGTAACCCAATCGGGCATTGAACAATTGGTCGTGGATCAACGAGGGACTCAAAAAAGCCTGTCACGTGATGTGTTGCTCCTGTGTCAACAAGCCACTGAGATTTCCCGAGCCCAGATTGCTCCAAACTCTTGATTCGAGCCGAAACAGTAGGCTGAGCCAAGGCCATCACAGCACCTACAACAGCTGTGTTCACCTTTGGGTCATTAGAAATAAAACATTCTCCTTGCCCGTCGTCCGATCACCTCAAACGTGCTTCGGCCATGGGCATAAGTGGCGTTTGGACCCTCTCCCCGCCATTCAGGGCAGGTCTCTTTTTCATGGGCTTCACGGTGAGAACGGGAGCACACGTCGCCGGAAAGATCAGCCCCTTTCCGCCGAATTTTCCCGTCAGTTTGGCGGAAAAATCCCATCATCCCTTCGTTGCCGTGTTGAAATGTAAACTTGATTTTGAGCCTTAATTTCTCAAAGAGTCCAAAATTAAATAGGCCTTAAGGTCCAAGTTCTAGAAACTTGTATGAGTCAATCTAGAATTATGTTGTAAGATGTATTTGTATGGAGAATTCTAGAGAGTTAATAAATTATCTTGTATGGAAGACACTAGAATAAGGTAGTAAATGAATAAGGTGGAAGACTCTAGAAATAATCCTAGTTGAAGACTAGTACTATAAATAGGACCCAAGCCATAGTGTTTGTATCAAGCAAAAAAAATCAAGAAGTTTTGAAGTAATAAAAGAAGTCTCTTCCATCAAATCTTCCTACCATCTTCCACTCTCAAATACTTCTCCATTAATAATATCTCATTCCAACAAAGTGGTATCAGAGACGCAAGGTTCGTGATCATATCAAGAAATGGCTAGCAGCGGCATGGTTCCCTTTCAAGTCCCGATGCTCAACAAAAGCAATTATGATAATTGGAGCATCAAGATGAAGGCCCTCCTTGGATCACAAGATGTATGGGAGATAGTAGAGAAAGGCTACGATGAGCCGAATAATGAAAGTGGTTTATCTCAAACTCAGAAGGATAGTTTGAGAGACTCAAGAAAGAGAGACAAGAAAGCTCTCTACCTCATTTATCAAGGGTTGGATGAGGATGCTTTTGAAAAGATATCGGAAGCAAAGGCGCAAAGAGGCATGGGAGAAGCTTCAAACTTCCTATAAAGGGCGAGATCCGGTCAAGAAAGTACGTCTTCAAACCTTAAGAGCTGAGTTCGAAGCTTTGCATATGAAAGAAGGAGAAGTCATCTCCGACTATTTCTCTAGAGTATTAACCATTACTAATCAACTAAAGAGGAATGGTGAAAAGCTCGATGACGTAAAGATCATGGAAAAGATTCTTCGATCGCTAAATCCTAAGTTCGAGCATATTGTTGCTATCATCGAAGAAACTAAGGACTTGGAATCCATGACTATAGAACAACTCTTGGGTTCCTTACAAACTTATGAAGAAAAGAAAAAGAAAAAGAAAAAGGAAGAGATTGTGGAACAACTCTTCAAGACTCAAGTTAATCCAAGAAAGGAAACAAACAATCATAGTAAAAGTCAACACATTCGCCACCAGGGATATTGTAGAGGCCGCGGTCGAGGACGAGGACGTGGACAAGGATATGGACAACGTCGACAATCGATTGACGACAACAACAATTTTCAAAGGGGAGGAACTCCATCACGAGGACGTGGAAGAGGCAACTCAAGATCAAGGAATGATAAGTCATATGTGAAGTGTTATAATTGTGAAAAACCTGGTCACTATGCCTCCGAATGTAGAGCTCCTAAAATTAATAGAGTTGAAGGAAAGGCCAACTATGTTGAAGAAATAAATCAAGAAGATGGTACTCTACTTCTAGCTTACAAAGGCCATGAAATCGGAGAAGGATGGTACTTGGATACCGGTGCAAGCAATCATATGTGTGGGAAAAAAAGCATGTTCGTTGAGCTTGATGAATGCGTGAACGGGAATGTATCCTTTGGAGATGACTCTAAAATAGCGTTGAAAGGCAAAGGTAAAATTCTTATCCGATTGAAGAATGGACAACATCAAATCATCTCCAATGTCTATTATGTCCCAAACATGAAAAGCAACATCTTGAGTCTTGGACAACTTTTGGAGAAAGGTTATGATATTCACTTAAGAGATAATAACCTTTCTATACGAGACAAAGCAGACAACTTAATTGCTAAGGTGCCGATGACAAGGAATAGGATGTTTGTGATAAACATTCAAAACGATGTTGCAAAGTGTCTCAAGGCATGCTACAAAGATGCATCTTGGCTTTGGCATCTTCGATATGGGCATCTCAATTTTGGAGGTCTAGAGTTGCTCTCCAAAAAAGAGATGGTGAAAGGATTACCCAGCATTCGTCATCCCGATCAAGTATGTGAAGGGTGTCTACTTGGAAAACAATTTAGGAAAAGTTTTCCGAAGGAATCCACTTCAAGAGCTCAAAAGCCACTAGAACTCGTACATACAGACGTGTGTGGTCCCATCAAACCAAGCTCTCTTGGTAAGAGTAACTATTTCCTCCTCTTCATCGATGATTTTTCAAGAAAAACATGGGTGTATTTCTTGAAGCAAAAATCAGAGGTCTTCGAGATGTTTAAGAAATTTAAAGCCGCCGTGGAAAAGAGAGTGGCCTAGAGATCAAAGCCTTGAGATCGATCGGGGAGGAGAATTCACCTCAAATGAATTTCAAGAGTTTTGTAGTGCAAATGGAATACGTCGGCCATTGACGGTTCCAAGGTCCCCCAACAAAATGGAGTTGCCGAAAGAAAGAATAGAACAATCCTTGATATGGCGAGGAGTATGCTCAAAAGCAAGAGACTTCCAAAGGAGCTCGAGCGAGAGGTCGTTGCATCCGCAAAGTGTACTTGTCAAATCGGTCACCAACAAGAAGTGTATGGGGAAAGACACCACAAGAAGCATGGAGTGGGAGGAAGCCTGGAGTCTCTCATCTACGAGTTTTCGGGAGCATAGCCCATGTTCACATACCTGATGAGCATAGAAGAAAGTTGGATGATAAAAGCGAGAAGTATATTTTTATTGGTTACGACTCCAACACCAAAGGATACAGGCTTTACAATCCGAATACTAGAAAAACAATCATTAGTCGAGATGTTATATTTAATGAAGAAGGAGAATGGGATTGGGAGACATGTGAGGATGACTATAACTTCTTCCCTTACATTGACGAGGACGACATGGAGCAACCAAGAGAGGAGCCCACTACCCCTCCAGCTTCACCAGTTGCAACTACCCAAGAAGACGTATTGTCATCAAATGAATGCTCAGAAGAAAGAACTCCACGCTTTAGGAGCCTACAAGAAATATATGAGGTAACAGAAAACCAAAATGATCTTACCTTATTTGCCTTTTTGCTGATTGTGAGCCAATGGACTTTGAAGAGGCTGCGAGGAGCCAAAACTGGAAAGACGCAATGGATGAAGAAATATAGGCAATTAAGAAGAATGATACTTGGGAGTTAGCTACACTTCCAAAAGGTCACAAGGCGATCGGTGTGAAGTGGGTATATAAAACAAAGAAAAATGCCAAAGGAGAAGTTGAAAGATATAAGGCGAGATTAGTGGCAAAAGGGTATAGTCAAAGAGCTGGCATCGACTACGAAGAGGTTTTTGCTCCCGTTGCTCGACTAGAAACTGTAAGACTAATCATTTCTTTGGCAGCTCAAAATAGGTGGAAAATACATCAGATGGATGTAAAATATGCCTTCTTAAATGGGATTCTTGAAGAAGAAGTGTATATTCAGCAACCACCCGGTTACGAAATTGAGGGAAGTGAAGACAAAGTTTTGAAGTTAAGGAAGGCACTTTATGGGCTAAAACAGGCTCCTCGAGCATGGAATAGCCGCATAGACAAGTATTTTCAAGAGAAAGGCTTTAATAAGTGCCCATACGAGCATGCTCTCTATGTTTAAAGAAAAGGGGAAAATATTCTAATAGTTTGCCTATATGTGGACGATCTGATCTTCACCGGCAACAATCCGAAAATGATTGAGGAGTTAAAGAAGGATATGGCCAAAGAATTTGAGATGACAGATATTGGACTAATGGCATATTATCCTGGCATTGAAGTAAAACAAGAGGATCATGGAATCTTCATCTCACAAGAAGGATACACAAGAGAGATTCTCAAAAGGTTCAAAATGGAAAATTGCAAACCAGTAAGTACACCGATAGAGTGTGGAATCAAGTTGTCAAAATACGACAAATCAGAGAGAATAGACCCAACACTCTTTAAGAGCATGGTTGGAAGTTTACGGTACCTGACTTGTACAAGACCCGACATTCTCTATGCGGTTGGAGTAATCAGTCGTTACATGGAGAATCCAACAATAACTTACTGGAAAAGTGCAAAGAGAATTCTCCGGTATCTCAAAGGAACGATAGATTATGGATTATACTATTCGGTTTCAGACAAGTACAAGCTTGTGGGTTACAGCGATAGTGATTGGGCCGGAGATGTGGATGACCGTACGAGTACAACTGGCTTCGCATTCTATATGGGAGACACCACTTTCACATGGATGTCAAAGAAACAACCGATAGTCACCCTTTCTTCATGTGAAGCGTAATCTGGCAAGTTCTTACCTCATGTGTTTGTCATGCGGTACCGGCTACGAAATCGTTAAAGGAGTTGGGTTTGGCACAAGAAGATCCAACTACTATTCGCGTGGATAACAAGTCGGCTATAGCTTTGGCCAAAAACCCAGTCCATCATGATCGAAGTAAGCAGATTGATACGCGCTATCACTACATAAGGGAGTGCATTGCAAGAAAGAATGTGCAAGTGGAGTATGTGAAGACACATGATCAGGTGGCAAACACCTTCACAAAACCACTTAAGCAGGAAGTCTTTGTGAAGATGAGAAACTTGATTGGAGTAAAGAAAAATCAAGTTTAAGAGGGGGTGTTGAAATGTAAACTTGATTTTGAGCCTTAATTTCTCAAAGAGTCCAAAATTAAATAGGCCTTAAGGTCCAAGTTCTAGAAACTTGTATGAGTCAATCTAGAATTATGTTGTAAGATGTATTTGTGTGGAGAATTCTAGAGAGTTAATAAACTATATTGTATGGAAGACACTAGAATAAGGTAGTAAATGAATAAGGTGGAAGACTCTAGAAATAATCCTAGTTGAAGACTAGTACTATAAATAGGACCCAAGCCATAGTGTTTGTATCAAGCAAAAAAAATCAAGAAGTTTTGAAGTAATAAAAGAAGTTTCTTCCATCAAATCTTCCCACCGTCTTCCACTCTCAAATACTTCTCCATTAATAATATCTCATTCCAACATGCCGTTCTTCTTACCACCACCATGGTAGGCGGGGTTGTTGGAGGTGGTGAGAAAATAATCATCAGGCTTCTTTTTGATTGCTGTATCTCCAGCCATGACAACCTCCTTCATTGATGAAGCTTGTTCGAACACAGTAAAGCTGCGCAAATATGTTTTTTTTGTTTTTGGTCTTGTAAATCGATTGTCAAAAGCTCTGTCTTTCAATTCTATACTCAGATTAATTCAATTGTAAATGGAATTCATCCCCCCATATTTGATCGACAATCATGCCTGTGTGTTTTTGTTGATGGTGTTCACCCCAAATTAACCGTCTCAGCTTCAGATTTATTTATTTATTTTTTTTTTCTGGTGGCTAACCTAAACCCGTCTCCGATACCATGATAAAATTCGGTCAAATGTATTTCGTATATCATTCTCAATTATCAAGTACAATACTTAAAGCCGCTAGTAGGGCTTTTACCTCAATATAAAAATACCAAACTACCCTTACTACTCTAAAGACAAATATATCAATATTTCCATGATCCTATATTTTCCATAAATCTTTTCCATAAATCATCTCTATCGTAATATCATTAGTTCGATTCTCCTCTGAGTCGCCATATTGAAAGAGTCGGTCAGTGAATTCTGGTTATCGGGAGTTTAATCAAAAAATAATAATAATATTCGTTGCTGTTAAAAAAAAAAATTGAGGGGATTCCGGATATCGGGACTTTAATAAAAAAAATAATAATAATATTCGTTGCTGTTAAAAAAAATTTGAGGGGTTAAAAAAAAGATTATATACAGATTTTCATACCGTAATTATTTATTGTGATCGTGTGTTGTCGTATGCGTATAGTTCGAAACTAGAAAATTATTCTGCGATGGTCTTGGTTTTACTTTATAAAAAAATCCGATGTAAAATAATATTATGTATCAAAAAATAATGTACATGAAGTCATGAACATGTATTAAGTTTTGCTAATTATAATGTAAGAATATATATATATATATATATATATATATATATATATATATATATATATATATATATATATATATATATATATATATATCAACATTTTTTTTTGTTTGTTTGATTTTTTTTCTTAGGACTAATACATGTTCTGTATCGGGGTTTTTTTGGTATATATAAACAAACACAAAAGAATATTGATAGCCACATTTGAACCTACAACCTATCCTTATTAACAGGAAAAATATGTATTCTTAAACCGCTCAGATACATAGTAAATTAGTCTAGAAAGAGACACAATAAATACCAATATTAATGTTAATAATAATACAATATTAAAAATATTTCTTTTGTGGAATTTTTTTTTTCAAAGTTTGGGGTGGTCCCCACCCATCTACTCACGAAATTCAAACAAAGAATTTTAAAGAAGTATATGATGGATAAAGTCTAATAAAGAAGTTTTTCCCTTCAAAAAAAAAAAAAAGGAATTTTTTGATTAACATACAACGATTTTTATTGGAAATTTATGTACTAATTTGGCACTGCCATATTTTACTGTATGATTTTTTTTTAAACCATTTACTGTATGATTTTAATTTGTTTTTTGATAAAATTATTTTATATGCTATACTATTATTTGTTTAATGAATTTTATTTTTCTTCAATAAGAAGCTACTGTCCTTTCCTCCGAAAAAAAAAAAAAAAAACAAAAGCTACTGTCCTATTTGCCAAAAAAAAAAAAAAAAACCTACTGTCCAAAATTAGGGCACGCTTAACATTATGGCGGCAATTGACGGAAATCTTTAGCAGAACAGATTCTATTTCAGCGGCTTTATTTGTCATTGTACAATTAATTTCTCTTTAATCTTCTCTACTCCGCCTTAATTTCGATTTTTTTTTTGTGAGGGAGATTTCGATTTTATAGAGCTAAGCATTGATTTTTTTTTCTGCAAAAGCTGCTGATTGCGAATTGATTACTCGGGGTAGCTAAGGATGAAGCGAAATAATTCCAGAATTAATCTCCGCAATCCTTCCAAGCGAGAAAAGAAAAGCAGTCTGGATTATGATCCGGATGATCGGATCAGCGTTTTACCGGACTCGATTCTGAGTGTTATTCTGTCTTTTCTTCCCATAAAGGATGCTATAGCCACCGATATTCTTTCAAAACGATGGAAATCGGTGTGGATGACGGTTGATAGCCTTAATTTCTATCACAACAAGGGTTGTTCTAAACAATTGGCTAAAGGTGAAGATACGAAATTCGTCCGATTTGTTAACCGTGTTTTGTTTCTGCATAATGTTGGATCGCTAAATAAGTTTCGTTTGGTTTGGAATCCTTCACATGTTTCATCATCCCATGTTAGTTCATGGATTAGTACTGCGATTACAAGAATTGTTCGTGAGATTTTTCTTTGTACTAAGGCTCCTAGTAGATCTTTTATATCATTTGAAATTCCTGTAAATGTTTTCAGCTGTGTCTCACTGCGATCTTTGGAATTGGATGGCGTCTTTGATGTTTCTGCGGAAACCGTGGTTTACCTTCCGAGACTTGAAAGTCTAAAAATTGTTTCGTCATATTTCCTTTCTGAAGAAGCATTGGAAAAACTTATAAGCGGATGTCCAATGTTGAATTATTTGCATCTGCATATGGACTTAAGAAAAGGTGATGACCATATTGATGATTGTACATGTAGAATATCTTCAACTTCCTTAAGACGTCTTGAGCTTCACTTCGGATATGAATGCGGTCTGAAGTTAGAGGCTCCCTCACTTGAGTACTTCAAGCTTTATGGTCATATATCTGAGATTTTTGTGCAAAGAAGTCTAAGCTCTCTACTTGAAGTTGACTTTGGACTTAAGTTCTATGAACGTCAATTCTATCGAGCCGACTTGTGCAATTTAGTCGTTGAAGCAGTTTGTGCTTTCGATTGTGCAAAATCTCTAACTTTATCCATCGATACTATACAGGTAAGCTTTTTATAAAAATATTAGAATTATACTCTCATGTTTGTGAATGTTGTTGTCTACGGTAGATAAATGAATCAACATGGCACTATTTTTTTTCCTCAATATCATTCAGAGTTTAAAGATAACATTATATTGATGAAATATACGATCACTAACATTTGACATTCTCAGGCTCTTAACTGTGCTACAGTCAGCTTGTGGACTAAGTTTAAGAGATTGGTGAAAGTAACGGCCTTTACATTTTGTTGCCATAGCAGCTCGTTACGAGATCTCATTCAAAACTCAGACAATTTAGAGGTTCTTGTAATTTATCAGGTTAGATAAAAGCTTATGGAAAGTACGTGTTTTGTTTATTAAACTTTGACAAGTAATGTAGTATAATTTTGAATGTGTTTTTTCTGATGTCAGTATTTTCTTTTTCCAAGAAGATCCGAAATGCAATTTTACTCTAAGTGGAATCCTCCTCCTGTAGAAGTTCCTAGATGCTTGTCAAACAGTTTAAAGAAAGTTGTACTTGATTATTATAAAGGATATAAAGATGAGCGAGAAATGATACGGTACATAATAAAGCATGGAAGTGTTCTTGAAGTTATGAAGATATTTGATGGTAGTAATATCTATGATGGAGCGAGTCGAGTCGGTTCAAGTTCAAGAGATATGTAAGTTCCCAAGAAAGTCTTCGGCTTGTGAAGTAAAGCTTTTCCGAGCCGGAGTTGGTTCAAGTTCAAGAGATATGTAAGTTCTCAATAAAGTCTTCGGTTCTCTAATTGTTTTCTACTGCCACTGTTTTTGAAAACAATGATATTGATTTGTTTTGGATTCATTACTTTAAGCCGGAAAACAAGTTTGTGCTTTGTTTTTTTGTTTTGAAAAAACAGTTACAAGGGTTTGAGTCATTCTCTGAAAGTTTTTGTTCTTTTTTTTGTTTTTGTTTTGAAGTACTTGATTATGATGCCCTTACAATAGGTGATCAAACTATCCATTTTACACTTTACTTCATAAGGGTTTTAATTATACGTAGGAAGTTAAACTCCACTACCTTCAACACTTAGGGAGTTAACAAAACTAAGCCCATGCACCAAATAAGTTATTATGACCACTTATTCAAGAATTAATGATAAAAAACTTAGGTACAAAAAAAACTTTTTGATTTTTTTTAGCAGTAATATACGGTGCCACAACAAAATGACAACGCAATATATATATATATATATATATATATATATATATATATATATATATATATATATATATATATATATATATATATATATATATATATATATATATATATATTTTTTTTTTTTTTTTTTTTTTTTTTTTTTGAGAAGAACGCAATATATTTTTGAACAATTGATTATAACGTGAAGACCCATCGAACTTTTAAAGTTTTTTGTGTGTCTCAATTCATTAACGTATTCTCTTTCTTCTCTTATTTTTAAACAATCATATCTTTTAATCTATATTTCAAAGCAAAAAAAATTTAATTCACAGACTTTTTCTATTTTTTATGCTATTCGTTTTGAGACATCTTTTGATATCATTACATCATTTTTGCATCGGAAATTCATTGTCGGAAGGAATTTCAACAAATTGAATTTCGAACAACAAAGAATTTTTTCATAAATTATGTCAGAATATAGTCATTGTGGTCTCGAAATAAAAAAAACAATAAAATAAAATAAAAATAATGAAAAAATTATCAACTTTAGAGTTACGGATGGAGATAAGGGTCTTTAATTATGGCATCGCACTCTTTGTGACAATAAGAACTTCCATGCTATTGACAAATCATAATTGTCCTTTAAAATCAATTATAATTGCCCAACTTATTTTTTATGTTTTCCATGTAAAAATAAATTAATAAATTTAGAGGTTCTACTGGCACACCTTTTTTTTTACTACTGTCACTCTATTACTCTCGGCACCACAAAAAATTACTCCGGTACCACGATTGTTTTTAATAAACAAAATGTTAGTGGTACTGTTGTTGCTATTGAAAATCACACTGACACTGACGTTGGTGTTCAAAAACGAAAGTCAGTGACACTGACATTTACGTTAGAAAAGTGTCACAACTTAGAAATAACAATGCCACTGAATTTCATTTTTGAATAGCGACACTGATGTTGGCTTTAAATAACAACAACAGTACCACTGAAGTTTTGTTCATAAAAAAAATAATTAAAAAATATGTGTCAATAGTAAAAAGGATATGTCAATAGAACCCTAAATTTAATGTGAACGGCCGAGACGTATCCGGCAATTTTAGTGCATCAACACACTCCTAGAAACAAGATAGTAAGGAGCCCTTTTGGTTGGGGGCCATCTTTTTATATTACTTTATTTTAAGTATTATCATTTACCCATTTCGTATCAATTTATCTAAAGTTAGCGGTTATCAAAATCACGCATATTAATGATATGTGTTAATGTATTAAATTTTACAATGAAATAACTAGAATGTTCTTGGATATAATTAATGTGACCTTCTTGTTTTATATCTCATACTGCAATAAAGAAGGGTAAATCAACAAAAAAAAATACACTAAATATTGCATTGAAAATTGTATTGCCTCATATAAAATGAAATAAAATATTTTGGAAACTGCATCAGTTATTGTGGAACATAGGAGTATATGAATAAGATTGAAACCTTGATCATCCTTTTTTCTTATATAAAGGGCATGTGAAATACCAATCATTACGCATTTATTCAACATTTAAACAAGCTATGGGTGATTATATTGCAAAATCAAGAAACCTTGTCATCATCTTGCTAATTTCAGCAGCGGCCTGTCTAGTGCAAGCCTCTAAAATCAAGCGGTTGACTCTAATTTTCAAAAGCTTTCGAGTTCATATTGTCAATGAGCTTTCCTCCAAGACAGCGTATGCATGTTCATTGCTGGTCTTCAGAAGATGATCTTGGGCTGTGTTTTTATTTTCCAATTGAATCACGTGTGTTCTATATATTGTGACTCGACTTGATTACACCCCTAGTTGTGATAAGAAAAGAAATTTCACCAATACCATTTCTTATCACCATAAAGTGATAAATGTTGTAGTTTGAGGGTATGAAGATGATCAACAATGCTTTGAATTCCTGCAAAAGTAGAAGACTTGGAACCTCTCCGTTTCACGATTAAATCGTCGTCCTTCTAAAATTATTCGACCCTTATGTTTTGTCCCGGGTTTCATGAATATTTAAGTGAGATAAAGCGAGAGAACAACCTTTAAACTTTGGACAAAAGATTAAAGAGCACTTAGAAGTTTTTGAGTTATATAGAATGTCTAACAAGGATGCTTACATATATTGTTGTTGTGTTTAACGATGTAAACTTGCTAATATATAGCACTTGGTTCGAAAAAGAGCAAAGAAATTCGTCTCTTAAGTGAGAGACACCAAATGAAAAGGTTCAATTTGGTTGTACCCACTTAAAATGGCCAAGAGACACCAAAAAATCAGTTTTCGGGCCACAGGCGGGCGCCTGTGATGCACCAGAAAACTGAACCAGAAGCTGTCCAACTTTTAGCCTTGCTGAATCACCACAGGCGGCCGCCTAAGCCCACAGGCTAGCGCCTGTGACACTGATTTTCCAAAAACGAATTTCTGTTTGTTTTACGAACTCCACTTGCTCATTTTACATCCGTACACTCGTAAACACTTATATAAGCGCGCACTCCGCACCTCCATACTTATATTATAGTGTTACGAGCATAACCATCCTTGTACTAAACCCCGATAACCTCAATGGCTTGTGATTATACTTAAATCACCAACATTCCTCCCCATTTAAGTGTAATCCTTGGTTTAATAAAAACAACAGTCATAATATAAACCAACTCATGCTTCAATGAAAATATCACAAAGATTGAATTTCCACCTAGTACTATTACACGCAAATATTCGAGTATTGGGGTGTGACTAAGCATTGAACCCCTTTACACATTTTGAATACATGTACATAACAATACACATGAATTGAGACTACTTCAAAGTATTATTCTTGATACCATTTATTGAAATCTGGTCTTGTGTCCATATCCATTCTTGAGCATATAGAAAGCTAACCCAACTTTCCTTGAAGCGGCCATACTTCATACTCATATAGGTGAATCTTTAATTTACCGTGCACCTGCATTAGCACTTTCAAAAGATTCATTAAGAAGGTAAAACTTCAACCTAACCTCACAGGTTTATAGCACATACCTTCGGGATTAATACATGTGCTCAAGTTCTCAATAACAGGCCTACCACATTGAATTTAGCCTAAGGCATTGTACCAAAGGGAAATTGGGCGTCCTATTATCAGAAACTTATACGGGTTGGCTTTCTATATGCTTGAGAATGGATATGGACACAAGGCCTGTTTAATTAGTTTCAAGAATAAACTTTTGGAGTTATCTAAATTCATGTGTATATTATCTTCATGTATTCAAAATGTGTAAAAGGGTTCAATGCTTAGACACACCCGATACTCGGATATTTGAAATGTGTAATATTACTAGGTGGTAATTCAATCTTCGTGATATTATCATTGATGCATGAATTGTTATGTTTTGACTGATCTTAAGCTGAACCAAGGATTACACTTAAATGGGGAAGGAATGTTGGTGATTTAAGTATAACCATGTCCATTAGTGTAATTAAGGGTTTGGTACAAAGATGGGTGAACTCGAACACTCTGTTATGGGTTTGGAGGTGCGGAGTGCACGCTCATATAAGTGTTTACGAGTTTACGGATGTAAATGATCAAGTAGAGTTTATAAAACAAACGAAAAGACACGTAAAATTCGGTTTTGGAAAAAACAGAGTGACGAGCGGCCGCCCGTACCCTTAGCGCCCGTCCGTGAGGTTCGTCAAGGAAAATTAATGTTGAACAGTTGTTTTTTCAAAGCTTTCGGTTCTCACGGGCGCCCGCCCGTGACCCGAAAATGCGAATTAGTGTATCTTTTCATGGTTTTCTCAGCGGTTTTTTTTTCCTCTCAACTTCTTTCCACAAAGGTGTCTCTTAAACTAAACGTTTTTAACTAACTACTTCGAGCCTAGAAGGTATAAAAACAAGTTTTAATTATTTTAAAAGATACTTTTAAAAAGATAGCATTTACTTGATCATTTTGGGAGAATACTTGAAAACATATTCAAGTTTTCATCAATAAAACTCCATTAGTATACTTTTCTTTTGGTGCCATAAAGAAAAGGCAAACGTAGTCTTATCTCACGAAGTATTCGTGCAACCCGGGGCATTCAATAAGGGTCGAATAACAGGAAAGTGTTCCTACACGATTTCGCGTTATATCAAGTTATCTAAGTTCCTGCGATTTTGTTGATTTTGTTGTTTACATTCCCTTGAAAGCCATAAAGTTAAAACAATGAAACATTAACAGACCAAAACAAAAACAAAAAACCAACAAAAGTGAACAGACGCACACAGGGGTATGGTTAAACGTAGAATGAAATTGTGTGATTCAGATCTCGGATAAACTACACTCGCACGGTGAGAGTGAGACTCCAACAAAAAAAACAAAACAAAAAAAAAAAAAAAAAAAAAAAATTCACTCTTTCTCCCTATATGAGTATACATGCTTATATTTGTGGTAAACATATTAAAAGAGATTTAACAGCATAATTAAAGTAAATTTCTAAGTTGGGATAACTTTCCACGTAAATGACGTGTAAAATGGAGCAGTATTTTATGCAATTAAAATGACTACATTTTGTCTTTTTCTTTAGGTAGCTGCAATTGCTAATGTTCCTAATACATTTCCTTGTAAATTTGTCATTTTTCAAGGGCACATTTATGTTAAGAAGGGTTTTTAAATAAATTCCTGTCTAAATCTTCAACATTACTATATCAGAAATATAATATTTTATTTTTGCATTTCAAACATTTTTATTAATGATTTTTTAACATATATATCTGAATTGTTACGTGTTTTCTTGTATGCATGTATAAAAGGTTTGAAAACTGCAACAACCGATTAAAACTTAACAATAATGGACTGAAAAAAAAGTTTTAAAAAAAAATTCATAAATAATAGAATAAAATGTAAAAATGAAACATTTTAATTCAAACAAATTTAAAGGGAGTGAAAATGTGATTATTAACCCTTATGATTTGTATAACGTATTATGTAGTTTGTCTTTCATTTTCTAGTTTCTATTGATGCAGCTACTCCAGGTGGAAACTGACAATTGTATATAAAAGGAATATTGAAGGAGATGTAAATTAAGGCAAACTATGATTGGTGAAATTCATTAATCGGTAGGTAGAACTTACACAATTGGTTGTTGTAATAAAATAAAAAAAAAAAAAAAAAAATACGTTGATGAATGTGTATATATATATGCATGCATAATACCCCATGCAATGCAGATACACACAAATTAACTAAAAACTTTCATATCCGAGAATTCTTTCCATCTTAATTTCAGCTATCGTAATTAATTGAGAAAATGGAGTACAAGCCAACATGGTTGGTTGCGGGTGTCTGCACCATTATAGTTGCCATTTCTTTTGGCTTTGAACGTCTCCTCCACTTCACCGGAAAGGTTTATATTTTTACCTGACGTTAATTTTAACAATGAATTGTTTGGTTTAATTAATTAATTAATAATGCCTCTAATTAATGAATTTATTCATCTTCTTGGTGATCGAATATGGATGCAGTACTTGACGAGGAATAATCAAAAGCCATTGTTTGATGCTTTGCAAAAAATGAAAGAAGGTCGTCACTTTATTTTTTCTTCTTCGGATATATATATCTGTTTTAATTAATTGTTCTAGCTAGTTTAATTAGTAAACTGATTATATAATTTGTTTATTAATTGGTGCATTCAGAACTGATGGTGTTGGGATTTATATCACTGCTGCTTGAACTTCTTCCGGAAAAAATAACAAATATCTGTGTTCCTAAGCGTGTCATGCATGACCTCCTGCCCTGCGACTTGACTGATAAAGGAGAATCAAAGAAGAAACACTGTGCTCACACGGTAATTTTTTTAATTTAAGAATCGGTTAATTAACTTGGAGTTAACGATTTGTTGATCGGATGGATCGAGCGACGACATTTATAACAACACGATCCTTTAAATTTAAGGATTTTCTGTTCTTACTTCTTATCATAGCTAACATGCGATTTTTCCCGCTCTTCTTCGACTGTGATTTTTTTTCTTCTTTTTTTCTTGTGCCGTGTTATTTTTGCCGCCCTTATTCAAATTTATCACGGCCTGAGGTGAAATTAGGACCACCCGACACATATTTAAGCGGGTTGGGATCACAAAAGCTGTCCAAGTGTGGTTATTTTTTTCTCTTATTTACTTTAACATTTTTTTTATTTTTTTTTTTATTTTTTTGTGGTCTTTTTCTTATTTACAGAAATTTAGTTCTCTTGTCGTCTTTCTTTTTTCTCTCCCTGTCCGTTGAGACAACTAGAATAATGGCTTCTGCAATTACTTCTATCTTCCCTTGTAAATAGTCCAAAAAAATAAAATAAAAGAACATTACGGGATTCTAAAATATAATAAAAAATCTATGAACACAATCTCTTTTTCTGCAAGCCCCAAAACATTTTGCAGAGGTTCTTCCCAGCCTTATTACTCACTCGGTAGAGTCAATGGGAAGAAAAATGAGAGCAAACTATTATTGAGTGAAATAACAACAAATCCCTATTTGATCGACCGTGAACGTGAAGGATTGAGCACGTTTTAAGAATTTGGAGGATTAGAACACAATTTTGCAGGAGATGAAGTTACCAAGAACAGAAAACAGACATTTTTACATGAATGATTGCATCTTTGAAAAAGGATATATATTTTTTGGGATGAAAAAAAGGATTAACACTAGAAAAGTTGATCTCTTGGATGGGCAGTACAAGGGAGGGCGGTTGGAATTGGGGAAGAAGACCTATTTTTTGGATTTTTTCTTCAGAAGTGCGTTTGAAGGGAAAAAATAAAATTAATTATTAAAGTAAATAAAAACAAAAACGCCGTAGTTTGCAATTAGACACCAAGACAACTTTCCTAATTGGACAGGTGATTTAAGCTAGCTCTACGAATTTTTTGGTGGTTGGATAGTGATTTTAGAGTGTAAAGATGTGGTATATATCATTAACTATTTTTCCCTACTTGTTTATATAGTGAAATTTCCCAAAAAAATTTAGAGTAAATAACTTAATTATTTTGGTTTTGGCTGCTTAGTGTGCGGAGAATATGGTCCAGCTGTTCTCTCATGACGATTTGAAAAACATCCATGAATTCATCTTTTGTTTAGCAATTGTTCACGTGATTCTTTCTGTTCTTACTGTTGTATCCGGAGAAGCAAGGGTACGTAATAATTACAAGTTTTTATTTTATTTTTTATTTTCTCTCCTTTGGTGGTATATTTTTTATTCTGTTTTTTGAATGGAAATTTACAAAATTCTCTTTAGATACGACAATGGAGACGTTGGGAGGATTCGCTTGCGAATGAAAGCTCCCGCGGTAGCGAAGAAGGTGTGTGCTATATATATATATATATATATATATATATATATATATATATATATATATATATATATATATATATATATATATATATATATGATGGTTTGTGTTCTATATATCGAAAAAACCAACAGGTGAGATACATTATATTGTTGTAAAATATAAAGACATAAAGGGCAATATATGACCTTGGAATCTTGGTCGACTGTAGAAGTCTGTTTGTCTGCTTGTTGTTTTTTTTTTTTTTTTTTTTTTTTCACTTTTGATAAATATTTATCTGTTTTTAGGACCAAGGAAAAGGTTCATTGTTGTTCAGGAACTTGATTTCATCAAGCGTCGATATACTGGGATTCAAAAGTATTCCACCTTCTTAGGTTGGCTGGTAAGTTTTTTATTTGTTCTGCTCTCTTTTTTTCCCGTACGTTTTAGAGATAAGAACCGACTTTATAAAGGGCGATTCTCAAAATATACCAACGGGAAGTCAGTTTTTTGCTAAAAGAACCGACTTGTACAAAGTTGATTCTATTTTGGTACACAAGTAAAGAGGTGCGTCAATAGAAATGGTGTGGTGCAAATAATATCCCCTGCCAATGTTAGTGTGAAATGGTATTGATATTTTCCTTTTATTTTTTGACATCAACCTTCACAGCAATGCTTTTTAAGGCAATTTTACAGGCAAGTCGCCAAATCGGATTATGAGGCACTTAGACGGGGTTTCATCACCGTAAGTCAAATCCTAAACCCTAAATTTGGTTCATTTGTAGTAAGATGTGTGTCTTTCTAGGTCATTGATTTTTCATAATTAATAATATCATTTTTTTCTTTGTTGCATTTAATTGTTGCAGGCTCATTGCAGGGGAAATCCGAAGTTTAATTTTCACAACTACATGCTACGTGCGTTGGAAGAGGATTTCGAGACAGTTGTTGGCATAAGGCAAGTTAAATTCTTGTTTCTAAATAAACTCTTTTATTTTGTATTTGTGTTACTAAAATTTGTAATGAATCATGACATGGTTTTTCTTGATGCAGTTGGTACCTGTGGGTGATTGTGGTCACATTTTTGTTGCTTAATATTTACGGTATATGCCTTTTATTTATATTTCTTACATTATATTACTCATACCCCATAACCATCAAAATATTATTATTTTTATTTATTTTGTAGACCTTAAAAACTATGTCTGTTTTACATTTGTTGTGTGTGTGCGCGCAGGTTGGCACAGTTATGTTTGGATAGCTTTTATTCCTTTCATTGTAAGTGGGACTTATATGTGTGTTTTGTCTCGGTGCATACATTTATGTGGTTAGTTGTTAGTTACTCACTCACATGAAGTTTGAACGATTTTGTTAGCTTCTACTAGCCGTAGGCACGAAATTGGAGCACGTGATCACACAATTGGCTCATGGTGTTGCGGAGAGACATACGGTTATAGAAGGTGAATTGGTGGTAAAGCCTTCGATGATCACTTCGGTTCCGTCGACCTCAAATTATCCTCTTCTTGATCCACATCATTCTCTTTCAAAATGCTTTTGAGATCACATATTTATTTTGGTATCTCATTCAGTTTGGTTTCGACAAGTGCACAATAATGGATCCAGTTCATTTCATTGTCAGGCTTATCACCGGGTAAGACCAAAAAGTGTCTGGTTTTAGCTATTTGTTTATTTTAATCGGGGATGTTTATTTAAAATACGGTTAATTTCAGGGTGGCTATTCGGCTTTTTTGTAGTTATAGCACTTTGCCACTGTATGCGCTTGTCACCCAGGTAATTAATTTCCAATCTAAAACCATATTTAATTTAATTTTGTTGTGAACCAACTAAATTCATAATAAAACAGATGGGTACCTACTTCAAGACATCAGTATTCAATGAACATGTGCAAGTTGACATTGTTGGTGATGGTTCAACGGTTGGTTCAGCACCTGAAGAATTACAGATGAGAGATATAGGTAGATCCAACCTTGACGGAGGAAACACACCACCCGAGATTGTTGAAGCTGATTGATTTTTGTATTTGATAATTTTAATCATTTATTATGTTGTTATTTGTAATAAGATTATAAATACTCTTAAATCTTGAATAATCAAATATGAGCAATACTAATTTTTTTCAATTTTTTTTATCTTTTCCTTCCTTCTTTTTATTATTTTACAGTTTTATAACTCGTTATCAACCCTAATTGCTGCAATTTCTCATATGCATATTTTCTAGGTGTGAGCAAAAAATCAATAACCTAATCCAAACCTTTCTATCTCTGGACAAATTAAACCTTCTTTTTCACTTTCATCGCTACTTTATTTATTAATTTACTAGCCTGAAAACCCGTGCATCATGCACGGGACGATTTGACGATTCAAGTTTGTAGAATATAACGGCCCTACGATAATAAAATATAATCAAATGTCAACACTTATATGTACAATACAGTACACTTATACACAACCAACATACATTAGGCATGCATGTCCCTATGGAACCAAATATCGAGTGCATTGTAATTTTAAACCCGAAGACATATTCATTCCGACAAACATTCCAAACACGTTTGGCATTAAAGTGCAACAAAAAAAAAAAACAAAACATCCGTAGCAACCGACACATCGATAAAAAGACACCAACACGAGAATGATTATAAAAGCATTTTAATGCGCCTAACCGATTCAAACTCCGAGGTAAAGGATGGCAACACCTATCGAAGCACACAAAAATCCAAAAGCAACCGCCCTACACCAGAAAACTCAACAAACCGATAGAAATTAGATCTTTGGTATAAGTCAACAAAAAAGTACATTTTGAAAAACTGCACAATCTAAAGATATATGTGACAACATAAAAAGGTTACAAACCTAAAACCTCAGCGACCTAAAGCACCGGTCGGAGGAAGACCAAACACTGAGCTTAGAAAATTGAATAGACAAAGCACCATCATCAAAGAAACAACCAATAATCGGATTTCAGTTTCACCATTTGAATGTAAGAAACAGACACCATAAAAATAAAAATAAAAATTATATCTGGCAAGGCTGAACCAACATCCAATGAAGTGCATATTTTCAATCTCTCTCACATCCTATATGAAATAAAAAAGGATCCTTATAATCATATATTGAAAAAAAACTTGGGATAAAATTACATGTGAAATCGTTGAATTATTTAGAAACAGTCATACGTAAACATTCAAATATATAGGAACTTTCCCGGTAACAATTATTTATAAATTTAACAATGTAGAATGGCCATAAAAAAAGGGAAAAATAAAGTCCAAATAGTTGGAATATTATCAACCAATATGGTTTGTTGTTCAAAAACCACTAACAGAAGAATGCCGGAAATAAAAAGAAAAAGGCCAAAAAAATAAATAAAAATAGAAGCATTATATCTCATTCTCATTCTATTGTCATAAGCTTCTTCGTCACGAAAATATGATCAGGAAAAGAGATATAAATCTTGAACTCACCAGTCGCATTCGTGAACGTAAAAGATGACATTGTTCTGCGAAAAAGAACAAAATATTCATTCAACCCTCAACAAAAACAAAAAAAAAAAAATCATTTAATCAGAAACAACAAATATATACCTCAAAGTTGATTACAATCATCTTATAGAAAGTGTTTTGATAGAAAGGCATTTCACCATTCGACAACCAAATATAACAAACTAGCAATGCTTACCATTAACAAAGATGCAGTAGTTAAAAATAAATAGAAACATTCTATCAAAGTAACAAAAGCGTCATCAGTGATAGTATATATTAAGAGGTTACATATATTATTATATTCTAGAAGTTCTAAAAATAAAATAGCATTATTCATGGCAAAAAGCATACATGTTGTAGTGTGGTCACCATTGAAATTAAAAAATATATGAAATTGGTGATGAGATTTGGCATCTCCTGAAATTTTAGTAGTAACGAATTTTGAATTTAAATAAGATTTGATCGAAATATCCGCTGATGAGGCTTTTGAATTCGAATAAGATTTTTTTTTTTTTGGTTTTCAAGATGGGTCAAAATGAGTGAATGTGATTGCTTAATGTTAGGTAATCAGTTTCACTCTAAGAATAACTGAAGTGCACATTAATTTAATATAATTTTTTCTCAGTGATTGTAGCTTTTCTTGTGGAATAATAAATGAGAGGGCTTAATTTTAGAAAGTCAAACACGTAATAATATTTTTCTTAAAAGTAAAACATGAATTTATTTTAGGAAAAATCTTCCATGCATTAATATATGGCAAGGGTTTGGGTCGGGCTATTTGCGGATTTGGAGCGGGTTATTGGGTAATTGATTTAAACACCTTCAAAAACATATTAATAGACACTACAAAAAAAAGATTTTTTTGTGACAAATCTTTGGTGACAAAGAAGAATTTTATCACAAAAGGGGTGCTTCTAGTGACAAAAACTTTGTTTGTCACAAAGGTTTAATTGATCAAGCAACAAAAAGAAAGATTTCTCACGAAAGGTTTAGTGTATTGTCACAAAACACATAGAATCACTTTCATATTGTGAATAAATTTTTGGATGGGTCTTTGGTGACAACTATATTTATTATAAAATTCTCAATAATAGATGTGTAAACGATTCGAAAGTCGAATCGAACATTAAGATTATCGAGTTAACCGTGTTACGAATTTTACAAACTCGAAGCTCGAACACGAATTTGATATGACTATCGAATTCAAACTCGATCGCGAAAGACCTTTTCACTTGAGACGAACCCGAGCTGATTCGTTTTTTTTTTTTTTCAAATGAAGATTCGAGCTGACTGAGAAAAAGAAGTTTTACCATAAAAAAAAGTCTCTGTACGAAAACTCCAAGACTTTCTTTTCTATTCTAAAAAGGACTTCGCTTCTCATTTCTCATTTCGATAAAAGTCTCTGTACGAAAACCCTTTTCCCCGATGAAGACGATGGAAACCTCAGCCGACTCCCTCCTTCCTCCTCTGCCCAATCGTCGGCGCCACCGAACAAAATGAACCTCGACGGTGAATTTTTGTTCGGAATCGCCAACCATTGCTGGTCGGCCGATGATCAGTCTCGGTTTCTTCTCCTGCCAGCAATCGATCTCTTAATCATCACCTTTAGCCATGACGGATTCTACTTGCTCCTCTGTTTTCTCCACCACTTGTGCTCTTCAATCACCGGTAATTCCTTTTTTGTTTTACTTCCTAACAGTATTATTAGCATTTGATTTACATTTTTTTTTTCAATTTTGATCTCAATCGTTTCTTTAGGTTAATTTCTTGCTTCATTTGCATGCTGTGAAAATCGATTCATTGCATCTTCTGCATGCTTTGAAGCTCAATTTTCTGCCTCATCTACATGTTTGATGCATGTTTACAGTTACAGCTAGTATGCATTGGACGTTGAGTGAGTATAAAAGGAGAATCAAGCTTTTGTGGCATTGAGATAAGAATGTAACCATGGTACTATGTCCTTTTCATGCTTAAGATAATAAGGAACATAGGTGAATTTATTTTGCTTTTGTTAACAGTTTAAGTTGCGTCGTATATATAGGAGCTAAGAGAACTTTTGATCCTATACGAGTAGAACTTGATAAGTTGAAGTCTACATTTGTTCAGGGGCATTTGAATTTCTAAGGAACTATTTTGGAAAGTTTGGTTCATTCGTAACGTTATCCGTAAGCATTTTTCATGTCCTGAATTTAACACTTTCCTTATTGCATCCTCTTTACAGTGAAGGAGAATTTTCATCATCAACATGTAAGTTTCTGTTTTTCAACTCCTCATTTTTAAGTTTCTATCAAAGCCTCTCGATGGTAATCTTGATTGATTCCCCTGTTTTAAATTCTTTAGAATTTACTTATCATTATGTACGATGCAATGGCTAGAAAATACGAGAATCTTGTTGCTGCTGAGTTGTTGATCCTTGTAAATTATCAAGGCACACGCTTGAGCATGCTGTCTCTCGTAGCTGGTCTAGTACTAAATACTCAAGCCATAATGGTTGATAAAATAAAGGGGCCTAAGCCACTTGTTCCTAGTATTCCTGGTATAAACCCTTAAGGTTGTTAATGAAAGGACCCTACTGGGCAAATACTCGAGCAATGTGGGACAGACCCCAGGTTCCATCATGCAGGTTGTTCTTCAACCCCTTTTCTATTTAGTACTTTTTCGTAATTAGTAGCGCGTAATGAAAATAATTTGTACTCAGACTTTTAGTATGTCTAATTAGCTGACAGTGGTTTTGATGTCTGGATTGCTAACATGTTTGATGCATGATTTACAGTTACAGCTGTGGTAAGAAAATTATTTACGTATGTGTGTTTATATATATAAAGAAAATTAACGAGGAACTCCCCTTTGCTAGTTAGGGAAATTTTTCTTGTACTGTGAACTTTGAGGTTGGTGGATTTAGTTGATTCAGACACAATGTTTAAATAATCCTAGTCTAGAATGTGACATATTTACATGCTTTCCTGCTTAGATTTTCACTCTGAACTGAGTTTATTAATTGGCATACCGAATGCAGGGCTGTGTCCATCTGTTTTGGCATCTAAATTAAAGGTTAAGTTTTGGACAGAAGTTGAGGCATATAAGTTCTGTCTTTGTTATGTTCAGATCAATACCTTGCATCTGTTCTATGGTTTTGTTAGGACTCAGCATTCTGTCTTTTCATGTTTGGATCAGGTCACTGTGGTTGTACCTTAATTACAACCTCTTAGTGATTAAAGTGGTAAGTTTCTTGTTGATCATTTGTTCATGTATATGATATGTGACATGAATACTGTGTTTAATTATCTATGACTCAAAATTTATTATCAATTATTCCTAGTGATTGAATTACGAACGTTTAAATAAGAACACATGCTTGCTCATGTTCGGTGACTTGAATAGTAACGGGCAACCTTCGATGTAGTGATTTTCACCCATTACCCGGAAGCAAAATTCATGTTATGAACCGATGCAAAATATGTTTTTATCCTTTTGTTATAGGATGGGAATATTTTGGCTTGGAAGTTCGATGTAGCCGCCAACAATTTTGTACTAGCCGCATCACTCTCGGGTCACACTTCGTTGTGGTATCACTTATAGTCGGAGCAAAGAGACTATACTTTGGTTCGATGGACAACTCTATTAAAGTTAGTTGGTTGTATTGTGTCGTATACTCTTCGGGTTTCTTTATCGGTGAATTGACAGCCTTTAAACTCGTATCTGTTTTCGAGTGTGGAACCTGGAAAATTTGCAATCCATAGATCAATCAGATTTGAAACAAGAATCCTCTTCTTATCCTCTTGAAACGCACTGAAATGGAGAAAGCAAGGCTTCCAATAATCAGGCAAGTAATGATAACTCAGGTCAATAATGTTTGTGGTGAACCTGGAATTTGGTCTTTTTTTGATTTTTTTAGAGTGGATGTTAAGCTTTGCCAAAAACTCATTTGATAAACATGTGCGGGTAAGATGTTTTATCTTGACATGAGACGGGATAAAGAAAAGTTCTAACACGACAAGTCTCCCAAGTATATCGAGCATATGAGGTACTTCTTTTGTCTCATTTTTCTGTGCCGTGGTTTTCGTTTTAGGCTGTCTAAAAATATGCAACATGTTCTATTTTAATGGTATTATGGTTTGCATTATGTGATATGTATTTGTGTTTCATGTCAGATCTGAAAAATGTTTGTCCAACTTGCTTAGGTCTTGTTTGCACATGTTGCTAACTAAGATGCTTGTTTCCGTAATAGTCTTGTTCAGGACTGTCGGGTTTGGTCTTAGATACCTGATTTTTGCTGATCTATGTTTTGTTTATATGTCCAGCTTCTTGTCCCTGCTTCAGTTAGATCAGAAACCTCATATACTTCTATTTTGACTAGTACACGGTTTCCAAACCATCTCGTTTTCGGTGTATGTCTCAAACCCAGGTAACAAGTCTCCCTTCCAAGCCATCTCTCTTTCGGTGTATGTCTCAAATCCAAGTAACAAATCTCCCTTCCAAGCCATCTCATCTTCTTCTTATAATCTTTATTGTGTGGACGATTGTTTCTAGTTTTTCTTTCGGGGCTCGATTTCTTCGTCCGATGTTGTAGCCTGTATTAAGGCTTGCTTTGTTTTACCCCGAAAATTCTTAACTAATTTCTGTCTGTAAGCTTTGCTAGTTATTGCTAAAGATTTGATCTTGGAGAAGTGAGATGTTTTACCCAGAATATTTCAAGTTATTATATGTAGTGTCAATGATCTGAGTGTCATTTTTAAATTATCATTATTTTTGTATTTGTTGAAATTATTAGAGTTGATGTTAAGTTTTTGTATAGTTATAAGTGGTTAATAATTATTTATATTTTATTATGTGGTGTATGACTTCTAATGTGTATTGCTTTTTTTAGCATGAATGTGTCTGTTTATTATTATATTTATTATCAATATTATTATTATTATTATTATTATTATTATTATTATTATTATTATTAAAACATGACTTCTAGATTATTATATTTATTATCAATATTATTATTATTATTATTATTATTATTATTATTATTAAAACATGACTTCTAGTGACAAAGCCTTTGTCGATATTAACCATTAATGTAAAAATGTGTTTATACCCTTTGGTGACAAGAACACAACTAGTGATAAAATATTCATTAGTTTGTGACAAAAAAATTGTCGCAGGAAAAACCTTCTAGTGAGAAATTTAACGTTTTGTCATGAAAAGCTTTGGTGACAAAAGTATTAGATTCGTCGCGACTGAACTTCTTTAGTGACTAATACTCTGATTGTCACAATAGACACCTTTAGCGTCACTGCTTACGCAACAAACGCCGCGACAAAAAACATTTGTCACGAAAACTTCTGCAGACGAAAATCAGCACTTTTCGCGACGAATTTTTTTGTCACGAAAAGGTCCTTTTTTTGTAGTGAGATAGATATGGCACATTACATGATGAGTAAGGCGGGATAGTGGATTAACTATATATCACCAAATTAAAGTCGCTAAAATTTGATCCACGATATTACATTGATTTGTTCTTTCTAATCCATTTTTTTGAAAAGGCTTTCTAATAACATATATTGGGGGGTATTGGAGTGAAGGACAAAAATATTTAATCAATGAGAAAATATGACAACTTTTCAAAACGTTTGCATAAAACACAATTTTTTTTTTAAATTTTGGACACCTATTCCCACCACACACCCCCCCCCCCCCCCTCCCAAAAAAAGGAAAAACCCGACATATTTTCTCTCTCATATATCTTTTTTAAACATTTATATCTCTTCATCTAAAACACCAAATTTGAAAATTCTTTCACCAAAATTGTTATTTTTTAATACTCGTTATTTTGGTAATTTCTAAAAATCCGTTGCCGAAATTCACTGCTTTTCGGGATTCACTATCAAGATTTACCGAGTGAATTTCGACAGTGAATCTCACAAAAACGATGTAATTATATCGAATTAAGTCTCAAAACGAAGAGAATGAAAAAAATAAAATAAAAAAATCAGTGAAATTTTCATTGTGTTCAGAGATCTAGATCAAAAGATATGAATGTTTGAAAATAAAGGTGAAAAAACACTACAACGGCACGTGGTTTTTTTTGTCATTTAGGCAATAAAAATTATAGAAGTTGTCTTTCTCACTATAAAAAATATTTGAGTGTCTTGTTACTTAAAAATCTTCTAAAATGTGTCTTTTTATCTAATTTTTGATTAATTATTAAGTGTGTCAAAAAAAAACATTATTAAGTAAAATTTGTGATCAAGTAAAAAATTGGTGGAAAGTTTTTACAAGTAGGTGTTCATTCTAAAAAGTTGAATTCCTATTGGTTTGGACCATCAACTAGAATTTTGTCAAGATCAAACGCTTATCATCCTACTAATACCAATTGGTGTCAGTAAATTCGCTACAATATTTCTTATCATTTAATAGTGTGGGTAATTTGTCCCAACACCCCCCTCAAGCGCTTACCGTTGTACTAAAACCAATTGTGTTAATAAATACGCTACTATATTTCTTTAGGCACTCAAGAGTGTAGGAATCTCTCCAACACCCCTCAAGTGTGGGCAATCTCTCCCGACACTTGCTCAATTTTCTTCTCAATAATGTTCCAACCTGGGTTCGATCTCGTGACCCCCCCTCAAGTGTTGGACATGATTGCCAACACTTGAGGGAGGGTGTTGGGACGATTGCCCACACTCTTAAATAATAAGAAAATAAAGTAGTATATTTTTTTAATATCAATTGGTTTTAGTACAACGGTAAGCGCTTAATCTTAACAGATTTGCACCTAGACCAACATAAAATTTGTGATTAATCTATAAAGATTCGTAATCGATCTAAAGCCATTTGAATAGATGATTAAATTAAATGAATCATAACTTTCTACAAACATGAAACTTAGAGGTTGCTATGAGCACATGCAAATAAGGGCCGAAAATTTAACTGAACCCAGCAGCAAAGGGCAAACAACAAGATGAAATTAATATTGGATTAATTCTTGTTGAATATATATATATTTTTGGATTTTTATGATTTGAACAAGATCAATGCACAGAGGTTTATGTATACATATCACACAACCGGATTAATTCCAGTTTTCTATTTTATGCAGATCCTCTGGAGAAGGATTTTCGTGATCCGCAAAGTAAAACCCATCTTCTTTTACTGCCCACCAGCAAATGCTTACATTCTCGTTGCTGCAATAATTGAAACCTAATCCAGAATCGAAGATCTTGAAATCAGCTTTTTTACGGTTCCACTCAATATGACACCGGAACGTAGTGGACATCCAAATATTCATCTTGAAATGCCAGTGTAAATCATCTTTAGGGTAAAGATCATGCAACCCAAGATCATTATCTGAAGACCAGCAATGAACATGCACAGGCTCTTTCCCGGAGGAAAGCTCATTGACAATATGAACTCGATATTTTTCGAAAGGTGTCGGCTCGTATTCAGAGGCTTGTGCTAGATAGGCTGCTGCTGAAATTGAAATTAGCAAGATGATGACAAGGTTTCTTGATTTTGCAATATAATCACCCATGGCTCGCTTAAATATTGTGCGGAATGAGAATGAATGAATGTGTAATGGTTGGTATTTCACATGCCCTTTATTTAAGAGAAAAGAATGATCAAGGTTTCAATCTCATTCATATGAATGATACACAAATAACAAACTCTAGGGCCCACCTTTGACCGTCAAGCCTCATTGGTAACAAACTCATGGTGCTTTTCTAAGACTAAAATAACAAACTCTATTGTAAAGTAATTATATCAAACTTTCGACAATAAATCACATGAATAACGATGCTTATATCAAAAGAGTTATCAAAACAAAGAGAATAAAAAAAAATTGTTAATGAAGACGGCAAATATATATTTAAAGAACAGTATTCACTATCAATGGAAAACCCAGTAACCGTGTGACATTGGCTGATTCAAGAGTTATGGATTGTGATATTCACTAACATTGGCTGATTCTCGTTAAGTTCACTAATGGACTTTACAAGATGAATAAATACGACACATTTTTTTTTAGTTGTAAAAAAGAAAAAAAAAAAAATTCATACGGACAAAATTACCATTTTTATTAAAGGGACGCGCGCATTCACTGGAAACGCTTCAGCTTCAGGTTTTTTTTTTTTTTTTTTCAAACAACCGTAACTTTTGATTTACAATTCCGATTGTCAAAATTTTTTCACCAAAATTCCTTTTTTTTTGCTGTTTAATTTGAGCCCAAACACGATACCCTTCCGACTTATATTTTGAAAGCCGAAAAATATTTGTATTAACCGGAATGTTTTTTCTTATAAACGAGCGTAACTTTTGATTTAGAACACCGATCATCAAAATTGTTTCACCAAAGTTCATTTTTTTTTTTAATCTTCATTTTGAGACCGCGTTTGATACCCTTTCGACGTAGTTTTGAAAGCCGAATTTTATCGAAGCGTTTACACCAACACAGTAACACACCAACAAAGTAACACACTAGTCTATTTTTGTTCTCAACAAAGTAACACACCAACAAAGTAACACACCAACTCCAGATTAGGACCCAAAGATTAGCAAAAGACCGCCGAACTCCGGATTAGTCGGCCAATTGGTCCCGGATACCGTACGCGTTAAGCAAAAAAAAAAAAAAACAATTAACCTACGACCTCAGCAAGAGCTTTTGGCCAGGCGTTACCTTACCCGTGGGTAAGAGTCAGACTCTGTAAACACGACCCGGATCGAACTCCAGATTAGGACCCAAAGATTAGCTAAAGACTGCCGAACTCCGGATTAATCGGCCAATTGGTCCTGGATACCGTACGCTTTAAGCAAAATAAAAATTAAAAAAAATACAATTAACCTATGACCTCAGCAAGAGCTTTTGGCCAGACATTACCTTACCCGTGGATAAGAGTCAGACTCTGTAAACACGACCCGGACCGAACTCCGGATTAGGACCCAAAGATTAGCTAAAGACCGCCTAACTCCGGATTAGTCGGCCAATTGGTCCCGGATACCGTACGCTTTAAGAAAAATAAAAATAAAAAATAGAAAAATAAAATAAAAATACGATTAACCTACGACCTCAGCAAGAGCTTTTGGCCAGGCGTTACCTTACCCGTGTGTAAGAGTCAGACTCTGTAAATACAACCCGTACCGAACTCCGGATTAGGACCCAAAGATTAGCTAAAGACTGCCGAACTCCGGATTAGTCGGCCAATTGGTCCCGGATACCGTACGCTTTAATCAAAATAAAAAAAATAAAAAATAAAAAATAAAAATAAAAATACAATTAACCTACGACCTCAGCAAGAGCTTTTGGCCAGGCGTTACCTTACCCGTGGGTAAGAGTCAGACTCTGTAAACACGACCCGGACCGAACTCCGGATTAAGACCCAAAGATTAGCTAAAGACCGCCGAACTCCAACAAAGTAACACACCAACAAAGTAAATTGCAGCAGAGCATTAAAGGTCTATTTTTATTACACAACTATTTCTCCCTCCCTGTACCTACCTGATATATAAGCACCATTTTAAGCCATTCAAATCAGTTGAACCTTCACATACAGCCAAGAAATTCCAATAGAAATGTCGAAAATTCTTCCGGGAGACGGAAAAACAACACTCTTGAATCGGTTGATAGGATCAGCGCTTTACCCGACTCCATTCTGGGTGTTATTTGTCTTTAATTCCCACAAAGAATGCCGTAGCCACCTCCACTCTTTCAAGAAGATGGGAATTCTGTGGAGGACAGTCAATAATCTCGATTTTTGTCTTCAAGATGATGGTCTCGGGGTAGAACAAAGTTGAAGATGAAAATAAGAAATTCGTCGGATTTGTTGAACATGTTTTGCTTCACCTTCATGCCGGAGTACTAAACAAGTTCCGTTTGGAGTGGACACCTAAGTTTATTGAATCCCATGTCACTTCATGGATCAAAACAGCAATTACCAAAAATGTCCATGAGCTTTTTCTAACTCTTGGTTATTCTCGTTATGCTCGATTTGATATTCCTGTAAGCGTTTTCAGTTGTGGCTCGCTATGATCTTTGCACTTGGAAGGATGGATTTGTCTTTCTGCTGCAACTGTGTTTACCTCCCAAGACTTAAAAGTCTAGATCTTTATGTGGTTACTTTCCAGTCTGGTGAAGCTTTGAAAAAATTATAAGCGGATGTTCGAAGCTAAATTATCTAAACATAGACATGCAAGCTGATGATGCAGATTTCAGATTTATCATATCTTCAACTTCCTTAAGACATCTTGAGCTAAATTTGGGGTCTTCTAAGTACCTGAAGTTAGAGGCTTCTTCACTTGAGCAGTTCAAGCTATATGGAGACATATCTATTAATTTTGTGCAAAAAAAGTTAAGTTCACTTGTTGAAGTTAACTTCGGGATTCGTTTGGATTACGATGATGATATCTCTCAAAGTGGTATTTGCAATTCAATGGTTGATGCAGTTAGTGTTAGAAGTCAATGACTTCTAGATTATTCTACAACTAGTACAAGGGAAAAATCTAGAAATTATTTCCTTAGAGAATAGTCTAGAATTCTAGAAAATACTTAGATAAATATGTAATTGACACTTTGCCTAGAAACATCTAGTGTGTATATTCTCTAGAAGGATCTACTACTTTTTCTAGGATATTCTTACATTTCCTATAAATAGGAGTTGTAACTTAGGCCAACAACACAACACACACAAGTTGTGAAGTGAGTCTCCCACATCAAACACTTTCTAGTTGCACTCTTCTTGTATTTTTCAAGTGTCCCATTTGTTGTGTATTTTGTGTATCAATAAAATATCAAGTTCTATATTCCAAGTGTTTGGACCTACCGCTTACAACACAACAAGTGGTATCAGAGCCTTGTCGATCGGGCGTAGTTTTTTGTGGTGGTGATTTTTGGTCGGGGACCAACGACATCGTCACTCTGCCGGAGTAAAAGGTCGGAGGATATTATTCACCGTTTGAGAAGAATCACTCAACGATTCTTGTTCGGGCGCAGTCCGGGACTGTGGAGCTGTTTGGTCTGGGACCTAGCTTACTTAGTGTTTGACGGTGCAACAAAACTAAGTCACGATGGCAGATTTTTCGGTGAGTAATATTAAAAAATTAAATAATCACAATTATAGCACATGGCAATCGTGTATGGTGTCATACCTAGAGAGCCAAGATTTGTTGGAGTATGTCACCGGAAGTGACGCAACGCCGCCCGCTTCAACAGATGCCACGGCTTTGCGTAAATGGAAGGTGAAAGCTGCGAAAGCCATGTTTGCTATAAAGACATCAATCGAAGATGAGATGATTGAGCATATCCGGACAGCCACCACACCGAAGGAAGCATGGGACACGTTGGCTAGTCGTTTTTCGAGGAAGAACATTCCGCGCCTGCAAATACTGGAGAATGAGTTGATGTCGCTCACCCAGGGAAATCTATCAATCAGAGATTATTTCACCAAGGTAAAATCTCTGTGTTATGAGATTTCCGAATTAGATCCAGAGTCCAAAATTGGTGAGTCTCGGATGAGAAGAATATTGATACACGGTTTAAAACCCGAGTATCGAAGTTTCACAACGGCAATACAAGGTTGGGCCACACAACCAACCATTGATGAGTGGAAAATTTATTAGCGGACCGAGTCGCCGGCTAAGCAAATGGCAAAGCGTAGTTATAAAGTCGAAGAAGAGGCGTTGTATGCAAGACAAGCAAGAGGAAAATCAAATAGATATAACAATAAGGGATTCAAAAGACAATATGATGGAAAACAACAAAAGGACGAAGGACGAGTTACCAAAGAGGGGAGTGAAGGAAGAGACATGATAATAAGAAAAGTAATGATAGACCTCAAGGAGGAGACAAACGCTTTCACAAGCAACAAAATGCTTGCTTCAATTGTGGCAGAAAAGGACATTTCGCAAGAGATTGCAGATTCAAGAAGAAACAAGTCGAAGGAAACGCTGCCACTTCGGATACCAGAGATGACCAAAGTGAAACAGAGTGGGATGTTCAAGCATCTTTCTCAGGGTTGAAGTCCGAGCAAAAAAATATTGACACTGCTATGGAGAAAGAACAAGTCCAAGTAAGTTGTGCAGCAACTATGACAAGTGATATTGGGCGTGTTAACTTTCACAATATGTGGATCGTTGACTCAGGAGCTGGCAATCATATGACCGGTGATAAAGAAAGACTTCAAAGAATGTCAGAATACAAAGGAGGTCGTGTTGTCGTAACGGCGTATAACACCAAGCTTCCAATTAGACACATTGGAGAGACAGTGATCACGCCAAGCTCAAATTCTCAGCCAGTGATACTGCAAAATGTGATGCATGTTGATGGAATGAAGAAAAATCTCTTGTCAGTATCACAGCTCACAGAGTCAGGTAATTATGTATTGTTCAGTCCACAAGATGTGAAGGTTTATCGTGACCTTAGATTCGTTGGGACTCCAATCCTGGAAGGTGAAAAGAAGGAGTCAGTATATGTACTGACTGCTGAAGCAGCATATGTAGAGAAAACCAGGAAAAATGACACAGCTGATCTATGGCATGCACGTCTGGGACATGTCAGTTATAAGAGACTTAAGGTCATGATGAAAGAGTCTATGCTCAAAGGACTTCCTAAGTTGGAATGTCGGGACGACACGGTTTGCGCCGGATGCCAATATGGAAAAGCGCATCAACTCCCATATAAGGAGTCGAGATACCGAGCAAAGACACCACTTGAGTTGATTCATTCAGATGTTTTTGGACCAGTAAAGCAGCGGTCGATCGGAGGAGCAAAATATATGATCACCTTCATTGATGATTTCTCAAGATATACGTGGGTGGATTTCATGAAGGAGAAATCCCAAGCTTTGGAGAAGTTCAAGGAATTCAAATGTAAAGTAGAAGCAGACTTTCCTCAAAGAGTACGTTGTCTACGTACAGATAATGGAGGTGAGTATACATCCACCGAGTTCTCGGAATATCTAAAGCAAAATAATATTCGCCGGCGTTGACTTGTCCGAGAACGCCGCAACAAAACGGGGTAGCCGAAAGAAAGAATCGACATTTAGCCGAGACATGTCGGAGTATGATACATGCAAAGAATGTCCCGGCCCGTTTTTGGGCGTAATGTATGAAGAGCGTAGCCCATGTGATCAATCGGCTACCACAAGCAAAGCTTGGATTCATCTCACCATATCGAAACTCAAAAGAGAGAAACCAACCGTAAGTCATTTCAAAGTATTTGGCCGTGTGCGTTACGTATTCGTCCCGGATGAGCTACGAAGCAAATTTGACAAGAAAGCAATCAGATGCATCTTCTTGGGATACGATGAGGAAAGAAAAGGATGGAAGTGTTGTGACCCAAGAACGAATCGATGTATGGTGTCAAGAAATGTTGTATTCGATGAAGCATCTTCTTGGTGGTCATCTCAAGATGAGGAGCTTCCTGACTCACCTATTCTAGAAGAGAAAATAAGAGAAAAGACTGGAGAAGAGTTATGCACTCTGAAAGTAAATGATGATGGCCAAGAGAAATTGGCAGCAACTCAAGAGATGGAATATAGCAGTATCGAAAGTCCAACACCGGAGATGGAGGAAGTTGATCATCATGAACAACAACTTAGGAGATCATCTCGACAGAGGAAACCAAATCCTAAGTATGCTAACATTGCGACAGTTGATGATACTGCAACTATGGAGCCTTCAAGCTATGAGGAGGCGTCTAAAAAGGGTGAATGGATCCAGGCGATGAAAGAGGAAATTCAAGCGCTTAAGCAAAACCAGACTTGGGAACTTGTTCCTCTTCCGAAAGGAGTAAAACCAATATCTTGCAAATGGGTTTACAAGGTGAAAACACGACAAGACGGATCCATAGAAAGACATAAAGCTCGATTAGTTGCTCGAGGTTTCTCACAACAATATGGCTTAGACTATGATGAGACGTTTAGCCCGGTGGCGAAGATAACTACAGTACGAGTCTTACTGGCCCTAGCAGCTAGTAAGTCTTGGAAGCTATGGCAGATGGATGTGAAGAACGCCTTCCTCCATGGCGAGATCGATCGAGACATATACATGGAGCAACCAAAAGGCTTCGAGAGTATGACTCATCCTAAATACGTGTGCAAGTTAAGAAAGGCGTTATATGGATTGAAACAGGCGCCAAGGGCTTGGTACGGAAAAATTGCAGAGTTCTTGACTCATAGTGGATTCTCTATAGCTCCGTCCGACTCAAGTTTGTTCATCAAGTATCAAAATAAAAAATTAACAGTCGTGTTGGTATATGTTGATGATCTCATCATCACTGGAGATGATGACAAAGAAGTTCAACAAGTCAAGAGGAACTTATCAGTCCGGTTTCAAATGAAAGAACTTGGAGAGCTTAAGCACTTTCTTGGACTTGAAGTCGAGTACACTAAAGATGGGTTGTTCCTCTGCCAACAGAAGTATGTTAAGGATCTGTTAAAGAAGTCTGGAATGATAGACTGCAAGCCTTCTCCAACACCAATTGAAGTCAATGCCAAGTTAAGCTCAAAAGAAGGCAAAGAGTTGGATGATCCTACAAGTTATCGACGACTAGTAGGAAGTCTGATATACTTGATGTTAACAAGACCAGACATTTCCTTTGCAGTTGGCGTCGCAAGCTGATTTATGCAAGGTCCAAGAAAGCCACATTGGCAGTTAGTTCAAAAAATTATGAGGTACGTCAAAGGAACTTATGACTACGGTATTTTCTACCAGAAAGGAGTGCCATGTAGACTTGTTGGATACTGTGACGCTGATTATGCTGGGGATCATGACACTCTCCGATCAACTACCGGTTACGTGTTCAGCCTTGGTTCTGGAGTAATATCTTGGTGTAGCAAAAGACAACCTACTGTATCTCTATCAACTACCGATGCAGAGTACCGGGCAGCCGTTGTAGCAGCTCAAGAAGTCACTTGGCTTGTGCAGTTATTGAAGGATTTACACCAGCCGGTTGACTATGCAGTGGATTTACATTGCGACAATATATCATCACTTCAACTAGCAAAGAATCCAGTATTTCATGCAAGGACCAAGCACATTGAAGTGCACTACCACTTTATTCGAGAGAAGGTTCTTCAAGATGAGATACATATGATTCACGTGAAGACTGAAGATCAATTAGCAGATATATTCACAAAAGGATTAAGCGGACGCAAGCTCGAGGAATTCAGAAATGCTCTTGGGATGCAAATGAGCTCGTCGTCAAAAGAAAGAAGTCATTGAGGGGGAGTGTTAGAAGTCAATGACTTCTAGATTATTCTACAACTAGTACAAGGGAAAAATCTAGAAATTATTTCCTTAGAGAATAGTCTAGAATTCTAGAAAATACTTAGATAAATATGTAATTCACACTTTGCCTAGAAACATCTAGTGTGTATATTCTCTAGAAGGATCTACTACTTTTTCTAGGATATTCTTACATTTCCTATAAATAGGAGTTGTAACTTAGGCCAACAACACAACACACACAAGTTGTGAAGTGAGTCTCCCACATCAAACACTTTCTAGTTGCACTCTTCTTGTATTTTTCAAGTGTCCCATTTGTTGTGTATTTTGTGTATCAATAAAATATCAAGTTCTATATTCCAAGTGTTTGGACCTACCGCTTACAACACAACAGTTAGTGCTCATGAGACGGCAAAAATTCTAACTTTATCGACCAGTGTTATGCAGGTAAACTACATTATCCTTTTGGAGCATTAATAAGTTGTATACAAATTATTACACATATACTCTTCTGTTTGTGAAAGTTGTTGTTTGCACCGGATAAAGGATTCAACATGACATCTGATAATTGAATGTTTTATAATCATGTTTTTGTCCTTGGGTTACTTGCCACCATTTGAAATCATAAGATAACATTATATTGAGGAAATACATGGTCGATCACTAACATTTGATATTCTCAGGTCCTTAGTTGTGCTACAATCAACTTGTCGACTGATTTTAAGAGATTGGTGAAATTGGAGACAAGAGCTTATTGTTGTCATTGGAGCTCATTACAAGATTTCATTCAATACTCAAACAGTTTAGAAGTTCTTACCGTTCAAAAGGTTAGATAAAGGCATCTAGAAAGTGTGTGTGTGTGTTGTGTTTTGTGTTTTGTTTGTGTGGAGAGTGAGTACTCCTTTATGTTAAACATTGACAAGTGGGTGTGCTTTCTATGATGCCGTATCCAATGCATCACAATCATGATCACTCAAATTTGGACTACTCCGGTAGAAATTCCGAGATGCATGTCAACCGACTTGAAAATTGTTGTACTTGAAGGTTTTTATGATTGTGAGGATGAACGTGAAATGATACATTACATGTTAAAGTATGGAAGTGCTCTTGAAGTTATGCAGATATCTTTCCGTACACACATGAACGGCTCAATGTTTGAGCGGGTTCAAGAGATATCTGAGTATCCAAGAATATCTGCTATTTGTGAAATCAAATTCTTTGGGTGGACATCAGAGGGAAAGTACAAGGTGTGTTGTACCGTTCAGCCAGAAGAACAATTGTTCCAAACATTTTCTTTGATGTTGTAATGAAGTGGCTAATCCTAGCAACATAAATGTACTATTTACGGATAATTTTTTTTGACAGTAATGTGAATATCATACTCTCTCTGTTTTTTTTTATCTGTCGCATATAGAAGATTCACACATATTAAAAAATTAATTAATATGTCTAAAATAAAGTATAAAATGACTAAATTGTTCTATAATTTTTTGAATATATGCACACCTAATAAATGTGATTATCTCTTGTAAATTGGAGTATTGCATTGTTAATGTGTATATGTATGGGTCATAGTGCACCAAATTGACTTTTTGAATTGTTAGCATCGGGAAACCTAATGATATGGCGGCTTTCAACAAGTGAACGATGTCGACCCTCATTTACTTGCGGCGAATATTGGTTTGCATGTTTGAGCACTAGTTGACCGGGGTACGCTTGGTGGAAGGCGCGTGAGAAGGCAGATTTGGAATTCCATGGAGAAAAGTTTGGATTTTTACTCCCCTATTCATCTGAATAACTGTTCATCTGGGAGGCATCTTCCGAATGATGATCGTATTAGCTCTTTACCAGGTGAAGTTCTTTTGAAAGTTCTTTCCTTTTTACCATTGAAGGAAATGGTAAAGACCAGTATCCTTTCAAATCGATGGCAGAATTTGTGGGTGAACACTCCTGTACTTGATTTTGATCTTGATTTAGCTAGATGTAATAACATGTTTGTCAAGTGTGTCAACCATGTCTTGCAGCAACCCAAGGAGGGTCTTTATTTGAAGAAATTTAGGATTTGCTTTAGCATTTTCAATGACTATGACTACCAGGAGGACATTGATAGGTGGTTGGAATTTGCATTAGCAAGAAAAGTCGATATTTTGGAACTTAATTTCTCAGCTAATTCCTTAGGTTTCCATCGTAATTATGTCCTTCCTTATCGCTGGTTTAGTAGTAGTGGGAAAGCTAATTTGGACGGCAACCTTAAGTTGCTTAAATCGTTTTCATTGAAAAATGTAAATGTAACGGGTGAAGCCATCAACTTTATTCTTCGAAATTGTCCGGTTCTTGAACAGCTTGAGCTTGTTGGTAGCAATAGGTTGGTCAATCTAGTGATTTCAGATCCTACTTTGGTGTTGAAGTATCTACAGATCAAGCACTGTATTGAATTGAAAGTTCTAAGTATCTCCAATTTTAACTTGGTCTCACTGGACACAACGGTTGGAGATTTAATTCTTAAGGATCTTCCAATGCTTGTTGAGTTGTCCATTTTAGGGTATTCGAACAACTTCAGGCATACTTTATCTCAAAATGCAACTTGCCTCCGCCAGCTAGAGAGTCTCAAGCTACGTGCAGTGGAATTGGAGGTTGTCACTGAGTCGTTGTCTAATCTTGCTCAATTGACAAAACTTAAGCGATTGGTCATCGACTATTTAGCAATGGCTGATGAAACTCTAATTGTGTTACTTTCCGTCATTAAATCTTGCAAACGTCTCGAGGAATTTGTATTGGAGTTGCATTGGACCAGTCGTGAGCGTTCTAGTAGAACCACGTGGAAGGTTGAAAAACTTGGCAACTTAAGCCTTAAACTTTTTGAGTTTTAAGGGATATTATGGTCGTGTTAGCGATGCTGAGCTGATTATGCATGTAGTGAGGGACGCTCCTGGTCTTGAGAAAATCATCATTGACACCTCTGATATAAGATTGCGCATGATGAATCATCCCGAGGATAGAACTGTACAGGAAGCTAAAAGGTTTGCATTGAAGCATATTGAAGATCTCGGAGAATCTAAATATATACCGTCACATGTTGATGTACTTTTCCGTTAGGCTAGCTCTTCTTCGCCTGTGGCATTGGAGTGAAGCAGAGGATGTGATTGTATGTAATATTATTTTCTTTTCATTTTTCAGTGTACTGTAATATTTAATCTGGATTATTTATGATAGTACAAACGGTTAAGCTTATGTTTTATTTTGTCCTAAAATGTTTTGTGGTTAGGTATCTGCTACAACTTGAATCATATATTGGCTTCTTGATGTTGGGCTTATTGAACATCTATTATCTGGGAGATAAATTGGTGTCTTTAAAACATGCATGAATTGTAAGCATAAACATTGTTGAAACTGGAGGTAGTTCATATCAGCTAATGATATTTGGCTTGCTAATGATGACGATGTTCTGATTGGCCTTTGGAAATCGTTTATCCAATGAAAAAGAAGAGACGTCACCCCATACTTGTCAGTAATGTGACTTAAACTCTACATCTGGTGGAACCAATCTGAAGACTCAGCTGTGTGATGGACAGCTGAGAAGGGTATTCAATTCGTGCCGCAGGGTGGAGTCTACCGAGCTTCGTCGCGGGGGTGACTATCGCGGGGTGATAGTCCGTCGAGTACTTGAATACAACGCAGGGTCCCACATCCGCAAATTCGTTATGTGACGGACTATACGGTGTCATTAAAAGGAGGACACGTGTAGGGGTATTTATGGTGCATCGTACAAAGATTCCTTGCGGCTAGGGTTTAGGGATTTGTGCCTATAAATACAGTTGTTGTCTCATTGTCTGCGTGTGTTGAAATCTGTAATTTTCAGTGCATAATAAAATATCTATTTTCTGCCCGTGGTTTTTTACCTCTCCCACTGAGGGGTTTTCCACGTTAAATCTATGTTCTTCTTGTTTCTGTTTTCTCCTTTGATTGTTTATGTTTGATTGCTTCTGTTTCTGTTTCTTGCATCTGAAGTTATCTCCATCCGTTTTATAACAAGTGGTATCAGAGAAAGGTTCTGGAGAAAACAATCTGTACAATCAACTTCATCTTCACCAAGACCTTCAGCAAGGTGCTAGGATCTGTGATAAAGTTGTTATCTTTAGCAAGAAAAGATGTCAGCAGTAAACATGAAAATCGATAAATTTACAGGAAGGAACATTTTTGGTCTGTGGCAAATCAAGATGCGTGCACTGTTGAAACAGCAGGGTTTGTGGAATCCTTTATCTGACAAACCAAATACAAAAAGTGCGACAGATTATGCCAGTCTGGAAGAGAAAGCACATTCAACCATCATGTTGTGCTTATCTGATGATGTTATCATTGAGGTTGCTGAGGAAGACACCGCAGCCAAGTTGTGGAAAAAGCTTGAAAGCATGTATATGACCAAGTCACTGACCAACAAGTTTTTGTTGAAACAGAGGTTGTTCGGTTTGAAGATGCATGAAGGAGTCCACCGAGGGAACATCTTGACCACCGAACACAATATTACTTGATTTAAGGAATATTGATGTTAAAATTGAAGATGAAGATGCAGCCCTAATCCCGTTGGTGTCATTACCGGCATCATATGAAAACTTTGTGCGAGTCTTTCATAGTTGGGAAGGATACGGTAGCTTTGGAGGATGTGAGGTCCGCCTTACATGCCGGGAGCCGAGACACAAGGCCGCCGGGACAGACAATTTCTTTGGGCTAGTAGCTAGCAAAGCAATAGTGGAAAAGGATATGGACGAGAAGAAGAAAAAGAAGTCGGGGTCCAAAGGTCCTAAGTCTACCGATGTCCGTAATTACCGTAGGAGCGGGGACATTGGAAGTCCAATTGTCCAAGGAAGAAGAAACGGCGGGAAGGCAATTCGGCACGCAGTAGCCTTGGCTACCGAGCAACCGATGAGGATCCGGTTCTAGTTGCGGGGGATTCTACACACCACAATGATGTGTGGATACTTGATTCCGGAGCATCCTACCATATTTGTCCAAACAGAGAGTGGTTTTCTACTTATGAGCGAGATAGATGGTGGTCAAATCTATATGGCCAACAGCAAGGTCTGTAAAGTTGTGGGAATTGGCTCAGTAAAGTTAAGGACGAGAGGATGGTAAATTTTGTACACTGAAAGATGTAAGACATGTTCCACAGATGACCAAGAACTTGGTATCTCTCAGTCTACTGGACAGCAAGGGGTTCAATTTCAAGGGTGAAGGTGGACAGCTGAATGTCTTCAAAGATTCAGTTGTAGTCCTCAAAGGCATCAAGAGGGGAACCTTGTATATATTACAAGGATCTACTGTATCTGGCACTGCTGCTGTTGCATCCTCAGCATTCACCGGCCTCGAGACTGTTTGTGGCACATGAGACTAGGTCACACGGGTGAAAGGGGTATGCGGTGTTCTTTCTTCGGCAGGTTTTCTTGGGGGATATAAGGTCAAGAATCCGGACTTTTGTGAACATTGTGTGTTTGGGAAATTGCATAGAAGTAAATTCTCGCAGGTTGCACAATACAAAGGCAACACTTGATTATACCCATTCGACTTGGGGTCCATCAAGAGTTGAGTCATTGGGTGGTCACGGATATTTTGTGTCATTCATAGATGACTATTCAAGGATGACTTGGGTGGTGATGATGAAGAACAAAAGTGATGCATTCAGTAACTTCAAGCAGTGGAAGGCCCTAGTGGAGAATCAGTTAGGCAAGAAAATCAAGAAGCTTCATACAGATAATGGTCTGGAATTCTGCTGGACGGATTTTGATTCATTTTGTGCAGGCGAGGGTATTTCCGGACATCATATCGTAAGGAATACACCTCGAGCAGAATGGTGTAGCCGAAAGGATGAATCAAACTCTTCCGGAGAGGGCAAGATGTATGCTTTCTCAAGCTGGTTTATCAAGGAGATTTTGGGCAGAAGCTGTTAAGACAGCTTGCTACTTAATCAACAGGAGTCCTCACACGGGAATCAATCTCAAGACACCATTTGAGATGTGGTCAGGCAAGCCTGCTGACTACTCAGTTCTAAGGGTTTTTGGGAGTACGACTTACTATCATGTTAGTGAAGGGAAGTTGGAGCCAAGAGCCAAGAAGGGAGTGTTTGTGGGGTATGATGATGGAGTGAAGGGATATAGAATTTGGTCATCAGCAGAGTCCAGAGTAATCCTCAGCAGGGACGTTGTGTTTGATGAAAATTCTATGTTAAACTCATCAGTGGGGAGGTCTACTGAGTCTGAAACCAGTGCTGAATCTGATAGTGTTGAGCTTCAGGTGGAGTCTACTGATATGCAACAATCAGTGGATCCAAATCAACACTATACTGATCTGGATAATGAACCAGAATCTGATCCAAGCCGACCGCCGAGACCTCGGCGGGCGTCATATAAACATTGATCAGCAGAGTCTAGCTGCCAGCAGGCCTAGAAGATCTAATGTTGGGATACCTCCAAGGAGATATGGATATGATGATTTGGTGGATATGCACTCCGAGTTGTCGAAGAGGTAGAGGTTCTTCGAACCTACTACTTACGGGGAAGCAAAGTGACATGTATAGAAGCATCTCGGTGGCATGCAGCCATGGGAGATGAAATGGAGTCATTATTGAAGAATCAGACTTGGGAATTGGTCAAACAGCCTACTGACAAGGGAGTTGTGACTTGTAAATGGATTTTCAAGAAAAAGGAAGGAATAACAAAGGCAGAAGGGGTCAAGTATAAGGCACGTTTGGTTGCAAGAGGATTCAGTCAAAAGGAAGGGGTTGACTTTGATGAAATTATTTCACCAGTGGTCAGACACACTTCAATCAGGGTGTTACTAGCAATGGTGGCACAGCAGGATCTGGAACTTGAGCAATTAGATGTGAAAACTGCTTTTCTACATGGTGAGGTGGATAAGGAGATATACATGACACAGCCTGAGGGTTTTCAAGTTCCTGGAAAGGAAAATTATGTTTGCAAGTTGAAGAAATCTTTGTATGGTTTGAAGCAAGCTCCAAGGCAGTGGTATAAAAGGTTTGACAGTTTCATGCTTCAGCAGGGTTACAACAGAAGTCCATATGACTGTTGTGTTTACTACAGTCTGCTGAAAGATGGATCATATATCTATCTTGTCCTGTATGTGGATGACATGCTGATAGCTGCAGCAAGAAAGTCTGATGTTCAAAATCTGAAGAACCTTCTTAGTGCTGAATTTGAAATGAAGGATTTGGGTGCAGCCAAGAAAATATTGGGGATGGAGATCTGGAGAGATAGAAGTCAGAAGAAATTGTTCTTGTCTCAGCAGGGTTATGTGCAGAAGATATTGGCCAAGTTTGGCATATCTGCTGCAAAACCAATAGATACTCCTATGGCATCAAATGTTCATTTGTCTGTTTATGCTTCACAGTCAGCTGAAGAGAAGGAGGGTATCTGGTTGAAGGGGCTAGTCAGTGATTTGGGGTTGCATCAGGATCAGGCTGATATATATTGTGACAGTCTTAGTGCAATATGTTTAGCCAAGGATCGGGTTCATCATGAGAGAACCAAGCATATTGATGTCGGGTATCATTTCTTGAGGAATGAGAAGAGGGTTGTGGTGAAGAAGATTGGCACAAAGGAGAATCCCGTCGATATGTTCACTAAACCAGTTCAACAGAGTAAGTTCCGGCTTTTCCGGACTTACCGAATATTCAAAGCTTATAATCCGATTCGGAAACTCTAATGAGGCGGATCGGTGGAGTGGATCTTTGTGGAGATAGTCCGGTACAAGTACATCCGGCATTGACGAATGCATCCGGTACAAGTACATCCGGTTATGCAACTGTTTGACTCTAGTGAGAGTTGAAGTCAAGGTGGAGATTTGTCGGTAATGTGACTTAAACTCTACATCCGGTGGAACCAACCGAAGACTCACCGTGTGATGGACAGCTGAGAAGGGTATTCAACCCCGTGCTTCAGTAGGGTGGAGTCTACTGAGCTTCTGTCAGCAGGGTGACTATCAGCAGGATGATAGTCTGCTGAGTACTTGAATACAGCAGGGTCCCACATCTGCAAATTCTGTTATGTGACAGCTATATAGTGTCATTAAAAGGAGGACACGTGTAGGGGTATTTATGGTGCATCAGACAAAGATTCCTTGCGGCTAGGGTTTGTGGATTTGTGCCTATAAATACGAGCTTGTTGTCTCATTGTCCGCGTGTGTTGAAATCGTAATTTTCGGCATAATAAAATATCTCTTTTCGCCCGTGGTTTTTTACCTCTCCCACCGAGGGGTTTTCCACGTTAAATCTGTGTTCTTCTTGTTTCTGTTTTCTCCTTTGATTGTTTATGTTTGATTGCTTCTGTTTCTGTTTCTTGCATCTGAAGTTATCTCCATCCGTTTTATAACAATACTAAATATCAACGTGGATTGGATATCTGATGAAAACAACTTGAGCTCTGGGCAGGGGCGGACGCAGGATCTCGGGTAAGGGGGGCCGTAAAATTTTTAAAGGCAATTAAAAAATTTAAGTGGGGGCAAACTATACATATCGTACAAATTTTAGTGTATTTTTTTCGGATCAGTTGCCCCCCCTTGGCTGTATGTAGGTCCGCCACTGGCTCGGGTACTGAAGGTGAGGCAATTCAAGATTTCTTAAACACACCGCCCTCCCCCCCTCCCCCCCGGTTTTTCCCCGAAAACCGAGTAGGAGCAATGTTGTTATTCATCGAATGGTTTTGATTTAGTTTGGAGGATCTCCAAGCCCTCAAATTTGTCAAATAGCTTAGAAGAATGTTGTAATCAATGGTTATAAAGGTTCGGAAAATTAGCGTGAAATGATACGTTATATGTTAGAGCATGAAACTGCTCTTGAAGTTATGCAGAAGATATGTGAGAAAAGTTAAAGTTGATTCAAGAGATATGTGAGTTTTCAAGAAAGTCTTTGTTTTGTAAAGCACAATTCTCTCGTGTAGCCTCCAAAGAGACGGTTCAAGCCGTAGTACCAATTCCCTACACGGCCGTAGCGTGGTGAACATTTCCAAACATTTCCTTGCTTTTTATCTAATATTTGTTAATGTATTTCCAAGGGTGAAAATAACGTGTATGTGCTAATCTTTTTTTATTGTCAACTTCAACAACTTAGAAAATATTCTCAAGTTGAAGTATTTTAGAATGTTAGAATATAAAGACTAAGGTGTCAATAGGTCATAGTTGTGTCCAAAGACTTGGTATTATCCTTTAGAGAGGACACTTGGCAATATGTTGTTGAGTTGTTAGATACGGTTGTTAAATTGTGGTGTATTAAAACATTAGCTGTTGCAGCATTGATGTAATGAAGAATATCCATTATATAAAAAATTATGTTATTTGTCTTGGTATTAGAGTGGTTATGGTAGACATCTTCCACTACTAGAATTTCTCGGATTTGTGACGGTGGTTTTCGTCACAAATTCATCACTAACGCTCGTTTGTGACGAATCTGTGACGAAACATATTTCCGTCACGGAACACCCCGTTGCAATTTTTTGAGTCGAAATTAACTTTGTCACTAAGTTTCGTGCCAAAATTGTGACGAAAGTCATACTTTGAGACATAGCTGTGACAAAACTTTTGGTGATGAATCTACGACAAAAATTATATTTTGCAACGGATGTGTGACAAAAATTTTCCAATAAGTTTGTAATGGATTGTTGTGTCAAAGTTGCTTCATAAAATAGCGACAAATGTGTGACGAAAAAATACGACAATTTTGTAACCTAATTTTTTGATGAAATAGTGATAACCATATCTCACAAATTTGATATGAATTTGTGACGAATGTTTACAATAAAATTGTGACAAGATTTTAGTGACTATTATGTGATGAATTCATGTGACAATTTTGCTACCAATTTTGCTACAATTTTGACAGTGTTTTACGACAAAATTGTGACAAAGTATATTGACAAATTTGAAACGAATTGTTGTGTCAAAATCAATAGTTGCAATGACAAGTACCGAAGGACAAGTACCACGAGGACAAGAGGTTCCTTATCATCATATTCTTCTTTCTAAGGTTAGTTCATCAAGTATCGTATGGGTTTAACCTGCATTTTCATCGAAAAAACATAATCACTAATCACAACAGTTATCCTAAAACATTGTTGATTATTTATACTGTGCATATACTCTTAGTAAGAAGAAAACATCTCTCACCCTAACTGAAATCAGTGAGTACATGTTCCAGGTAGAACACGGATAGCAGCCAAACAGATCATCATCTTGACCAAAATCGAATGCAAGACAAATCTTAAACTTGATCAAAATGGTTTGCATAAGCCAGGCACATTTGTTCTACACAAAACAGCAAATCATGTATCAACTAAAGTCTAAACTCAAAATATATCTATTAAATGTGTCAAGTAAAACAATTTCTCAGCTTAATCTACTAGGCAGAGTTAAACTACTTTTAACTCCACAAGTCACTGAAAATAGAACAAATGAGAATAAATGTGAACACAACTTCATTTATCCCTAGAGAATGTCTGTCAGTAGCATCAACAACATAAACAAAAAAGGAGTGTAAAATGCTTTAACAAGTGCAATGATAAATAAGCTTCACAAAAAATAACAAGCAAGTCCTTCCATTTAAAAAAAAAGAAACGACAAAGCCTGTTAACTTCAAAATCTCAGACTACAACACACAAGAATTATTCTCAACAGACACAGATATAATGATTACTCACAGGTGAAGAAGCAGACAGAGCTGTAAGATTCCAACACACGTTGATCAGATTTACTCCACGTCCGGTAGTCTCCCCAAAGGTTAACTTAAATCAAGAAAGCAAAGATTTGAGCAGACTAACAGATCTATCAGAACCCTAAACTGGAAAGAAAGGCAATGATAGTACCAAACATTAATACTAATAGATATAATCTATTAGATAATGAATTTAACTAAAAAAAGCCGGCAAATTATAGAGAACAGAACAAAGATAGAGATCTTATACCTTCTGGACCACATAGTTACCGAAGACTTCAATCATCAATGTAAGTGCTTGGGAACAAATTTCATCAAATAAAAAAACATATTTTTCTCCTCTGTTGAGACAGTTTCAAGTTTTTGTTGGATGAATTGACTTCCATATTGATCCGCACTAGGTAAAAGATGTTTCATCAGTTCCAACACTCAAAATAATCCAAATAAATGCAAAAAGAAGAAAAAAGAGTTCACCTACCTGAATCCAACAATATGACCACCAATTTTCGAGTGCTCAAAACTATCTTATTGCTCTTGAATTCTTCAAGTAGAGTAGACACAAAATCATTATCCACATTGTACAAGTGCTTTGGCCCTAAGACGCCCCCACCAATGTGATACAGAACATTTGGACCTTCACTTATCATGTTTGGCCTCTTAACAGCAAGCTGAAGAATATCATGTGACCGGGAAGATTCCTTATTTGCACCAGTAGTACCTGTGCTTCGTGCTGCACTACATCTCTCGATAAGCTCTTTTATTGTCTTCACATCAACTACTCGTATTCTTGCAATCCCACAATGCATACTTGTCGCTTGCCATCCTCTCTCATGCAATGTTTTCTACGGAAAAGTATACGAAATGTATAAAATGTTAAAGGCCGCAAATGAATTCACCCAAAGTATAGTATTTGAGACTCCTTACTTCCTGTCATTTAAGAGATCATACAGTTTTCCTCCATATATCTTGAAAAAGCTCACGAACAATTGAAATCCTTGGTTTCGGTATGTACGAAGCATGAGCTGTAAAATATCCCTAGATGCTCTGAGAGGAAGGGGGCTTCATGGTATAGGTCTTTCCGCTTCCTAGAGATAAACATAGTACATAAAACCAAGCATTTACCACCACATCTACAAATGTTACGTTTCTGGGAAGCTAAAGAGAACTTAAAATCAAAGTGTATCCGAAAGAATGCACAAGTTATGTACACATGTCGTTAAGCAAAGCAAGTTGCTTTTGTACGCTGGAAGATGATAGGAACAATGGGTTCCACTGCTTCATGATAGACCTAAAAATGGTTCGATGAAGAACGATTAAAAAGAATCATGAGCACAAATACAATAAGTATCTGGTAAAATATTAAGGTTTTCAAAATTCTTGAATAACTTCATCATTAGATACTTCTTCATCCAACACAACATCATAAACAAATTCATTCTTCTCGACATATTCTCTCAAGTCAACCTGCAGCAACTAACCTCCACATTCTTTAGTATCTAAAGGTAACAAACCATATATGAGAATTTCAGGATTTAAACTACTGATTCGCTTCCAAGCTTGAGACAAAATCATTATCACTTCAAATAATAAATTGCAAATTTAATCACAAAATTCACGGGAAAAATTAGAACATAATTGCATAGCGAATGCCAACCTTATGGAAAACAATAAAACCGATTAAAAGAACAAGTTCAAGCAAAGAAGCAACATGAGAACAACATATAATGACATTTTTTAATAACAAAAAAACAACAAGTAACTTATTCTTTAGGGAAGAAATTGTTAGCTACTTATTATAAAGAGATGAGAAAAGCAAAGGTCCGACAAGTAACCACGGCAAATTGCTTGACTACCCAGAAATAGGGCAACAGAAAACACCATTGCAGAAAATAAAATATCACATACTAAAACAAACTTCAATTCTATTTTCTTTCTTCGAAATCCTCTTAATTGGAGCAATAATAAGCCAATTAATATGGCAGAAAAGTGCAGCTCAATAAATTAAAAATTAAAAATATAAAATAAATAATGCAACAGTTGATGCTTAACTGGCGAGGAGGTGGAGTAGACCACAAGAGAGGAGCTTGTTGCCGCCGCCGGTCGGCGTTAAAGGAGCGAAATTGCTTCGCGCAGTGGCGTTTGAGGGCGAGAAATGGCATAGAAAGGAGGAGTAGCACCGGCGGAGAGGAGATGAGCGGCGGCAGCCGGCACCGGAGGGGAAAAATTCCGAAAACCGAGGGAAGAAGAGAGGAAGAGGGAATAAGAGATACCGACTTTAATTAGGGATTAGGTCGTATAAATTTTTTGAACGATGGGTGTTATATCCGTAGACTTTGTTGTCATATTTTTAAATAATATTTATCAACCGTTTAACTAACGAACCTTGGGTTTCAAATGATTAACTCACTAGCAAAACTCATGTTTCAAATCATTAACTCATGACTAACTAACGAACCTTGAGTATCGAATCATTAACACGCTATCGGGTTTTATACCATGAACTCATTAACGAACCTCGGGTTTCATACTAACGAACCTCGGGTTTCAAACCGTTAACTCACTAACGAACCTCGGGTTTCAAATCATTGACTCATGCCTAGATAACTAACGAACCTCGGGTTTCATATCATGAACTCAGTAACGAATATCGAGTTTCAAATCATTAACTCATGACTAACTAACGAACCTGAGGCTTCGAATCATTAACTCACTAACAAACCTCGAGTTTCACATCATGAACTCAATAACAAAGCTCGGGTTTCAACCGACTAACGAACGAACCCCGGGTTTGAAATTACTACTCAATAACGAACCCCGAGTTTGAATAACAACTCAATAATGAACCTCGGCTTTGAAATCTACTACTAAATAACGACCCTCGGCTTTGAAATCTTGAACTAGCTAACGAAGCTTGGGTTTGAAATAATCAACCGACTACCTAACGAACACCAAGTTTGAAATAACTACTCAATAATGAACCTTGGGTTTGAAATCATCAACCGACTAACTATGGAACCCCGGGTTTGAAATCACTACTCGATAACAAACCACGGGTTTAAAATCTTGAAATAACTAACAAACCTCGGGTTTGAAATCATCAACCGAATAATTAACGAGCCTCGGATTGAAATCACTACTCAATAACGAATCTCGGGTTAAAATCTTGAAATAACTAACAAACCTTGGGTTTGAAATCATCAACTAACTAAGGAACCCCGGTTTTGAAATCACTACTCAATAACGAACCTCGGGTTCAAAATCTTGAAACCACTAACAAGCCTTGGGTTTGAAATCATCAACCGAATAATTGATGAGCCCCGGGTTGAAATCACTAATCAATAATCTTTTTATGTTTTGTCACTAATTTGTAGAAATGATGCCGCAAAAATAGTGATGAACTATTTTCGTCACAAATTTTCATCACAAATCCGGGAAATTCGTAGCAATATTGTCGAAAATATGTGAAGATTTTGCGATGTGGACATATATGTCGGTTAGCGTCGATTAGCAACGAAGACTTTTATGACCAAACAATTTTGTCACAGAATTATCACAAATTATGGCGCCCGAATTTGGCGCAAAGAGTTGTGATAGAATAGTCATTTACATTTTGCCACGTACATATTTTGTCACAAAATTGTCTCAGTTTATTGAAAAAGAAAAGAATTATGCGGTTTGTCGCTAATTCATAGCAATATTGTCGGATATATGTGACAATTTTGCGATGTGGACGAGATATTTGGTTAGCATCATATTAGCAACGAAGACTTTTATGACCAATCCATTTTGTCACAAAATTCTCATAAATTATGGCGCCCGAATTTGGCGCAAATATTTGTGACAAAATAGTCACATACATTTTGCCACGTGCATATTTTGTCACAATGTTGTCTAAATTTATTGCAAAGAAAAAGCATTATGTGGTTTGTCGCTAATTCGTAGCAATATTGTCGGAAATTTGTGACGAACATTTTTCGTCACAAAAATTCGTCACAAATCCGGGAAATTCTAGTAGTGTTCGCCGCCGTCGGAAATCCAGCTCCGGCGAGCTCTACACCACCACTCTTCTTTGAATGTTCCTGGTCCTTCAATCAATATTGGGTCAATTTCCACAAAATTACCTCACTTCGCTGTTGCTTCTCTTCCGGGCCTTCCGGCATGCCACTTAGAGATGCTTAACGAATCCATCAAACTCAATTTTGAAACAATCAAGAGTGTGCAATCACTTCATGATTAAAGTTAATCCATTTATAATCATTTTGTAATTTAATAAGATTTTTCAAATCACGAAATTATATGGGAAATGTATATTAAATCGATCCTACTCCTATATGATTACATCAATTTCCCACTTAGCTAAACAATATCGACCGTCCGGATAAGACGATCACACCTTAGTATTCTGAGTGCATTTCTACTATGCTTTTAGTTTAGTGTCCTAAACCCAATCGGGTTGAACCGATTCCGATCGGAGTGGATCATTTATACTACGCTTTTTATATTTATACATATAACACTTCTGTTATTATATATTGTTTGTTTAAAGAACCAATTATAATATTGTATATAATGGCGTCTCTATGCTATGTTGAGTTTCGTGTGTCTCGCAATCCCCCCCCCCCCCCCCCCCCCTTCCCCCTTCCCCCTTCCTCCTCTTACTAGATCCGTCCTTGCATGCGACCGAATTTCAAAGGCATAGAAGGATCCACATCAATTACTTTTATGCACCGTACCGTACGGAGACACTTAAAAAAAATGTAAAAACACGTATGTTTTTAAGTGTCTCTGCATGCCACAAAAAAAATTCCCGGCCGATTGACATAGACTTTATGGAAGGCACCGTCTTCAATGAAATTTGAAAAAAAAATGATGTATTATTTAGATTTATTAAAATCTATGAAATTAAAAAAAAAAAAAAAAGATTTGATCACAACAATTGAGTCATAAATGTGTCAAAAACACCACTAATTTTAGAGTGGCCCAAGTGCGTCAGTTTTCGACCACCATATCATCAAATTCAAAGAAAATTATTGGTTGTTTTTTTTTCTACATGTGGGGGTCCACCTTATATAAAACACATGATTCTTATTGGTTGTACAGACATTAAATAGGATTTACATCGCGCAAAATTTATTTGTGTAAAACCACATTTTATTTGATTGATATTGACTAGGACTTTTTTCTTTCTTTTGAGAAAATATTGACGTGGGACTTATTTCTCGCACAACATTAATTATTTATTTTGAACAAAACATTAATTAATTCAATGTTTACACTTTTCTAAGTGGGTGAATGCAACTTTCCAACTTCATGCCCGCTTTTTTTTTTTTTTTTTTAAAGTACTACCGCGTACAGAGAACTTGTGTCGATTCACCTCTTTTTGCATGAAAACCTTTCAAATGACAACTACATTCACATCATTTGGTCAGAGAATTTGAAATCGTAAAACCCGTTTCATCAGGAATTAGGCGTCTATTTAATTGGATCTGCAATAAAGTGTATCCAAGGATAATTATTATTGATGATTGTGCCTTAGTACATATAGTTAATAGGATAAGCACACACGTCACTACTACATTACACCACGTATCAGTAGAATCTATCCTAGATAATGTAAATCTGAATATTACAATCAAGTCCCTCAATATCTAGATAAAGCCAAATACTCTAACATCCCCCCTCAAACTAAATGTGGGTGATGTTCTACATTTAGTTTGGATCGAAAAGGCACAAAAGCAGTTGCAGACAAGGCTTTTGTAAAGATATCTGCAAGCTGCTCATTAGATGGGATATAGTTAACCACCAAATCACCTTTAATGACTTGATCTCGAACATAATGCACATCTATCTCAATGTGCTTCGTCCTAGCATGAAAAACAGGATTTTGTGCTAGGGAATTGGCACTGATGTTGTCACAGTACAACACCGGTGTGAATGAGCCGAATACCAAGTTCCTTCGGGGTGATTTGAGCCATGTAATTTCGCCGCAAAGCATTAGCCAAACTCCTATATTCGATTCGTACTAGATCTAGAGACCACATGTTGTTTCTTTGAGCTCCAAGTCACAAGAGAATCACCAAGGTACATACAAGTGACCAAAGAACAGATCTTCGTCATACTTACAACAAATCCCCAATCGCATCACCGTATCCCGTCGGTGAAGTAGCAAGCATCGCATATGCTTCGTCGGATCAAGTGTGCCATGTGCTTTGAAGTGCATGCCAAGATCAATGGTTCCCTTTAAATATCTGAGGACTCTTTTCAGAGCTTGCCAATGAACATCACTGGGTGAATGCATAAACTGACTCAAGGTATTTATGGCAAAAGCTACATCTGGTCTGGTAAAGGTTAGGTATTGAAGGGCACCTATGACACTCCTGTACAAGGTAGGATTCTTCATGGGAGTTCCTTCTTCAGGAAGAAAGGACTTACCTGTCACCATAGGAGTAGGGCAAGGTTTGATATTATCCATATTGAGTTTATGCAGCAGCTGTTTGAGATAGTGTCTTTGAGTCAAAAGTATACCACTGTTGTCTCTGTGAGCTTCAACACCAAGAAAATGACTGAGTGCTCCCAAATCCTTCAAAGGAAATCTGTTATTGAGCAGTCTGATGAACTTCTGGATAGCATCAACACTGTTTCCAGTAATGAGGAAATCATCAACATATACCAATACATACAGAAGTGTTTTGTTGTGTCTCAGAATAAAGAGAGATGTGTCTGATACAAACTGAGTGAAGCCCCATTGAATTAGTTGAGTCTTGAGTTCCTCAAACCATGCCCTAGGGGCTTGTTTGAGCCCATATAGGGCCTTTTTCAAATGGCAGACATGACCAGGTTTGTTGTTGTCAATGAAGCCTTCAGGTTGGGGCATGTACACTGACTCATACAAAGTTCCATTGAGGAAAGCATTATTGATATCAACTTGATGAATTCCCCAATTTAAGGAAGCAGCTAAAGATAATATAACTCTTATTGTCCCTGCCTTGGCCACAGGACTGAAGGTTTCTGTATAATCAATGCCCTCCTTCTGATTGAATCCTTTAGCCACTAATCTGGCTTTGTACTTTAGGACACTGCCATCTGGTTTCAACTTGGTTTTGAAGATCCATCTGTTCCCAACCAGATTCTGGGAAGGATCATGTGGCACCAGTTCCCAGGTATTATTCTGAATCAGTGCTTGATATTCATCTTGCATAGCCTGGAACCATTTTGGATCTGCCATGGCCTGGGACACAGAGGTAGGTTCTAAAGTGGCATCTGGTTCCATAACAGTGGTCAAGGTAAAGATTTTTTTTGGTTTAGATATACCACTCTTGGCTCTTGTTTGCATCTGATGTTTTGGTGGAGAAGGACTGGAAGAGGATGTTGAGGATGAGTCACTGGACTGTGGGATATTAGAGGGTGAAGACATAGGAGTTGGAGGAGCAGGAGACTCATCATGAGGAAAGGATGATGGATGCACTGGTGTAACTGTGTTATCTGGTGATGTGGTATATACTGGTGAAGGTGAAGCAGGACTAGCAGATTGTACTTCTGTTATGGCACCCTGGCTTGATGAACCTGCAGAAGAAGTATAACTAGGAACATAGGACATAGTATGAGGCACAACAGAACCAGACATAACATCAGCAGTACTATGAGGATGCAGCATCTTATAGGGAAATTCAGACTCATTGAATTTAACATGTATAGAAACATAAACTCTGCCATTAGTATCCATACACTTATGACCTTTGTGAGTGTGACTGAGACCTAAGTACACACATTTCTGAGTATGATACTGGACCTTTTGGGTGTGATAAGGTCTGAGATAAGGATAGCAAGTACATCCAAAAGTTTTGATCAGTTTTAAGTCTAGTTTCTTGTTATATAGGGTTTCAAAAGGGGATTTGTTATGAAGCACAGGTGTGGGAAGTATGTTTATAATGGAAACTGCATGATGAAAACTGTCCCACCAGTATTTCAAGGGTAAGGATGACTGAGCAAGAAGTGTGAGACCAGTTTCAACTATATGCCTATGTTTTCTTTCAGCCCTTCCATTTTGCTCATGAACATGTGGACAGGGGTGCCTGAATTTAATCCCATGATCAGCCAAAAAGGACTCAAAACTTCTATATTCACCCCCCAGGCAGACTGGACAATTTTAATGGTGGTGTTAAGAGTGTTTTCAACCAGTTTTTTGAATTTAACAAAAGTGGCTAAAGCATCAGACTTGTGTTTTAAGGGATAAATCCATGTGAATCTACTAAAGTCATCAATAAAGTGTATGTAATAAGTAAAACCAAGCAAGAGATTGAACCGGGGCAGCCCCCAAATATCGTGTGAACAAGGTCTAAAGCATGAGCAGCATGACTAGTAGAAGAACCAAGTGGTACAACATGAAGTTTGCCAAACTGGCAAGCATCACAGAAAGAAAGATTGCCATTAATGGCAACACCATAATTAGAAGCAACTTTATTTAAAATTCTTAGACTAGGGTGCCCTAATCTTCTATGCCAAACATCAGGACTAGTCTCATTAGGCAAAACAGAAACAATAAAACTACTAGGAGCAGCAAACTTGGATTGAAGGGACCTCTTGAAGCTGGTTGATTCTTCACTGAAAAGAGGCTGAATCTGATATAGGCCATTTGCCAGGGTTCCTTCCAGAAGTACTCTCTTTGACACTTTGTCCTTCACAAAACATTTAGAGCCATGAAACTCAACAAAAACATTATTGTCAGAGGTTAGTCTGGAAATGCTAATCAGATTCTTTTTTATGTGAGGTACATGTAAAATATCATTCAAATGCATATGTGGTTTAATGACAGAATGTCCAGTGTGTGCTATTTGCAGTTTTTGACCATTACCAACAGTTAGGGAGTCCTTACCATCATATTCAGATTTCATCTGCAGGTTTGCCATGTCTGATGTAACATGGTTGGTTGCTCCAGAATCTGCATACCAACTTGGATCTCCAACCATTTCAGGTGTTGTAAGGTAGGCAGCTACTTGCCTATTTCCACTGTTTTGATTGTTCTGAGAGTTGTTGTTTGACTCATACCTATGCCAACATTCTGATGCAATATGCCCAACTTTGAGGCATATTTGACAGGTAGGTCTTGGTCCATTTCCAGTGCCTCTACCATTGCCATTGCCTCTACCCCCACCTCTGGATCTGCCACCCCTACCAGATCCTTGTTGGTTTCTTCCTCTGCCATTGTTCTGAGGTCTGGAACCTCTGGTTCCTCCTTGATACATTTGAGCAACTTGAGCACTGGACTGAGACAAATCTAGAGGAGATGAAGGATTAAACCTTGCAATGAGGCGTTCATGTGTTAATAGTTGAGACTGGACTTCAGCCCAAGATAAAGAACCAACTCGAGATGTGATGTTAACAATTACAGATTCATACTCCTTGGTGAGACCTCCAAGAGTAGCCAAAATCAACTCAGATTGAGAAATTGGATATCCAGCTGAAGCCAGTTCATCTCCATGTGTCTTCATTTGAGCCAGGTAATCGGCCATAGATTTGGCTCCTTTCTCAGTTTTGATAAGAGCATCCTTTAATTCCAAGATTCTGGACTCAGCACGACTGTTATGAAGAACTTCAAGGGTATGCCAGACTTCAGCAGCTGTACCACAACCGACCACTTCAAGGAGTGCTTGTTCGGTCACGGAACCAAGCATCCACCCAAGTAACAACGCATCCATGGTCTCCCACTCATCAAATGCTTTGGATTCTTGATAGTACTGTTGGATTTCCGTAGAATAGACATATTCGGTGGTTTTGGTCTTGATCCAAACACATGTCCTTCCGTACGATGGCCTCGATAACCGGAAGAATCGAATACTTCCACAACAAGTAGTTTGTTCGATTGAGCTTGACCGTGAAGTTAGGAGTTAAAGTGCCTCCAAACGGAGGAGTGTGAGTAACGAGAGGGTAGATTTGAAGAGAAGGGAGATGATCGGAGGAGGGTGGACGGCGTAGCACCGGAAAATAGAGGAGAGCCGTAAACGGGACGGTGGATGAATAGCTCAAAGCAAGAGAAGGAAGAGTTTGAGCCGATGTTTCCCCAATAGATGTAAGAGGTGGAGTTGCATGTGGTGGCGTTTGGGTGGTTGTTAATGCAGGAGCAGTGGTTGTGCTTCCTGCCGGAGCTGAGCTCCCTGTGGCGGCCATAGCCGGAGAATAAGGATGGCTCTGATACCAACTTTGTTAACAGAAAAGTGTACCCAAGGATAATTATTATTGATGATTGTGCCTTAGTACATATAGTTAATAGGATAGGACACATGTCACTACTACATTACACCACATGTCTAGTAGAATCTATCCTAGATAATGTAAATCTGAATATTACAATCAAGTCCCTCAATATCTAGATAAAGCCAAATACTCTAACACAATGGATTGAAATGCAAGCAGAGCATTAAAGGTCTATTTCCATTCTACAGCTATTTCTCCCTCCCTGTACCTTCCTGATAAGCTACCACCAGTTTAAGTCATTCAAATCAGTTGAACCTTCACTTCACATGGAGCAAAGAAAATCCAAAAGAAATTTATTTTATTCTTTTTGTAGACGAAAATACAACACTCTTGAATCGATTGATAGGATCAGTGCTTTACCCGACTCCATTTTGGGTGATATTTTGTCTTTACTTCCTACAAAGAATGCTGTGGCCACCTCCACTCTTTCAAAAAGATGGAAATTCCTGTGGAGGACAGTCTGTAATCTCGATTTCTATCGTAGGGGTTCCAAAGTAAAACACCTTGAAGGTGAAGATAAGAAATTCTGCGCATTTGTTAACAATGTTTTGCTTCACCTTGATGCTGGAGTACTAAACAAGTTTCGTTTGGAATGGAGACCTAAGTTTATTGAATCCCATGTCACTTCATGGATCAAAACTGCAATTTCTAGAAATGTCCATGAACTTTCTCTAGCTCTAGCTGATTATCGTTATGATCGATTTGATATGCCCATAAGCGTTTTCAGCTGTGACTCGCTACGATCTTTGGAGTTTGAAGGATGGATTTGTCTTTCTGCGGCAAATGTGTCTTGCCTTCCAAGACTTGAAATTCTACATCTTAAGGGAGTTACTTTCCAGTCTGATGAAGTTCTTGAAAAAATTATAAGGGGATGTCCAGTGCTAAAGCTTCTGCACATAGACATGAAAGAGCCTGATTTTAGATTTATTATATCATCAACTTCCTTAAGACGCCTTGAGCTAAAGTTGGGGTTTGGTGATTACCTGAAGTTAGAGACTTCTTCACTTGAGCACCTCAAGCTCTATTGTTATAGATCTGTAAATTTTGTGCAAAAAAATTTAAGTTCTCTTGTTGAAGTTGACTTTGGGATTTATTTGGATGACGAGGAATTCTTGCAAGCTGGTATTTGTAATTCAGTGGTTGATGCAGTTAGTGCTCTTGATAGTGCAAAAATTCTAACTTTATCAGATAATGTTATGCGGGTAAGCTACCTTATCCTTTAGAAGCATTAGTAAGTTGTATACAAACTATTCTTATACTCTTCCGTTTGTGGACGTTGTTGCTTGCACTTGACAAAGGATTCAACATGACATCTGATAATTGGCTCATATATATGTTTTATTATTATTATTTGTCTTTTTGTTGCTGGACATCAATTGAAATCTGAAGGTAAGATTATATATTGAGGAAATACATAATCGATCACTAATATTTGATATTCTCGTCTCTTAGTTGTGCTACAATCACTTGTCGATCGATTTTAAGAGATTGGTGAAATTGGAGACAAATATTGTATGTTGTCATTGGAGCTCGTTACAAGATTTCATTCAAAGCTCAAACAATTTAGAAGTTCTTACAGTTCATCAGGTAATTAGATAAAGGCATCTACAAAGTGTGTGTGTGTGTGTGTGTGTGTGTGTGTGTGTGTGTGAAGAGTGAGTGTGAATTTATGTCAAACATTGATAAGTGGATGTGCTTTGTGTGATGCCAGTGTCTAATGGATCTATATGATGAAAATGATCATGATCACTCTAATTGGACTACTCCGGCGAAGTTCCGGGATGCTTGTCAACCAACTTGAAGAAGGTTGTACTTGATGGTTATAATGGTTCTGAGGATGAACGTGAAATGATACGTTACATGTTAAAGCATGGAAGTGTTCTTGAAGTTATGGAGATATCCTGTCATAGAGACAAAAACCGTAAAAAATTTGAGTTGCTTCATCAGATACGTAAGTTTCCAAGAAAGTCTCCGGCTTGTAAAGTCAAGAGCAAGGTCAAGATGCCATAACCACCCTGCCATGGCTAATGATGTCATATGGAGTACTGGTCCAACTATTTGCTTTGGTTTAGCTAATATTGTAGATGTTATATTTCTTCCAAGGGTAAAAATTGCGTATTTGAGTTGTGAACTTCAGTAGCTTTAAATTTGCTTAGAATACATTTTAACTTGTTTGTGATCAAGATTACTACTGTAATTTTGTTTTCTGGTGTGACAGATGTTTATTGATTTGATTCTAAACGTGTTGCAATTTTAAACGTGGCCCAGATATTAAATCCTTTACTTGAGCTGAAATTCAGGGGGTCATAATTAAGGAGAAAATATATCCACAACAATAATGAAAAATAACATTTCGCAGCAGAAACATATGATCACTTGTAATCGACCTCAAGCAAATTCCGAGTAAACGATGTACATGTTTCATGTTATCTTCGTTTACGATATGACGTGTATATATGTTTATCAAATTTATGGTATGTGATGGGAGTCAACTTTACGTGACTCCGGTGCACTAATTACCCCCGTTTATCACACTTTCAGCACAATTTTGGGTAAATTAGACCATTTTCGGGGTGATATCGTGAGCTTATGGCACGGGAAACGAATCCGCTACTTTGATGAATTCACACCCCTTTTTGTTGGTATTAACTCCATTCCCGAGCACTTTTACCCTCCGGAATTGTTTGGATGTTGTGGTGGTATGTGATATTGAAGGGTATTGGTGTCTCGAGGACCCGGAAGGTGACGATTTGTGGTGAAAAAGCATGACCGAGGCAAGACGAGGGCTTAAAAAGGGAAAAAGTGAAGATTTGGGGAAACAGGGGTTCAAACGCACGTTTGAATCCCCCAAACGCGCGTTCCATGCCTTTAAACGCGCGTTTGAATCCCCAAACGCGCGTTCCAGAAGTTCAGACCAGATTCAGAGTTGAAGCCCTCTAAACGCACGTTTGGGAACCAGGCCAAACGTGCGTTCCAAGATCCTAAACGCGCGTTTGAACCCTCCTAAACGCGCGTTCCGTATGAAGAACGATCAAGTCCCTGCCTAGAATTTATGTGTAACGCACGTTCCGGCCAAGCGAGACGCACGTTTGAAGATCCCAAACGCGCGTTCCGGACCCTTAAACGCGCGTTTGGACCCTTTTTGCGCAGATTTTCCCTTCACCTATAAATACCCCCCTTAGACATTTTCATCAATATCAAGCTTTTCCTAGCAAAACTCTACCCATCTTTTGCTCGAATTTTGTAATAGCTTAGAATACTCTCTCTTAGTGTAAATCAACAACATCTTAGCATAATCTTTCCATTTCTTAGCTTAGATTTTCATTCCAAACACTAAGAGACCACCTTTTAATTACTTCTTTATTTTGTACTTTTTGGATCTCAACTCGAATCTCTGCAATTTTATGGTATATTTCCCTTCTCTTTTACTTGTTATGGCTTTCATTTACTGTTTTGTGTATGTTTTGATTAGTATAATGAGTAGCTAAATCCTCTTCATAGCCGGGTCATGTGAAATTTGGTGAAATCACCCTTTGGGTGGTGAAATTGGGAGTGGGTAGTTCTTTTTATTGTTGTATCTTGCATATTTCACGTCTTAGAACTTGTTATAACGGATTTGGGCTAGATTGATCACCTAGGTCAAAAATCACACACATCAATCTTGAGAGTTGTTCAGATAGAGGGGTGTGGGAAAAGGGTTCTAGGATCGCATTGTAGTGCGAGGTTACTCGTTTTACGTTTAAACGGCTCTCGTGCTTAACATGTCTTGTGAGTGAATCTTCTTTAGGGGAGGTTAATTGACTTGGCTTAAGGTGTTGGGGAAGAGTTGTTCGGACCACAGCGGCCGGGATTAGGAGTTCGTACTGTGAAATTGAATGCAAGAGTTTGTCCGTTATTGCACACTCCCGGTTTTGTCATTCCTTGGGGTGAAATTAGCTATTTTGATCATGGTTCGGCTATGTCTCTTTAACTATTTTTAAAATCTAGTAGTTTAATCTTCTTTCTCTCTTTTTATCCTTAGACTCTTCAGTTAGAATCACTTAGTGTCGTTGTAGTTAACACAACCTTAAAATCATTGATCACCTAGATTAAGCATTACGTTCACTTTGGTACTTGCAAGCACGATTCCTTTGGGTTCGACCTCGTACTCCTGTAGCTATTCTAACAATCGACCCGGTACAACGCCGGTTAGAGAGTTAGTTTGCCCACGGTTTCGAGTCTTTATAAATTGTTTTTGTTGGGGTAAATTTTATGCTCATCAAAATGGCGCCGTTGCCGGGGAATTGTGTGCTAATTGTGATATCTTGTATGTGAACCGAAGGCTTGGGCCTAGGTTTTATTTTACTGTTTTCGTGTTGTTTGCCTTTTTGTAGTGCATGACCCGGAGATCTCAAACACCACTCGAACCTTACATAGACGGAATTGAAGCTTACGCAAGGCGTAGAAATAGTCAACGAAGAAGAGGTCATCAAGTAGAGGAGTCGATTCCGGTCCTTGAAGAGAATAGTTTGGGTGAGTTGGGAGAAGGATCCGACATGGCTCAACATGGTGGACAAGGTTTGGAAGGAAATTTGGGGAATAACAATGGAATCCCAGTTCCAAACCCGCCTCTTGTCAACAACAATGCACAAGGAGGTGGGAATGGACAAGGAAACAATGCGGTGAATGCAAATGGGCCGATACCTCAGAATGTTCAACATGAGGCCCAAGGGAATCAAATGGATCCCGCTCTTATGCAACAATTCAATGCATGGATGTTGAACCAGTTTCAACAAAACCAAAACCAAGCTCACAATCAAGGTGCAAACGCGATGCCAAATTGGTTTAACGGTCAACAAGAGCAAAACCAAGGTGGTTTGACTTGTAGAGATTTTGTGCTAGCTCCTACGGCAAACATGGGGCATAGTCCAATCCGAATGCCACCGGTAGCCGCCAACAACTTGGAATTGAATAGGAACGTCATACATTTGTTGGGAGACAATGCTATATTCAAGGGAACCGCTTTAGAAAATCCTCACTTATTCATTGATCATTTTCTCCAAATAGTGAACTCGACAAAGATCAATGGAGTGAGTGATGAGGCGCTCAAACTTATGCTCTTCCCGTTCGCCTTGAAAGAACAAGCTAAGAGGTGGTATGATTCGTTGCCTAATGACTCTTTACACATGGGAAGAAGTGGTTAAAACTTTTCTACTCAAATATTACCCCCATCGAAGACCATGGATATGAAGGAGGCTATCATGTCATTTAATGCCTATGAAGGAGAAGAACTACATGAGTCATGGGATCGGTTTAAGGCTTTGTTGAGGGAGTGCCCGGGGCACGGATTGAGATCGTACGAGGTAGTTCATGCTTTCTTCCGGGGTTTAGACCAAGTGCATCAAAGTACCTTACATGCTTCGTGTAATGGAGATATTATGAGTATGGTACCCGAGGTAGCTATGAACCAGATTGAGAAGATTTCCGAGACTTCGAGGCAATACATATCGTCGAGTAGAAAGGGGACAAGAAGTAAGAAGCCCGGTTTGGTGGAAGTTAAAGAAGTAGAGGCAAGTGATCAATATCATGCTCAAGTGCAAGCGATGGAGCAACAGTTGGGGAGATTGCAAAAGGAGAATGAGAGTGCTAAGCTTTGCCAAATTTGTAGTGGATCACATTCGGCAAAGGATTGTAGGATGACGACCAAAGCTCAAAATATGGCTTATCCTCAATCCTCAACTCATGGGCAACCTAGTACTCTATCTCAAGATAACATGAATGAGTTGGCTAAGCGGATGATGAGCATTTGCTCTACATGGAACAATGGAATACGGGGTCCCAATATCAAAATCAGTCACAAAGCCCCTATCAAGGCCAATATATGGGGGAACAACAAGGTGGGCAACCATATGAAGAATCCCAAGATGTGAACTATGTGGGACAAGGTCAAGGAGGGAACTATGGAAATCAAGGTGATGGTTCTTGGAGGAATAACAACAATCAAGGTTGGAACCGTAATCAAAACCAAGGCTATAGACAAGGCCAAAATCAAAGCCAATCTTCACAAGGGCATGTCTATCAACCTCCACACCAAAGGCAACAAGGAGGGTATAATCAACAAGGCTCTAACAATTATCAAAACCCTCCTCCTTTGGCTCCTATACCTCAAAAGAGTTCAACCGATGTCATTCTGGAACAAATGAACAAAAACTTTGCGGAGATCAAGAAAGACATGGTTGAGATGAACTACAAACATGGGTCCGCCATCAAAAATCTTGAGACACAATTTGGTCAAGTGGTGGAACATGTGCAGTTGAAGGGCGGTTTACCGAGTAACACCGAAAAGAACCCAAGAAGTGTGAACGCCATCTTAACTCGAAGTGGTAAGGTGTTGAGAACTAATGGAGAAAAAAAAGTCCTATGGGAGGACAAGGCTAGAAAAGCTCCTATTGAGACGGAAGCGGGAGCCATGGACGGTGATATAGATGGGATTGAAGATGATGAAGATCATGGGGAGTATGTCAAGAAGAGAGAAGTTGAAAGGAAAGAAGCTCAAGCTAGGGGAGATTATGTGGTTATCGATGTGAAAGAGGAGGAATCAACTCGAAGAGAAGGGAAAGAGCCAATGAAGGAGCTGTCTTCCCCACGCACCAAAGGTAAGAAAGGTATGATCCCTCCCCCTTCTAAAGATTTTGATTTGAGTACCCTCCCTTATCCCCCTAAGAATCATAGACAAAGTTGCTTGAATAAGGCACAAACTCGATTCATTGAGATTTTGCGAAAAATTGATTTGAACATTCCTTTTCTAGAAGCACTTGCAAACATGCCCTCGTATTGTAAGTTTTTAAAAGAGTTGCTAACTAAAAAGGGTAAAATGCAAGAAGTTGTGTGTTTAAATGAAGAGTGCTCCGCTATTTTTGATGGAAAGTCTAGGATTCCCCCGAAAGTTCGAGACAATGGTAGTTTCACTATCCCGGTTACTATTGGTACGACTCATTTTCCTAGTGTCCTATGTGATTTGGGGGCTAGTGTAAGCCTAATGCCCCGTGCCATATATGAGAGTCTACACCAGGAGAGTTGGAGCCAACGGGGATGACCCTTCAAATGGCGGATAGGTCTATTAGGGAGCCTATGGGAGTGATAGAGGATGTCATAGTGAAAGTGGATAAGTTCGCCTTCCCGGTAGATTTTGTTGTACTAGACATGGAGATGGATTCCAAAACACCTTTGTTGTTAGGACGTCCCTTTTTAAATACCGGGAGGACTTTGATAGACGTTGCGAGTGGTGAGATTATTTTGAGAGTTGGAGATGAAAAAGTCGCGGTCAACGTCTATAAAGCCATGAAACATCCTAAGGAGAGCACCGAGGACTGTTTTTCTATTGATGCTAAATATCCTTGCGTTTCGGAACATGTTGACATGCAGGTATATAAAGATGAATCCGATGAATGCATGGAAAAAGTGAGTACGGAAACCGATGAAGAAGAAGAGTTGGAAGAGGAAGTAAAAGAGCTCGAAGAGACGGCTTTCGTGGGAGAAAGGTGGACTGAGAAGATTGATCTCGGGCTTGAAGGAGAGTTGGAGAAGCCATCAATTGAGGACCCACCAAAAGACTTGAAAATGAAGCCGCTTCCACCTCATTTGAAGTATGTTTTTCTTGAAAATAACGATTTACTTCCTTTGATTATTTCTTCTACACTAACGGCTTTGCAGGAAGATGAGTTAGTGAAGATGCTTAAGAAGCATAAGCGTGCTTTTGGGTGGAAGATGTGCGATCTTAAGGGTATTAGTCCCACCATTTGCCAACACAAGATTATTCTGGAAGATGGAGCAAAACCGGTAAGGCAACCCCAAAGAAGACTCAATCCACACCTCCAAGAGGTTGTGAGGAAGGATGTGGTCACGATGTTGAAGCTAGGGATTATTTACGCCATCTCGGATAGCAAGTGGGTGAGTCCCACCCAAGTGGTGCCAAAGAAGGGAGGTATGACCGTGGAAATCAATGACAAAGGAGAGGAGGTGCCTAAGCGTTTGGTAAGTGGTCATAGAATTTGCATTGATTATCGTAAGCTAAATGACCAAACCCGTAAAGATCATTTCCCCCTTCCTTTTATTGATCAAATGTTGGAGAGATTGAGTGGCCATGCCTTTTATTGTTTTCTTGATGGGTTTAGTGGGTATTACCAAATACATGTGGCTTTAGAGGACCAAGAAAAGACTACCTACACTTGTCCCTATGGTACCTTTGCCTTCCGTAGGATGCCTTTTGGGTTGTGTAATGCACCCGCGACATTCCAACGGTGCATGGTTGCCATATTTGCGAGATATGATAGAAAAGTTTTTAGAAGTCTTTATGGATGATTTTAGCGTGTTTGGTGATTCCTTTGAACAATGTCTAGATAATCTTGAAAAGGTGTTGGGTAGATGTGAGGAGACGAACTTGGTGCTTAATTGGGAGAAGTGTCATTTGATGGTTACGGAGGGGATAGTCTTAGGGCATAAGATATCTAGTAAGGGTATAGAGGTAGACAAGGCTAAGGTAGAAGCGATAGCTAAGCTTCCTATGCCCACCAACCTAAAGACTCTTAGGGGTTTTCTAGGCCATGTGGGGTTCTATCGTAGGTTCATTAAGGATTTCTCGAAAATAGCCCGTCCTCTTACTCTTCTTCTTGGAAAAGACGTCCCGTTTGATTTTGACAAAGCTTGTGTTGAAGCATTTTTGATGCTCAAGCAACTGCTTGTATCCGCTCCCATCTTAGTTGCACCGAAATGGGATCAAGAATTTGAGCTCATGTGTGATGCGAGTGACACCGCGGTTGGTGCGGTCCTCGGTCAAAAAATCGACAAAATCTTCAAGCCTATTGCGTATGCTAGTCACACTTTGAATCCATCCCAATAGAACTACACCACCACTGAAAAAGAGCTTCTAGCAGTCGTCTTTGCGTTCGATAAGTTTCGGTCTCATCTCGTAGGTTCTCGGGTAGTTGTCCACACGGATCATGCCGCTTTACGTTATCTCTTTGCCAAGCAAGATGCCAAGCCCCGCCTCTTGAGGTGGATCTTGCTCTTGCAAGAGTTTGATCTAGAGATTCGAGATAGGAAGGGTTGTGAGAACGTCATAGCCGACCACTTAAGTCGTATGGAGCTTAGTGAGGAGTTGATTAAAGCACAAGGCGAGATAAATGATTCTTTTCCTCACGAGCAACTCTATGCACTTGACACCCTTCTCCCGGCTAAAAAGGGAAATTTCCTAAAAGTCGGTAAGGAAGGTAGTCCTTGGTTCGCTCCTTTTGTTAACTACCACGAGTGCGGTTTTGTAGATCCCGACCTTGACTCGAACCAAAGGCGTAAATTCCTTAGTGAGGTGGGTAAGTACGTATGGGAAGATCCTTGTTTGTATAGGTTGTGTTCGGATGGTATTCTGAGGAGGTGCATCCCAGAAAGTGAAATTTTGAGTGCTCTTTCGTTTTGTCACGACAAAGAGGCCGGAGGCCATTTTTCGGGGCAAAGAACCGCTTTGAAAGTATTGCAAAGTGGGTGTATTGGCCCACTCTATTTCGGGACGCACATGCTTATGTGAAATCTTGTGACGCTTGTCAAAGGTCCGGTCGTATATCAAGAAGGAGTGAGATGCCTCAGAAACCGATTATAGTGTGTGAGATTTTTGACGTGTGGGGCATTGATTTCATGGGCCCCTATCCCTCCTCGTGTGGTAACAAGTACATCCTAGTCGCGTGTGATTATGTGTCCAAATGGGTCGAAGCCTTAGCTTCACCCACCAACGATAGGAATGTTGTTATCCGTTTTCTTAGAAAGAACATCTTTTGTCGGTTTGGGGTGCCACGTGCTATAATTAGTGATAATGGAAGCCATTTTGCCAACAAGACGTTTGATAAACTTTTAGAGAAGTATGGAGTGAAACACAAGTTAGGTACCGCTTACCATCCCCAAACGAGTGGTCAAGTCGAAGTCACGAATAGGGGTATTAAGCGTATCTTAGAGAGGACGGTAGACACGAATGTCAAGAGTTGGTCTTTGAAGTTAGATGATGCTTTGTGGGCCCATAGGACAGCCTTTAAGACACCCCTAGGCATGTCACCTTACATGATAGTCTATGGTAAGTCTTGCCATCTTCCCGTAGAGATCGAGCATAAGGCTTATTGGGCCATCAAAATGCTAAACCTCGATGATACCTTAATTGGTGAGAAGCGTATGGCCCAATTGAATGAACTAGATGAGTTCCGCCTTTGTGCTTATGACCTTTCCACGAAGTATAAGGAAAAGACTAAGTTACTCCACGATAAGTTAATTAAACCTCGTGTTTTCAATGAGGGTGATGAAGTCTTATTCTACAATACTCGTTTACATCTTTTCCAAGGGAAGCTGAAGTCTAGGTGGTCCGGTCCCTATGTTGTGTCGAAAGTCTATCCGTCCGGTGCTATAGAAATCACCCATCCTAAGTTCGGCACGTTTACCACTAATGGCTTAAGGTTGAAAAGGTATGAGCGGTTGCCCTACGATGAAGCACTAGAAATAGTGCACCTTGAAGACCCCATACCTTGTGATGAATCTTGTAAGTCTTGTCATGGACTTTAAATCTTGACTCGTATAATTCTGAATCCACCCGTCCATCTTTCTACCCTTTCTCGCCTTGTGCCAACGGTATAACTTTGAAAAAGTTGGCACCGTATAATCCATCTTGTCGAGCCAACGACGTAAAACAAAGGCGCTTGGGGGAGGCAACCCACCATTTCGTAGTTTGTTGAGTTAGTTTGGTGTTTCAGAGGTCTCGGGGTGGTTAGAGTCAAGTGTGGGGTAGAAATCTTGAGTTTTCCTAGTTTCTGGTCTAAACGCGTGTTTCACCCTTTCAAACGTGCGTTTAAAGCTTTTTCTGGCTAAACGCGCGTTTAAAACCATCTCAAACGCGCGTTTGAAGCCTAAACTTTCTGTTCTTGTTCTCTCGTCTCAAACGCACGTTTCACCGAGTCAAACGCGCGTTTGGACATGCGAAACGCGCGTTCCACTCATTCCAAACGCGCGTTTGGACTCATCTTCTTTAAATACCTGCTCCCCAAACCGGCGTTTCAAAAATCGGATTTTCTAAAACCTAAACGTCCGGCAGCCGCGTTTCAACCCCTTTCACTCGAAATCCTTCGTTTCTCAACCGTTTTTGGCGATTTAAAGCCCATTCAACACCTCTCAATCTCTTCTTTTGATTTCAACAAGCCATTCCAACAACAAATCCCCCAAATCCTCGATTCGATCGGTAGTTTTGGCGTTTTTTCTCCATAGTCGAATTTGCTCAATTTCGACGTTTCGAGGCTCGTTCTTCGCTCCAAATCGTTCCTATCCTCTCCCTTAAGCATAGAACGGTATATTTCGTTTTTACGTTTAAGTTTCGGTTAGGGTTAGTTTTGGCCTATTTTGGTTTAACGCCCGCTTTCTCGTTGTTTATTGTTATTGATGATTATATCTGTTTCTGTTTGTTTTGTGTTTTGTTGATCGATGGTGAATGTTGTGGATTTTGTGGGGTGCTTCATTGTGGATGGTTGGTTTGTTTGAAATCCCGGTTGGATGATAACCGGGTCGTTTTTTATGTTGATATTGGTTGTGGGATGTTGTTTGGATGATTTTCGGTGAGAATGAGGGAAACTAAACGAAAGGAAACCGAGGGTAAGGGAAAGCAACCCGTGACAAGGCAAGCCCCCAAAAAACGAGAAAACCCTAGTTTCTCCTCGGGTACCTACGGGTGGTATTCGAATTGGTGGTAGAGTTGAGAGTAGAAATCCTCGAGCCCTTAGGCCGGCGGGACGAGTTGAGAGACGAGACGTCTGACGAAGATTTTGAGCCTGATACCGAGGGGAGGAATACTAGTAGTGACAGTGAGGAGGCGACAGACCTTGAGAGCGATGTGCCCTTGGCACATTTGCAAGCCAAGAAAGTAACAACACCTGTTTCACCCCCTCCACAACCTACCCCCCTACAGAATGCCCCCGAGCAAAACCCTCCTCTAGTCCCCCCTCCTGTTGATATTATCCCTTTTGAGCGGCGTTTTAACTCACCGGTTGCCCCGTCTAACTACAATGAGTATATCGGCGTGAAAAACATGTGTTATGAGAGGGGGCTAGACCTCAAAGTTGTGCCTCAACCCTTCATTGACAACTTAGTGAAGAGAGGGTGGAATAATCGATTTATGAACACGAGGGGCATCGAATTTGTCAATAGTCCGGGAATGGTATGCTAATTTCGGTGTGGCTAATGCGGAATCCGGGTTTATCGAGTCGAGAGGGGTTAATGTCCCGTGGACCGTCAAAGCTATCAATGATTATTATCGGATACCGGCTTTCGAGGGGCAGGATTATTTAGGTTGGTTTGCGGCGAGGTCACATTGGGATACTACTGACAACCTAGATCCATTAGAGAAGATGAGGAAAGCAATCAACCCCGACTTACCGTGGATTTCAAAAGGTAGAAATGTGAGGAGTCGAGTTGGTGACGACGACTTGGCCGGATGATTGGAAAGTGGAAGCAAAGTTTTCTCGAACCGTCTACTACCGAAAGACAACATCACGCACTTCCACATTAAGGATTTGCAAGCTGTTGTATGCTCTACACTATGATGCGAAGGTAGACGTCGGGAAAACCATTTTTGAGGAATTTAGAGAAAATCGAAGGTTAAGCGTCGGATGATTATGTGCCCTTATCTTATCCATGGCTTGTGCACGGGAGCGTTGGTAAAAGAGTATCCTGATGATCAGATCCTGAGGAAGAAGAACCTCCCCGTGGTGCCTAAGCCATTCAATGCCCGCTCCACTTCCAGACCTCCTAGGCCCACCTCACGCCCTATTCACACAGTCCTCCGCCCTACTACTTCCACTACCTCCACCACCCTCCCCATACCTCCTACTATCATTTCCTCCACTACTACCACTACTATACCCCCACCTCCTCCCTCTTCTACTGGACCTTCCACCACACCTACACCTCCACCTTCTATACACACTACCGGGGGGCCATGGCTTAGTGAGCGGCGGGGGCTTCGATTGCACACAAGCGAGAGGGCGGATGGATAGTCCGAGGGTGACACCGAATGGCATTGTGGAGAATCGGCGGGTATTGGCTCAAGAGAGGCGGGTTGAGCTTCCCGAGTTGGACCTAGATATTGCACCGTTTCGGTATACCCCGAGAGATCGAGGCGATTTGCGAGAGGGTCACGGAGAGGAGATGTTTGTTGATGATTCGGATGAGGGGTTTGATGACATTGCTTTGGACGATCGATGGGCACGGATGCGGTGGGAGAGAAGCGGTGAGGACGGGTGTTGCGGGACCCTCACAGGCGAGAGTGCGAGTGCTTGTGGTTGCACCGACATCAGGCACACCAGATCCCACTATTGACGTACATGGACATGGAGCAGACTAGCATGTTTTCTCATGCGATTCTTATTGTATTTACCTACTAGTCTGTCTCTTTTATACTTTGACATTTCACTTACTTTTGGCGTTCTTCCATCATACTTTGGACACACTTCACTTTTTCATGCACGTGCACTTATTTTTGAGCCCCTGAGGCCTCGCTTGACCGTGTATGTTTCCCTTTTATTGATTGATACTGTGGGATGACGAGGATGTTTTTAGTAGCTTATATTTAATGCATGGATGTCCTGTACCTTATTTTGATCTGATTGTATCCTTCCATTGCATATCCCGTATTTCCCCCCTCCTTATGCTTTGATCTCGTCACTGTGGCTTAGACTCGTTATTTTATGTACCCGCTTACCCTAATGCTGCTTTTTAGTACGCGGATTATGTCCCGTACATGCTTATTTGTCTTATCTTGAGAATAGAGTTTATTATTTTCACGAAAGCTACACTTTGTGCACAATTTGATTACTACCACCTCTCATACCACTAGTCTCGAGGCGAAATAGAAAGGTTTACCTAAGTAGGACACGGGATGACGGTCATGGCGTCTCTTTGACCCTACTAAAGCCAAATAAGCCTTATCCCAACATTAAACCTTCGTAGCCCCTCTCAGCCTTGATAGAATGGTCTGACCACCATTCGTTTTATAGCCGTTTTGTTACTTAGTCAGAAACCTACCTTGAGCTTTATTTATGGTCACATTCCCTTCATTCATACCCTACGAGTGGACTAGTCTTTTGTGAGGCCACACTTGCTAAGGCAAGTGTGGGGTGGGGGAAATGATGTTTTGAAGGTTGGTGTTTCCTTGTTTGGAGCTATAAGGAGAAGAGGAGCTCATTTGGGCTTAGTGTTTGGATTTGGCACAAAAAGAAAAGAAAAAAATCTGTGAAATTCTTCATTCTTCTCAAAAAAAAAAAAAAAAAAAAAAAAAAAAAAAAAAAAAAAAAACTCAAACAATCAAAGTTCAAAATAAATTAGAAAGTTCTCAATAAATAAGAGTTTGGTGTATAGAAATAAAGGGTTGGAATCAAAGTAATGAGCTCAAAAGTTATACTTATGATGTTGGAGTTGGGATAGTGAGATAGGTGCTAATGTATTCGACCTCGCCTATTGAAACTTGAAACATAGTTGAATTAGGCAATGAGTTCGGGTATATTAGCATTCTATGGTTCTCAAAGTGTTAAACTAATCAAAAAGGAGTTTGGATGGTTTGTATGTTAGAGATAAGGTGGTACACTTGTTGATTAGGTTCACTCGTACTCCTTTTCTCCAGTTCCCAAATGATCATTTTCGATTAACCGGAATTACCCTAGCCTAACGTTATAACCCTTCAAGTCCTACCCGATCGTGTCCAAACTTAGTGACCTTGATTAGTGGAGAGGCTAGTTGGTATGAGACGGTTGGTAGGCTTTTGGTCGGGATTCAAGCCCGACAATATTTTTGAACACGTTGATGTAGCTCTACACCACACACACTCTATTCTCTTGATAATGTTGTACCGGTGTGCGTATGTTCGTGTGTCTTACTTCATGATTACCTCGAGGGTGTGGATAGTAGCACCTACGTCACAATGTTGAATCCCTTGGTTTGTTTTAAAACGCCGAGTTTACTCGAGGGCGAGCAAAGGCTAAGTGTGGGGTGGTTGATGGGAGTCAACTTTACGTGACTCCGGTGCACTAATTACCCCCGTTTATCACACTTTCAGCACAATTTTGGGTAAATTAGACCATTTTCGGGGTGATATCGTGAGCTTATGGCACGGGGAACGAATCCGCTACTTTGATGAATTCACACCCCTTTTTGTTGGTATTAACTCCATTCCCGAGCACTTTTACCCTCTGGAATTGTTTGGATGTTGTGGTGGTATGTGATATTGAAGGGTATTGGTGTCTCGAGGACCCGGAAGGTGACGATTTGTGGTGAAAAAGCATGACCGAGGCAAGACGAGGGCTTAAAAAGGGAAAAAGTGAAGATTTGGGGAAACAGGGGTTCAAACGCACGTTTGAATCCCCCAAACGCGCGTTCCATGCCTTTAAACGCGCGTTTGATTCCCCAAACGCGCGTTCCAGAAGTTCAGACCAGATTCAGAGTTGAAGCCCTCTAAACGCACGTTTGGGAACCGAGCCAAACGTGCGTTCCAAGATCCTAAACGCGCGTTTGAACCCTCCTAAACGCGCGTTCCGGATGAAGAACGATCAAGTCCCCGCCCCGGAATTTATGTGTAACGCACGTTCCAGCCAAGCGAGACGCACGTTTGAAGATCCCAAACGCGCGTTCCGGACCCTTAAACGCGCGTTTGGACCCTTTTTGCGCAGATTTTCCCTTCACCTATAAATACCCCCTTAGACATTTTCATCAATATCAAGCTTTTCCTAGCAAAACTCTACCCATCTTTTGCTCGAATTTTGTAATAGCTTAGAATACTCTCTCTTAGTGTAAATCAACAACATCTTAGCATAATCTTTCCATTTCTTAGCTTAGATTTTCATTCCAAACACTAAGAGACCACCTTTTAATTACTTCTTTATTTTGTACTTTTTGGATCTCAACTCGAATCTACGCAATTTTATGGTATATTTCCCTTCTCTTTTACTTGTTATGGCTTTCATTTCTTGTTTTGTGTATGTTTTGATTAGTATAATGAGTAGCTAAATCCTCTTCATAGCCGGGTCATGTGAAATTTGGTGAAATCACCCTTTGGGTGGTGAAATTGGGAGTGGGTAGTTCTTTTTATTGTTGTATCTTGCATATTTCACGTCTTAGAACTTGTTATAACGGATTTGGGCTAGATTGATCACCTAGGTCAAAAATCACACACATCAATCTTGAGAGTTGTTCAGATAGAGGGGTGTGGGAAAAGGGTTCTAGGATCGCATTGTAGTGCGAGGTTACTCGTTTTACGTTTAAACGGCTCTCGTGCTTAACATGTCTTGTGAGTGAATCTTCTTTAGGGGAGGTTAATTGACTTGGCTTAAGGTGTTGGGGAAGAGTTGTTCGGACCACAGCGCCGGGATTAGGAGTTCGTACCCGTGAAATTGAATGCAAGAGTTTGTCCGTTATTGCACACTCCCGGTTTTGTCATTCGTTGGGGTGAAATTAGCTATTTTGATCATGGTTCGGCTATGTCTCTTTAACTATTTTTAAAACCTAGTAGTTTAATCTTCTTTCTCTCTTTTTATCCTTAGACTCTTCAGTTAGAATCACTTAGTGTCGTTGTAGTTAACACAACCTTAAAATCATTGATCACCTAGATTAAGCATTACGTTCACTTTGGTACTTGCAAGCACGATTCCTTTGGGTTCGACCTCGTACTCTGTAGCTATTCTAACAATCGACCCGGTACACTTGCCGGTTAGAGAGTTAGTTTGCCCACGGTTTCGAGTCTTTATAAATTGTTTTTGTTGGGGTAAATTTTATGCTCATCGGTATGCGGCGATCGATCATAAGTCCTCCCGGATAAGTAAATTTGTTGCACACGTGTAATGTCGTAGTTTAGAGTGCACACAATGTTTTACTATGTTAACTCATTTCTATAAGAAGGTGTGTATGTGTGTGTGTTTTTGCCATTTTTACCCCTCTTTGGTTCTTAACCATAAAAGTGATGCATTATTTGATGTTGTCCTGTCTGGTCATATTTGCCTCTTTTTTTATGCGAGAAAGTGGTAAAAGTCGGGTTGTATATTTACTTCGCCTTGATTTTTCATTTGCAAGAAATTGGTTCGGTAGTTATTCAAATCGGTGAATGCTATTAGATTGATTGTTAGCCGACGATGAAAAGAAGAAAAACTAGTATAAATCTCGATGATTCTTCCGAGAGAGAAGAAAATGTCGCTCTTGATTCTATTGACGGGTTTAGCGCTTTATCGGACTCAGTTCTAGGTGATATTTTGTCATTTCTTCCAACGAAGAATGCCGTAGCCACCTCTGTTCTTTCAAAAAGGTGGAAATTAGTGTGGAAGACAGTCCGTAATCTTGATTTCCGTAATATTGGTTGACCTTCGAAACCACCAGCCGAGGGTGAAATTATAAAATTCATAGAATTTGTTAACCGTGTTTTGCTTCTTCATGATTCTAGAATCCTAAATAAGTTTAGATTGGTATGGACACTTAACTATATATTCTCCCATGCCACTTCATGGATCAGCACTGCAATTGCGAGAAATGTCCATGAGCTTATTGTATGTGTTAAGCCTCTTGTACCATGTGTTAAGGAACCCGAACTCTTTGAAATGCCTATAAGCGTTTTCAGCTACGATTCACAACAATCTTTGGATTTATCGACGACATTTTTTTTACGATGCAATCGTGGTTAGCCTTCAAGACTTGAAAGTTTGAGACTTGTTACGGTTGTTTTCGAGTACGAAGAAGGTTTTGAAAGACTTATAAGTGGATGCTCGATGCTAAATAATGCATGTACTGTATATGGACATTGATTACATGTTATTATTTTCTGGATATGATGATTTTACGTATATAATATCTTCAACTTCTTTGAGACATCTTGAAGTATCATCAATGTCGTGGAGCTCAGAACCATGGCCCTGTTTGGTTTCAGGTTGGATTGGGGTTGAATGTATTCAAGAAAGAGAAAGTAAAATAAAATATAATGAAATAATGATTATAAAGTTGAAATGTTATGTTGAAATTTGTTAGTTAAAGAAATCATCGATGAGAGAAATTTTAATGAAATATTATATTGAAAAATTAATGGTTAAATAATGTAGTGGTGAATAAAGTGAATTGATTAATATTATTTTATTTGTTGATGTTGAATGATTGAAGAGAGAATTTATAATAAACTAATAGAATTAATAAAATAATGGTAAATAAGATAGTGGAGTGAATAAAATATTGGGTTGGATCCAACCCCACCGAAACCAAACAAGGCCCAGGTCGGAATTAGAGGCTTCCTCATTTGAGTACCTCAAGGTAAAAGGTTTTAACACTTGGATTTCTGTGAAAAGAAGTCTAAGTTCTCTCGTTGAAGCTAACTTCAAAATTCGGTTGCTTGAATACGATTCCTCTCAAGACAATGTTTGCAATTCGCTTGTTAAAGCAGTTCAGGCTTTAGAATGTGCAAAAGCTATAACATTATCAGGCGATGTTATGTGGATAAGTTGCTCTATTTTCTAAGAGAATTAATGAGTTTTATACCAATATTGGACTTCTACTCTTTTGATAATTAGTTCATCTGTTATGTTTCTTTTTTCTTTTTGTACCTGTCAACATTCAAAATAACTACCTTTTGATATTACCAGGTTCTTAGTTGTGTTTGTGTCACAATCAACTTGTCCACCGTGTTTAAGAGTTTGGTGAAATTGAAGACAAGAAGTTATTGTTGTTACACTAGCTCATTACGAGAATTCATGCAAAGCTCGGACAATTTAGAAGCTCTTACAGTTATTCAGGTTAGATAAAGGCGATGAAAGTACACTCTCTTTTTAAACATTGACAAGTAGTATAATTCTTGATGTGTTTTCTACGATGGCAGGAGCCAACTCGGGTTGGTAAAATCTATATTCATGATCATCACTCAAACTGGACAACTCCTTTAGAAGTTCCGAGATGTTTGTCAAACAGCTTAAAAGAGGTTGTGCTTAACGGTTATAGTGGTTTTGAGGATAAGCGTGAAATGATACGTTATATGTTAATGCATGGAAGTGCTCTTGAAGTTATGAAGATCGGCGTTTATAGTTAACAATATGTTTGAGTTGCTTCAAGAGATATGTAGGTTCCCAAGAAAGTCTATATATGGCTTGTGAAGTCGAATTGAACGATGATCTGCCGAGTTCTATAATATGGAGCCCAGTCTCCTACCACTCGGAATCGAGTTCGAACTCAAAACTCGGAGCTGTATGGGCTCGGAATCGGAGGAGGAATCTGCCTAACCTTTTATTGTTTTAAGCATGACCTACAATTGCAGCATCGTTTTTTTTAAGGGAAAAGGGTATGCATATATTGCAAAGTTTAGTGTACATTTTTTGTGTATGGAAGTAGATTTGCAGTGTTATTGGCTCTGCCAATATTATCATATAATGTACCAGAAGCTGTGTTTATGTTATTTACTAATACTAGGTATTTGCAATGTTACATTTTGTTAGGGAATTCTACTGTGGAGATTCATTAGTAGAGTGTAAAACTCAATTAACACATAAAGGTGGAGCCAGGATTTTAATATGGGTGGGCTAATAGATTCTAACGAGTTCGTCGGGTGGGTTGGATTAAGAATATTTTATAGATAGATCAAGCGGACCACGTAGATTTTATAGTGTAATATTGTTTATTTATTTTTGTGCAACATAACGTACGCGTCATTGACATTTGTTTTCGGTACGGGCGTCAGCGCGCGATGTTGGTTTTCAATACCAACGTCGGTGGCAGACGATATTATAGTTATAAATGTATCATTAATGCAAACGTTGTTAGCGAAACAAAACGTCGGTGGCACTGACGCTCTTACGTGGTGCCGAAAAAGAAAAAGAAAAAGCAATTTGTGAGTGGTGGTAATTTGTGGGTGTTGGTGAAGTAAACGAAAAATTAAAAAAAAAAAAAACGAAAAAAAGGTGTCAATAATAAATTCGTGGTGCTGATAGAAGCCGCTAGCCTCTTCTAATCTCATTACCAATCCAAGCTCTGAATTTACCTGATGACTCTGTGTGTGGACCAATGGTAGAGCACTTGTGGCGTTAACCTATAAATAAACCAAACTATTGCCCACGGAAAGTACAATAAAAAGCTGGATACCGTCGGTCGATCCAAACATGAAAACAACAAAACATTGGGAAAAAAACAATTAAAACTAAGAGTAAACCATCAAATCCATCAATATAACGAAACTACACAAAGAGTTAGCTTTGGCAAAAGAAATCTTATCCTCTTTCTAGTTAGTTAGGAGAATGAGCAAGTTTGTTAGCAGATTGAGCAAGTTGTTAGCCGCCGAGTCACTAGAGTCAATTGGCTTCATCCTTTACAAATTGAAATTATGGTTCATCCTTTACATTTCCAATTCAGAGTTTTCCTTCTTCAATTGTCAAAAAAACTCAACCAAAAAATATATATATATATTTGGAACGAAAAAAGAGGTATTTTACCTGTGTAAAATAGAATATTTGATATTACACATTAACAATATGTTCTAACCAAAGCTATTTCTACCTAATATTACAGTGAAATTTAATGGCAAAAAAAAAAAGTGAACAACTTTAACCTATGTCTTACCTTGAAGCTCTTGTCATATAGTATAATGCGTTGAATACAGTAATTTAAGTTGCAAAACAGAAAACAATCGGAACTAGTGCATGGAGAGAAAATTGAAGTTGAAGAAAGAACAAAAGACTACGGTCCATTTTGACTAAGATCAGTTGAAGTTGAAGAAACCTGTAGAGAATTCCGAAGTTCCTTTTGTCTGAGATAATGATGCAAAATTGTAATCCTGGCCGTCTCAAAGGAAAAGTAACCTAAAGCTGAGAAGCAGGCGCTATGTAGGACTCTCGGTCCCATTCCACGGGTAAAACCAACCAATCCTTCTTCCTTTAAGATCTATTTAACAGTGGCTGAAACACCTCCACACACTGCTGCAGCAACTTTGTTCACAGCTTCTTCATGTGCCTGAGTCATCAATCTAGTCTACACCACATCCAATGGAGTTGTCAAGGAAGCTGATATTGCACCAGCCAACGCCCCACAACAAACACTTTTGATCGGCTCCAAATTAGCCTTCTTCTTCTTTGTTATAAACACGAGATAGGAATATGCAGTTTAATAAAGAAACAAACACAGATAACAATGCAAACGTTAAAGAATGGCGGAATTGATAAATACAGAAATAAGAAGAACACAGTGATTTAACGTGGTTTCCGGAGTTGTGCCGACTACTCCACGGACAGAAAAGGAGATATTTATTATGCACAGAATTACAAGGTTTTCACAAGTGTGTTAATAACACTTTGAAAGACACACATTGCATTGATTACAACATTGGTATTTATAGACATAAGTCCCAAACCCTAACCGCCAAAGATCTTTGTCGGAACTACCATAAATACCCCAGATGTAGAACTCAACTATACTCAGCATAACTCAGTAGTCCAGAAAACCGGCTGGCGACTTCAGAAGAAACTCAGTTGTACTTCATTAAACTGACTTTCCCAGAACTGAATCTTAATTGAACTGACTATCAAACTCAATCTCAGTTTTCCCAGATTAGTTCCACCAAATATTTCTCAGTTTAGTGATCAAGTCACCAAAACTGACAAATCTCCACCTTAACTTGAACTCTCATTCAACGTCACCAGATTGCATAATCAGATGTACTTGTACCAGATGCATTCGTCAATACCAGGATGTATAGTACCAGACTTCTCCTCAGAATCCACTCAAGTTGATCTGTCCTCAACTGAGTATCCAGAATTCAGTTTACAAGCTTTGAATATTCAGCAAGTCCAGACACAACTGAAACTTGCTCTGCTGAACTGGTTTAGTGAACATATCAGCAGGATTCTCCTTAGTGCTGATCTTCTTCACTACAACCCTCTTCTCATTCCTCAGAAAATGATACCTCACATCAATATGCTTGGTTCTCTCATGATGAACACGATCCTTAGCTAGACAAATTGCACTTAAAGCTGTCACAATAAATCTCGGCTTGATCGATGTAGCCCCAAATCACCGACTAGTCCCTTCAACCGGACACCCTCCTTGGGCGCTTCGGTAAGAGCCATATACTCGGCTTCGGTTGTTGATAAAGCTAATGTTGCTTGCGAGTTGCTTTCCGGTGACAAGCTTGAATTCCCCAATGTGAAAACATAACCGGTCATTGATTTTCTCTTGTCCACATCACTGCATAATCGGCATCACGGTATCTGTGATCGGTTTCTCGATATCACCTCCATAAATGAGACCAACATCGGCCGTACCTCTAAGGTACCGAACATTCTTTTCACGGCTTTCCGGTGTTCCTTTCCGGGTGGAGCCATAAACCTGCGACAACAACGATTTGCCCGAGCCGGATCGGGCCTAGTGCACACCATGGCATACATCACACTGCCAACTGCACTAGCGTAGGGAACTCTTGACATATACTCCTTCTCCTCTGCTGATTGTGAAGCAAAACCTGACAAATGAACATTTGATGTCATAGGAGTATCTATTGGCTTAGCAGCTGACATGCCAAACTTTGACAAAATCTTCTATATATAGCCATGCTGAGATAAAAATAGTTTCTTCTAATTTCTATCTCTCCAGATCTCCATCCCCAAAATTTTCTTGGCAGCGCCCAAATCCTTCATTTCTAACTCGACGCGAGAAGGTTTTCGAATACTGAACATCAGAATTCTTCTTTGCAGCTATCAGCATGTCATCCATATATAATAGGTGTATGATCCATCTTCCAAACTGTTGTTGTAGACACGGCAACATAAGGACTTCGCCGTAACCCAATTTGGATCATATAAGCTGTCAAACATTTTATACCCTTTGTCTAGGAGCTTGCTTCGGTCCATACAAGGACTTCTTCAATTTACACACAAGATCTTCCTTACCGGGAACTTGGAAACCCTACGGTGAGTCATGTATATATCTTTATCTACCTCACCATGTAGAAAAGCTTTCTTCACATCTAACTACTCAAGTTCTAAGTCTTGTTGTGCCACCATTGCTAGTAACACTCTGATTGAAGTATGTCTGACTACTGGTGAGAATATCTCATCAAAGTCCACCCCTTCTTTCTGACTGAATCCTCTTGCAAACAAACGTGCCTTATACTTAACTCTTTCTGCCTCAGTTATCCCTTCTTTCTTCTTGAAAATCCATTTGCAAGTAACAACTCTCCTTTCAGCTGGTTGTTTAACTAGATCCCAAGTCTTATTCTTCAGTAATGACTCCATTTCATCTCTCATGGCAGCAAGCCATTGAGATGCTTCAGAACATGTCACTGCTTCCCTGTAAGTAGAAGGTTCAAAACCATCCACTTCTTCTGCAACTTGAAGTGCGTATCCAGCCATATCATCAAACTCATACCTCTTGGGAGGTATCCCAACATTGGATCTTAGCTAGCTGCGCGATGGCTATACTCTGCCGACCCATATTCTCGGTTTGACGCTCAGCGACATTTGCTCGGTGGCGGCTTGGATTCGGCTCGGTTCGGTAACCGGATCGGATGAAAACCGACATGGATCGGTTGATTGTTGCATTCCAACCGACTCCACGAAGCTCCACCTTCTTGTCGGTTTTCTCGGTTTCGCACTTGGTTTCGGTTTCGGTTATCCTCCCCATTTGATGAGGCGAGTATAGAATTTTCATCGAAAAGCTGTATCCTCTTTGAGAATGACTCTGTTTTCTGTTGATGATCAAATTCTATACCCCTTTACTCCATCACCATACCCCCACAAACACTCCTTTCTTGGCCCTTGGTTCCAGTTTCCCTTCACTGACATGATAGTAAAATTTGCTTCCAAATACCCTTAGAAGCGAATAATGCGAGGCTTGCACGACCACATCTCAAGCTGGTGTTTTGAGGCGATCCCTGTGTGAGGACTCCTGTTGATTAAGTAGCAAGTATTGTGGTAACGACCTACGCGCCCAAAATCTCCTTGACAAACCGGCATGAGAGAGCATACATCTTGCTCTCTCCGGAAGAAGTTTGATTCATTCTTTCGGCTACACCATTTTTTGAGGAGTATTCCCGACCGTGTGATGTACGGCAATACCCTCATTTACGCATAACTCATCAAACTCGGTCCAACGAATTCGACCATTATACGTAAGAAGCCTCTTGATCTTCTTCCCCAACTAATTCTCAACTAGAGCCTTCCATTGCATGAAGCTCTTGAATGCCTCACTTTTGTGTTTCATCGGTACCACCCAAGTCATCCTTGAATAGTCATCAATAAAGGACACAAAGTATACGTGACCACCCAATGACTCCACCTTTGATGGCCCCAACAATCGGAATGAATGTAATCAAGTGATGACTTTGTATTGTGTATCCCTTTTGAGAACTTGCTCTATATAGCTTCCCAAACACACAATGCTCACAAAAGTCCGAGTCTTGACCTTACATCCCCAAGAAGATCTTTACGAGAAAGAACACCGCATCCCTTTTCACCCATGTGACCCGAGTCTCGTGTGCCACGATTTTGTAAGCGCGTGGCGATTAATTTCGGTGATGCCACAACGGCGGAACCCGGCAACAAGCCGACCCTTGTAGTATATATAGAGTCCCTTGCTTGACTCCCTTGAGAACCTCAAGCGAGTTTTTATAGACACTCAGCACACCACTTTCCCCCTTGAAACTAAATCCCCTGCTGTCCAAAGAACGAGAGATACCAAGTTTTTGGTCATTTGTGGAACATGTCTAACTTCACTCAGTTTGCAGAATCTTCCATCCTCTATCCTCAACAGAACTAAGCCAATTCCAACTACCTTGCAGACCTTGCTGTTTGCCATAGATATATGACCACCATCTATCTGCTGATAACTTGAGAACCACTCTCTGTGAGGGCAAATATGAAAGGATGCCCCAGAGTCCAGAATCCACATATCAGTTTGATGTGTTGACTCTCCTGCCACTAGGACCATGTCCTCATCTAAATCATGCTCAGCTGCTACAGCAGCTGTGCCAGAACTGTTCTCCTGCTGTTTCTTCCTCTTTGGACAATTGGACTTTCAATGTCCCTGCTCCTTACAATAATTACAGACATCTGTGGATTTAGGGCATTTGGACCTTGTCTTCTTGGAATTTTTCTTCCTAGACTGACCATGCTCTTTTCCACTGCTACAACTGACTATTAGTCATGCGGCATTTGTCCGATCCAAGGTGCCTTATGTCTCGGCTCCATGGCATGTAAAGCGACCTTACATCCTCTAAAGCAATGTTTCCTTCCCAACTATGAAGAGCGCACAAAGTTCTCATAGGAAGTGGTAATGAAACCGGCAAAATCAAAGCAGCATCTTCATCCTCAATCTTAACATCAATATTCCTGAGATCAAGTAATATTGTGTTCAGCTGATCAAGATGATCTCTCAACTGAGCCCCCTCATGCATTCTTAGGCTGAACAACCTCTGTTTCAGCAGCAACTTGTTGGTTAATGACTTAGTCATATACAGGCTTTCAAGCTTTAACCATAACTTGGCAGCGGTGTCTTCCTCAGAAACTTATGTGATAAAATCATCAGACAAGCACAACATGATGGTTGAATGTGCTTTCTCCTCCAGACTGGCATAATCTGCAGAACTGGCATCCAATCTACCTGATAAAGGAGTCCACAATCCTTGTTGCTTTAACAAGGCCCGCATCTTGATTTGCCATAAACTGAAACTGTTTCTCCCTGTAAATTTATCAATCTTCACGTTCATTGCGACATCCTTCTAATTAAAGAACAAACATTTGATCACAAAATCCTAAGACCGGTCACCGGTCTTGGTGAAGATCAACTTTGTTCACACTGCAACTCCCGAATCTTGAACACGATGCTCCGATACCGGTTTGTTATAAACACGGATAGGAATATGCAGTTTAAGAAAGAAACAAACACAGATAACAATGCAAACGTTAAAGAATGGCGGAATTGATAAATACAAAAACAAGAAGAACACAGTGATTTAACGTGGTTTCCGGCGTTGTCCGACTACTCCGGGGGAAGAAAAGGAGATATTTTATTATGCACAGAATTACAAGGTTTTCACAAGTGTGTGAATAACACTTTGAAAGACACACATTGCATTGATTACAACATTGGTATTTATAGACACAAGTCTCAAACTCTAACCGCCAAAGATCTTTGTCGGAACTACCATAAATACCCCAGATGTAGAACTCAGTGTCACGGATTTTATCAACACAAAATAAACAAGTAATAATCCGGTTAACCTCAAGTATAAGGATCGTAGTAATAGCGGTTAATGCCGGGTCGATCTTACGGGGAACTAAACGATTGTGGTTTCTAGTTTTTATCTAACTAACCTATGTCACGATTACTAAGCTAAATAACGGATAAAACTAAACGAATACTGTAAATTAAACTTAACTAAAACGTAAAGCTGGACGAGAAGAGATGATCTAAAGCCGGGAAAGATACGGGCTGCGAACCAATTTAAACTAACTAATCTAAGGTGCGAGATAAAAGTAAACTAACTAGACAAATTCAAGCTTTTAAGGATTTAAATCAAATTTATAACGAGCAAACGAGGATTGATCCACCTATCCAACAAGCATTGATTCCCTATCTCGATTATATTGCGAGTTTTTATTCAGGTTGTGATTCACCTTACCTAAACATGAACCCTAATTCCTTAGAAAGTTCATCTATCAATCTACTATCTTCCGATGTAAGATTAACGCGTTAAATAACCAAAGGTGCAAACTTTGTGTTTATAATCTAGTAATCAGACCTATTAACTTCCGTTATGATAGATTCGAATTACTATTCTTATTCATGGTGATCTAGGGTTTATTAAGACTTCCATCAACAATAAACAATCAACACATGCATATCTTCCGATATAAAAGCAAATTAAACATGAATAAGCATGAATAAGAAACAACCTTTATTAAAAACTCACAGTATAATCGAAGAAAACGAAATCAACAATTGTTGGACGGCTTCACAATACTCGTTTGATGAAGCTTTTAGCCTCTGAACATCCTCAGCAACTCAAATTTGCAGAAACGGTGCATAAAAAGTAACTAATGTTTAATCTAAACTAAGAGCATAAAAATAGGAATAAAAAGATGAAAAACGCAGCCTAAAGCCGCCCCTAGGTTTAGGGTTTTGAATGATGTGTGTATGATCCTCTTTTGTGGAGAAAACGACCGACTATATATAGATTTCAAAGTCGGTTCGCTAAGTCGGCCACCGGACGCCCGTACGAAACCTTGAACGCCCGTCCATTCTTCAATAAAACTTCGAATCGGGCCGAGTCATGACCGGACGCTCGTCCGGACGGCGTCCACTCCGGCGTCCAAACTTCTGAATCAAAGATGACATCCTGGACGCTCGTTCAATTACACCGGACGCCCGTCCACCGGACGGAGATTACGGGACGCCGATTTGATATGATCGATTTTGATTTATTTATCTTTATCTCTTCTATCTCTATCCCACTTCTTCATTATCTCTTTTATCATCAATTAGCTCGAACTTAATCAACCTTTGATCATCTTTTGAGCCTCAAACATGTACCTATAACACATAAAAACATCGCAAAATGTAATAATGCTCCAATAATCATAAAATCACAATTAAAACACATAAATCAACCTATTTTGCGATTAACTCTTCTAAAATATCATTTGCTCAATATATCCATTAAACCCTCGTTTCTTATGCAATTTAGTACAATTACGGGGAAAAATATCGTAGAATATAGCGTTATAAATCGTATAAATTCACCCTTAACAACTCCCCCACACTTAAGCTTTTGCTCGTCCCGAGCAAAACAAAACAAAAGTTAGGCTCGAGAGAAAAACAGGCATCTAAACGTGCATAACACATATCCACTAAATCAGAAGTTCACCCTTGTGCGTGTGCATAGCCATAATAAACTTCCACTATATCCAAACTCGAGAAACTCAAAGCAAAACTAGCTAATACCCCCTTGTAGACTAGTAATAAAGGACACTCATAAGATGCACCCTACAAACGTGATATATCCCGAAAAGAATGATCGAATATATCTAGGGCCTTTACGAAATACTCGAGAGGACAATCCTACAACATATCTGTCGGTTTATGCGGGGATAAGGCGAGACGATAACTTAGTCTTATATACATTTCATAACACTTTATCGGTTGATTTAACTTTTCGCTTAAAACACACATCGAATGAGCTCTTGCCCTGTCATAGCGAGAATAGGACATTTCGAGATAATACCTACCTTACTCCAATCATAAGGCGGCTTCTTCGGTTGTCGTGAGCTTTTAGTCATCATAGTGGTATAGGACATACGTGGTATACCCTACCTCACTCAAATCATCGACTAGCTTTCGACACACCCAATAATTCTTCATATTAATTCAACTTTTTCACTTTGACAATAGGTTACGTGTTACTTATCACATTCAAACCTTAGATATTCACAGTATATCATACTTCGGATCTAAATACAAACTATCATAAATCTCACGATATATACGTAGCACTAAGCACATGACTTACGAGATAATCAAAAACTACTAATCCAAAAGGGGTATAACTTTATAAATTAGCTCATCATTCACTATGGCTCGTGAAAAATAGTGTCAGGTGAAACATCTAATTTACCAAATATATGATACATAGCTTAAATGATCATAAAAGTAGCGAACATTGAATCGAATTGCCTACTCGGGACAAAACAAAAACAACAGTGTCGGAAAATTTTAAAAATTTTAGCTCATTTGCATAGAAACATTACGAATTAAGCCAATGTGTAGATACATATCGAAACAATCCCCTCCCCCACACTTAAAAATCAACATGTCCCGTCATGTTGTGCAAAACGAAAGAAAAAGGAAAAGACTTAGGCGATTTAAATCGAAACTTGAATCGTTGGTCGGGCCGGAGCCTTCATAATGATATCAAGAATGCGTAACCGGACAATGTAGATACACCGCACATCTTAGACAACGGGGAACCATCTCGGGGAAAACGGGGAGTCATACCAACATGAAAAGAGAATCGAGAAATAAAGAGAAAGCAAAGTGATAGCACACAATACATCCGAGAAAGTTGAAACACGGTTGAAATGAAAGTACGCGCGCCTTATGGCTTACATGATCCATTGAAAATAAATAGTAGCAATATCAAAATTACAACGAACCGTATAAGTAAAAATGTCAATACAAAACAACCAACGTGAAAATAGATAAATAAGATCAAGGTTGGCTCGGTGCCGCGAGAATCATCGAATTTGGAGGATCGGAGGAGGGTCCGAGAAGGTGGTGCCGTAGCCCAGGCGCCGAGTCGGTGCTCCTCATACGAAGATGACTCGAGTCGTGTAGAGCATCCGCAATGACTGCTCAATCTCATCGGTAAAAAGAAAATCAACGGACCTCGGATTGAAGATCCTGTCATCCCTCGGTGCCGGCCCTCACGGATACCTTTGAAGAATCGTCAAAATGTTGTTACTGTGTATCCCGAATTTCACCGAGCCATTCCCGGAAACTATTGGCCATGCTTAACCGCATCACGACGGCGGGAGATAAAGGAGGAAGGGAGGATGCACGAGGCGTTGCCGATGAACCAGGCTCCGGAGGTGCCTCCGGCTCAGAATGTCCCGAGGGCTTACTCTTTTCCCTTTGTATAGGCCTAGGGTTCTTCGGTTTATGATCCGCCCCAAACTCAGGCACACCGGCATCGAGACACAAGCTTGTGGATCAAGTGAGGGACGATCAAGCTCCGTGTATAAACCTTCGATTGATCGAGATCTCGTCATACAATGCACTGTCCCACATCCACATTCAAGCCAAATGTCAACGCATACAACATGCCCGGGTCACTATATGAAAATGTGTCAAGTTGTTCTTAGGCAACAACCGATTACGAATGAATCGACCTTTGGACCTTCCAATCCTCCGTCCGGGCCGTGGTAACCAACTCCTTCCGGTCTCCTCCCGGTCTCAACGTCCGGGCCACATCCGGGCAAACTCTCAATCTCAACTCCTCCAAAGGATCTGTCCCAAACTCGTCATGCACAATCTCCTCCTTATAATCCCGACCCTCGAAAGCCGCTAAGTTGTATTTCGATTAATCACCTCCGGTGTAAAGGGAACTTCTACCCCTCGAACCACGACTACCTTTGTCCCCAAGTCGGTTTCCGAACGGTTGCATAAAATTCCCGAACTAGGGAGCTATTCACCGGGGTAGTCGGGATTGTCATCAAGGCTTCCCATTTCCTATCCTTAAGCAACTTAACGAACCCCGGATCGACCTTCGCCTCCAAAATAGCCCTCTCAACCAACATGTTTCGGAAAAGTAATGTTTAGTATAAGTTTGCATGGGCTCTAGGGTTCACGAATCGACGAGGCAATGGCATCGGGGCAACGGTTTTAGACTTCTTTCTAGGAGGGGCTGCCCTAGGTGCAAGCGGTTCCTCTTCCCGGGGAGCATCGACGGTCTCCTCGGCCACAGACGAACCTCCACCTCTCGAACTCTAGGCATCCGTACCAAAGGCACATCATCATCCGTCTCGGACTCCGAGGTTGGCTCATCTCTTAAGGTCGCCCTAGTTTGGGTGGCTCAGGAGGTTGCTCACGAATACTCACACCCCGGTTAGGATCAACTAAGGTGGGGTCAATCTCTTTACGCTTTTTCCCCGCCTCCCGGGCCACTTCCTTACCATGCCTCTTCACAAGCGCCTTCTTATGAACCATTTCCACGCCTAGTCTAAACCAAACAATCCTAATGTGCACAAAAGTTACCCGTTTAACATCCAAAGCGGGATTTCAAAACAACCAAACCACATCCACCACCATAACCATCACCAAACAATCCATTCATTACCCATCACAACACCATATCACCAAAACGAGAGCGAGAAAGAAACACCAAAACCGAGAAAAAAAAAAACAAATTAAGGTGACATTTAAGAAAACGAGCCGACCCAAAGATCGAACTCACAAAAACGTGAATGAAATCTAGAAAAGTTGTTACTAACTTACCGAGTAGGGTGAGTAGATGTTGATTGAGGTGAAAATGAGTCCAAACAACACAAGAATGACCTCCAAAATCAAATTTTTCTTCACAAAAGTCGGTGCAATGGGGTCGATTCTCCAAAAATATCGTGTTTTGGGGGATTTGGTTATGAAAATCAAAGAGAGGGTATCAAGGGCGGCTGTAGCACTTTGAATCGCCCAAAACGGTGTAGAATCGACGATTTTAGGGCAAAAGGAGGGAGAGAACCCGTTTTTGATTTTTGAAATTCGAAAAGTGAGGGTTCACTCGATGAAGGGGTATATAAAGACGAGAGGTTGGACGCTCGTCCAACTCGGTGGACGGGCGTCCCCTTTGGAAAGACGGATGAGCGGACGGGCGTCCGGTTTATTAGACGCTCGTCCAAGATTTTGAATCACATACGGGATTGGAGGGAATAAAGCGGACGGGCGTCCGGGCTTAGTGGACGCTCGTCCTAAAATTGGTCAAGGCGGACGGGCGTCCGAGTTCGGACGGGCGTCCAAGCGATTTAAGTGCAAAAATTATAAAACTTCCATTACAAATCAAATTCAAAATTTGCCCTTCTTATTAAACTTATATAAAACTTCAAAAATACAAATAAAAATCAAATGAAGTACATAAAATTACTAGAAAATAAATAAAAACGAGATGGAAAACGGTGGGTTGCCTCCCGCTCGGCGCTTTTGTTTTACGTCGTTTGCTCGACGAAACATCCTAAGAACGCTAGTCATCATAAATGTCCGACCAATCGATCACTCGAATGAGACGGCGGAGCATGTCAATCGCCGGAGGGAAGTCATACTCATCTTGTAAACCCCAGTCCTCACCAGCTACATCAACACCTCGAAAGTGCTCAGCTTGCAGCACTAGCGCTAAGTCTGTCAGCATCGGATCATTGAGGATGGTGTAAGGACGTCCTAGAGCTGCCTGTAACTCCTCAGTAGTAAAGTCTCCACCTCCCGAACAACGGGGAACAATAAGAACATAGGTGACCGTCTTGACGCGGGTACTAATGTCAAAATCTACGTGCAAAACGATGGTTCCTCCCGGTCCGTCATCTACGGTAATGAGTGGAATCCTCTAAGGAAAGGAAACTCCTCAAATTTGAACACCGAAATCCATATCTAGGAAGCACAACTAGCGACGAGATAAAAACAAAAACTTAATAAGGCTAAAGCTGAATAAACTAAACTTAAATACTAATACTATCAAAGCATAAAACAAAACAACTAAAAGAACGATATCTAGGTTGCCCCCTAGTGGCGCTTTTGGTTAATGTCGTTAGCTCGACACATTGTAAGCTCAACCTGGATCAGGCCATTTAACCTTTCTGCCAGCCACTACCTCGTGTAAGCTCTGATCCGTAGTGTGGGCTGCGAAACGACATCTCACACATGGGGTGAAATCTTTGAAAGCTCTCCAAACCTTCTTAAGTTTCCCCGTGGTTGTGTTCTTTCTCCTCCGACTCCTCGATGACGTTTAAGTTGTCGCTCCCTCTCAAACTCTTCCATATCGGCACTACACTGCTAGAACTTCTTCGGACGGATCACTACCGTCATCCTCGAAGAACAAGTCGGGTGATAACTCGTCAAACTCTTCGACACGAGTAACACCACATCCGAGAATGTCGAGAAATTTAACAATCAAAGATGTCTCTTTGGGTTCACCAATATAGTGTTTGCACCTTTGACCGTTGACTCGAAACGGTTCACCACTATAACCACGAAGTTCTAGAACGCCTCCCGGAATGATTTGGAGAATCTCGAAAGGGCCGGACCAACGTGTCCTTAACTTTCCGGGGAAACGAGATGTAACCTAGAATTGTATAGAAGAACTTGTTCGCCGACATGAAATTCTCTTTTCTTAATCTTAGCATCGTGGAGTAGCTTCATCTTATCTTTACTAACCCTGGCACTTTCATAGGCACTGGAGTACGAATTCGTCCGGCTCGTATGTAGCTGCTTTGTAGTCGATGCTTCCCACAAGATTGGGAATCAAAGTTCGAAACTTTGTAGCCCAATAAGCTCTATGCTCTAACTCGACGGGCGAGATGACATGGTTTCCCGTAGACCATTTGATATGGTGATGTACCCGTGGGGGTCTTATAGGCGGTTCGATATGCCCACGGTACATCATCCAACTTCGGACTCCGGTCTTTCCTATGATTTGTTAACGATCTTCTCCGGGATCTTCTTAATGCTCTGGTTGCTCCTTTCAACGACCACTAGTCATAGGATGGTACGGTGTGCCAATTTTATGCCGGACACCATATTTTTCGAGAACTTTCTCTAGGGGTCGGTTGCGAAATGCGTCCCTTCATCAACGATCAAGGCACGTGGACATCCAAACCTCACGAAAATATTCTTCTTTAGAAATTTCATCACCGTCTTATGATCATTGTGAGGAGTGGCTTGGGCCTCCACCCATTTAGACACGTAATCCACGCGAGACTAAGATGTATTTATTACCGCAAGATGATGGGAAAGGTCCCATAAAATCGATACCCCATACATCAAAGACTTCGCATTCGAGGATGGGTTTTAAAGGCATGTCAAAACGCCTTGTCGAGTACCGGTTCTTTGGCACCTATCACAAGCTTTACGAGAAAGCTTCCGTATCTTTAAAGATCGTAGGCCAATAGAAACCGGATTGAAATATCTTAGCAACGGTTTTCCAAGGACCAAAGTGTCCTCTGTGGGTCCAACGTGGCCTTGCTCAATGACGTCACGTTGCTCGGATTACGGAATACATCTCTAAGCAAACCATCTTTACGGATCTTGAAAAGATAAGGTTCATCCCAAACGAAATATTTTAAATCCGAGAAGAACTTTTTCTTCTCACGATAAGACATCTCGGATCGAGATAACGGCCATGAAGGTAATTTACAATGGAAGAATACCATGGAACATCGGGGAGCGGCCATCGATCAACATGATGTTTTCTAGAGGAAAGTAAAGATCTATATCGTACGGTTCATTCTTTTCCTCATTTAACATCCTAGACACATGATCCGCTACTACATTCTCACTGCCCTTTTTGTCCTTAATTTGAACGTCAAACTCTTGTAGGGTCAATATCCAACGTAGTAAGCGCGGTTTAGCCTCTTTCTTAGTCATCAGGTAACGCAAAGCAGCGTGATCAGTCCACACGATCACTTGAGCTCCTAACAAGTAACTACGAAACTTGTCCATAGCAAAGACTACGGCCGGCGGTTCCTTTTTGGTAGTAGTATAGTTAACTTTGAGAGGGGTTCAATGTGTGACTTGCGTAATAGATAGGTGGAACTTTCCCTTGATCTTTTGCCCTAGAACGGCACCAACGGCATAATTTGATGCGTCGCACATAAGCTCAAATGGTAGGTTCCGGTCGGGCGATATAAGAATCGGAGCGAGATATTAAACGATCCTTAAGCTCCTCAAACGCTTGCTTGCGGCTCTCATCAAAAATAAACTCAACGTCTTCCCTTAGTAAAGTGGACGGGGGCTTGGCTATCTTGGAGAAATCTTGAATGAACCTTTGTAGAAGCCGACGTGTCCAAGAAAACCTCTCACTTCGCGCACATTTTTAGGATAGCTCATCTTCTCGATAGCTTCTACTTTTGCCCTGTCAACTTCCATACCCTTGGCGGAGATCTTGTGGCCAAGAACTATTCCTTCATCTACCATGAAATGGCATTTTTCCCAATTAAGTACTAGGTTCTTTTCCACACATACGGATAACACACGATCAAGATTGTCAAGGCAATCATCAAAAGGCCCGACCAAAAACCGAAAAATCGTCCATAAAAATCTCCATACACTTTTCTACAAGCCCGTCAAAGATGGCTAGCATACATCGGCGGAATGTAGGCGGGGCATTGCGAGAGACCGAACGGCATTCGTACGTAGGCGAATGTACCATAAAGCGAGGTGAAGGTGGTCTTTTCTTGGTCGAATTTGGATCAATGGGTATACGGAAATATCTGAATATCCATCTAGGAAACGATAGAATGCGTGTCCCGCCGGACGCTCGAGCATCGGTCAATGAATGGAAGGGGAAAGTGATCTTTCATGGTTACCTCATTGAGCTTTCGATAATCGATGCGGACTACGTAACCGGTAACAAGCCTCAATGCAATTTCCTCTCCCTTCTCATTCTTTTCAATTGTAATTCCACCTTTTTTGGGAACTACTTGAGTCGGGGAAACCCATTCACTATCCGCGATGGCATAAATGATTCCCGTATGTCCGGAAGTTTAATGATTTCTTTTTTAACGACTTCTTGCATATGAGGGTTAAGCCTTATTTGGGGCTGTCGACACACTTGGCGCCCTCATTCGTCTTGATCTTATGCATGCGGATGTCGGGAGATATTCCACGATATCTCCTACTTGCCAACCAAAAGCTTTTTCATTCTTCTTCAAGACGTCGATCGGTTTCATTTCCTCGTACGGGAAAGCTTGGCGGATATGATTAAAGGAAGCTTGTCGCCTTCTCTTAAGAACACATACTTAAGATGTTTAGGTAACGGCTTCAACACCAAATCCGCGGGGGTCTTAAACTAGACTTGAGATCTCCACTTTTCAACTCAATATCATTGAGTTTACTCGTGGTCCCACCGCCAAAGCTTCTCCTTCCAACGGACCCCTTCCTCAAAATCGGTGCTAGTTGATCCGGATTCACCCTACCATGAGTATTCGGATTATCAACTAATCGCTCATATTACGCCTTCTACTGCCATGACTTGCTTATCCATATAGTCGGTGAAATCATCCGTCATATAATCAATGGAAAAGCCGGTTGGAGGGCCGAGAGGGTACTTGAATGGACTTTAAGACATTGTAACTCACCTCTTGGTCACCAACTCGGATAGTCACGTGCCCACCATCGCGATCGATGAGAGCTCTAGTTGTAGATAAGAAAGGTCTTCCTAGAATCAAGGGAACGTTTTCGTCTTTCTCTATATCTAAAACATACCAATCAATTTGGAAAGGTAAATCGATCAATCGAACCAAAACGTCTTTTAGGATTCCGAAGCTTTCTTAGAGGATCTATCCGCGAATTGTAAACTCATAGTAGTGGGTTCTAGAAGACTTTGTAGACCGAAATTTGTTTGCATACGGACATTGGCATAAGGCTTATAGAGGCACCTAGATCACACAAAGAATTTGGGAAGACTAGACCTCCCATCAAAGCTTGTAAGTACAAATTTGCCGGGGTCACCTCTTTTAATTGGTAAGTTTTCATAATTAATCATGGAACAATCCTCACCAATCTGCCTTTCCATTTGCTAATTTCTTTTTCGAAGACACAACATCCTTGATAAATTTTGTATACTTAGGCATCTCGACTAAGACATCCGACAATGGAAGATTCACACGAGTATTTTTCAAAAGGTTTAGCACCTTTTCGTACTTCTTATCCTCAATCAAAGGAATGTTGCTCTTTCTCGGTGGAAATGGAAGTTTCTTAAGGTCATCCTCGGAGAAAACCTTTTCGAGGATGCAGCGACGGCTCTGTCTTCCGGATCCTTCCAACGAACGAGTTTTTCGATTTCTTAGTAGTCGGGGAATCGGCCTCACGACTTTCGCTTGCTTTTCGGTCCTCAAAGGATCGGCCACTTGAGGATTACCAAAATCTTCACCTCTCGGGGGATCGGCCACACGAGTTTTCTCTTGCGGTTGAGGGGAGTGTAGGTGCTCGGCTTCCCCTCCTCTGCCTTATCAATGGCGGGGAGGGGTTAGTGGTTTCCCGGATGGGAAGGACCACTAACTTGAGTACCGCTCCTTAGATTCATTACCGGCCTCCTCCTTACCGTATTGAATTGATGGCACGAGGTCGGTACATGGGCCTTTGTTCAAATCCGCACGAGCAACTTGACCACCCTTTGGATTCTTCTCGGTGGCGGGCGGTGCCACTGGGGGTCTAGAAGCCAAGCTGCTCGGCCAGTTGCCCAATTTGTCTCTCAAGATTCTTCATCGATCTACTTTGCTCTTCCAACTTAGCCTCAAGATTTGTAGGTTGGGAGGGGCCTTGAGAGTTTTGGAGATTTGGAGCATAGGGGTACATTTGGGCCGACTTTGAAATTGAGAATTTGAATTGGAAGGCCAATTCGATTGAATTTTTGCGTAGGATTGGAAAAATTCGAGTTTTGATTACGATTAAACCCGGGGTTTTGTTGAAATTCGATTCGAATTAAAATTCGAATTGGGATTGAAATTCGAAGATGGATTAAACCCCTTGGTTTTGAAAATTGCCCTGGCTTTGAAAGCGATTGAACCTTTGATTGTTACGGCCATAGAATGCATTCACTTCCGCATTACGTCCGTTCATAGGGCGAGAATTTAGAAGTGTGCCCCACCTCGTCACAATTTTGACATGTGACTTGATTGTCTTGTCCATAGTCATGAACGGCGTTTACTTGATAAGGTGCGGGGGATTAAATTGACATTGGCCATTCATATGGCCGGTCGACGACAATTTTCGCAATACAGAACCTGAGGGTTCTGTGGAAAAGAGGAAGTTTGATTTATAGGATTGGAAACTTGAGGTGGTACCATCTGCTTTTGCAGCATGGCAATCAAACTTTGTAAATTGACTTCCTCAACCTTGGGAAGAGGAGGTGCTTGAATTGCTTGATAAGAGGGGGCATAGTTATATTTTGCAATGTCCTCAAACAATGCCCATCCCTCATCAGGCGTTTTCTTCAGAAATGCCCCGCCAGAAGAACTATTGACCATGCCTTTTGTAAGCTCGGTCAATCCCCGAAGAATGTATTGACTTGCCTTTCCGGTGGCAAGCCATGGTGGGGGCATTTTCTAAGAAGGGACTTGAATCTCTTCCAACACTCGAAGAAAGATTCATTCTCTCTACGATAAAATGTGAAAATGTCATTTAAGCAACTTTGAATTTTGTCTTTGAAGGTGGAAAATATTGACTCAAGAACTCCTTTTCGAGTTACGCCGGTGGTGATAGATTCGGACGGGAGAGAGGTGTACCACTCTTTGGCCTCCCCTTTCAACGAAAATGGAAAAAGTTTAAGTTTAATAGCATCCTCACTTACTCCTTGGATGCGTGTAGTACCGCATATCTCTAAGAATGTGTGTAAGTGGGTATGCGGATTCTCGATTGGTAGCCGTGAAAAATTGATGCGTCTTTGCATCATCTGGATGAGTCCTGGCTTCGGCTCAAAAGTTTGTGCGGTAATGGTTTGGAATAACAATAGCCGGGTTGACCTTGACTTCGCCTGGCATGGCGTAGTACGCAATGTACGTCTATTATCGGCGGCCATTATCACAAAATCGGTGATTTCTCTTGCTAGTTGTTCTTCAAGATCTCGCTCGGCTCTGTGCGGAACCGCGAACGGAAATTCCGCTGTTTGGCCGGACTATGGTTCGCTCGGGGTCGGGGGTGTATATTAACGGTCCCTTTTGACTCCGAGTTTGCATAAAGCTGGACCAAAAACAAGTGGAACAAAACCTAAAAACTAAGAAGAGATAAAAGCCTAAACTAAAAATTAAAAACCTAAAGAGAGGAAAGGGAAAGAAGAAAAGGAAACAAAAGTGTTAAGGAAAACAATACCGGACGGACGTCAAAAGATTGGACGGGCGTCCGGATGAAATTGAGATCGGACGGGCGTTTAGTAATTTAAACGCTCGTCGACGGACGGACTACGAACGGGCGTCCAAAACTTATGGACGCTCGTCTAAGTGAATAAAACGAACGAAATTGATAATTTCCCGGCGGACGGGCGTCCAATATCCCGGACGCCCGTTTGCTCACGGGAAAACTTAGAACGAGCGGGAATTTGCAGAGAATGCAAGAAGGGAAGAAAGAACGTCAGAAAAACAGAAGGACAGAAGATCTAACTTCAAGAAAAATACTAAGGGAAAGTTTTAAACCCTAATTATCTACTTAACAACTACCTAAAACAACTATCAAAAAAAAAAAAAAAAAACCAGGAATTTAAAACGGATTAAAACAGGAAATCGAAACAAAAACTAGACAACCGTCCGGTTCCCCGGCAACGGCGCCAAAAACTTGTCACGGATTTTATCAACACAAAATAAACAAGTAATAATCCGGTTAACCTCAAGTATAAGGATCGTAGTAATAGCGGTTAATGCCGGGTCGATCTTACGGGGAACTAAACGATTGTGGTTTCTAGTTTTTATCTAACTAACCTATGTCACGATTACTAAGCTAAATAACGGATAAAACTAAACGAATACGTAAATTAAACTTAACTAAAACGTAAAAGCTGGATGAGAAGAGATGATCTAAAGCCGGGAAAGATACGGGCTGCGAACCAATTTAAACTAACTAATCTAAGGTGCAGATAAAAGTAAACTAACTAGACAAATTCAAGCTTTTAAGGATTTAAATCAAATTTATAACGAGCAAACGAGGATTGATCCACCTATCCAACAAGCATTGATTCCCTATCTCGATTATATTGCAGTTTTTATTCAGGTTGTGATTCACCTTACCTAAACATGAACCCTAATTCCTTAGAAAGTTCATCTATCAATCTACTATCTTCCGATGTAAGATTAACGCGTTAAATAACCAAAGGTGCAAACTTTGTGTTTATAATCTAGTAATCAGACCTATTAACTTCCGTTATGATAGATTCGAATTACTATTCTTATTCATGGTGATCTAGGGTTTATTAAGACTTCCATCAACAATAAACAATCAACACATGCATATCTTCCGATATAAAAGCAAATTAAACATGAATAAGCATGAATAAGAAACAACCTTTATTAAAAACTCACGGTATAATCGAAGAAAACGAAATCAACAATTGTTGGACGGCTTCACAATACTCGTTTGATGAAGCTTTTAGCCTACGAACATCCTCGGCAACTCAAATTTGCGAAACGAGTGCATAAAAAGTAACTAATGTTTAATCTAAACTAAGAGCATAAAAATAGGAATAAAAAGATGAAAAACGCAGCCTAAAGCCGCCCCTAGGTTTAGGGTTTTGAATGATGTGTGTATGATCCTCTTTTGTGGAGAAAACGACCGACTATATATAGATTTCAAAGTCGGTTCGCTAAGTCGGCCACCGGACGCCCGTACGAAACCTTGAACGCCCGTCCACTCTTCAATAAAACTTCGAATCGGGCCGAGTCATGACCGGACGCTCGTCCGGACGGCGTCCACTCCGGCGTCCAAACTTCTGAATCAAAGATGACATCCTGGACGCTCGTTCAATTACACCGGACGCCCGTCCTTTGGACGGAGATTACGGACGCCGATTTGATATGATCGATTTTGATTTATTTATCTTTATCTCTTCTATCTCTATCCCACTTCTTCATTATCTCTTTTATCATCAATTAGCTCGAACTTAATCAACCTTTGATCATCTTTTGAGCCTCAAACATGTACCTATAACACATAAAAACATCGCAAAATGTAATAATGCTCCAATAATCATAAAATCACAATTAAAACACATAAATCAACCTATTTTGCGATTAACTCTTCTAAAATATCATTTGCTCAATATATCCATTAAACCCTCGTTTCTTATGCAATTTAGTACAATTACGGGGAAAAATATCGTAGAATATAGCGTTATAAATCGTATAAATTCACCAATCTCGGTTTTAACATGTAGGAGGGATTAAAAGAACGGGATACCGAAATTTCGACAGAATCGATTTCCCAAATTCACAAGTCCCAAAATACACGGCAGAAGAAAAAGTAGACCCTACAACTACAGCTGAAAACTCACGTGTCAAGAATTCCCCTGCTTTTAAAAGTCTTCACGATTGCATCAATGGCTCCATGGTAAATTTCCGACGCCCCTTTTGTTTGAAGTCTTGTGAAACAAGGAGATGCAAGCAAGCATAAGTAAATGCGCCGGCGATTCCCTCAGCACCACCACCAATAAAAGCCCTTTCAAAAACAGGAAGGTTCTTGAACAGAGTATGGATTGCGGGAGAGCCTCTCGAAGCAGGCTTAGTTAAATAATGACATAAATATTGTAAGGGTATTTTGGTATTTAGTGTAAGGTGTTGAGGTGTATTCCCTAGATCTTATCTTGTCTTGGATTTTGTGTAATGTTGTTGGATTATTCCCTATTTGTACACAGAATCACCTTTGTCGTGATTAATGAAAGATATTCTTGTTGGTTTATAATTTCCAACTTGGTATCAGAGCCAAGATGGCTGATGCCACCGCTTCCACGGCTGCTCTGCCGATCACCACCACTACAACCACCCCTCTCACTTCATCTTCTATTCCACCTCTAAGCTTGGTGCTTTCTCGACTGGATCCTCATTTGAATCCTTGTTCCCTTCATCAGCTCTAAGATCCGTTTCCCAGCTATCTTCTACACTACCACCGATTCCGACCATCCTCAACTCCACATCGCCATTTCCACCACTATCTTCCATTCCGGCGCCAAATACTCTTCTGGGTGGTAGCTTAAATCAAACATGCAATGTGAAACTCGATCGGTCCAATTACTTACTGTGGAGGTCCATCGTTATGCCAATCATCAGAGGTCATAGGATCGAAGGCTTCATACTGGGAACCAAACCTGCACCAACTCGTCTTCTTCCCACTTTGAATGGATCTATGGGATCTGAGACTCCTAACCCTTTGTATGACACATGGGTTACAACGGATCAACTTCTCATGGGATGGCTTATGGGATCCATGACGAACGAGTCTTTGGTTGAATTGGTTGGATGTGAATCAGCTTATGATGTGTGGAGTACTCTGGAGGTTTTATTCAATAATCGATCTGAGGCCAGAATGCTTGAATACAAGGAGGCCTTGACAAAAACGGAGAAAGGAGCAAAATCCATGGTGGATTATCTTGCCTTGATGAAATCCTACTCGGATGGCCTCACTTCTGCTGGATACCCCATATCCATGGCTGAGCTCATACTGGCCACACTAGGAGGCCTTGGAATGGATTACGAGTCCGTAATTGTCAATATAACCTCCAGAATTGGAACCCTCACTTGGCAAGAAGTTCAATCTCAACTGGTGACTCATGAAAGGCTTCTAGCACGTTTCAATCCCAACTCTGGCCTTGATCTAACCAATCCATCTGCAAACTTTGCTGCAAACAGATCTGGGAGCCCCAGACCAGCATCCAGACCTTCTACAAATGATGGAAATCGAGGCAGAGGTTACAGAGGCAACAGAGGTCGTGGCAGGAACAATAGAGGTGGATATCAAGGAAATGGAGGCAACAAAGGTGGTTATCAGGGTAATGGCAATGCTCCCAGGCCAACTTGTCAAGTGTGCAATCGTGTTGGACATGTAGCAGTTGATTGCTACTACAGATATGACTCCAACTACACTGGTGCAAATTACAACTCTGGGCAGCCCTCTAGACAAAATGGAAACAGGCCTGCTGCATATTTTGCATCTCCAGAAAGTGTAAGTGATGCTAGCTGGTATGCAGATAGTGGTGCCACCAATCACATCACATCTGATTTGAACAGCCTGCAGATGAGTCAGGGGTATGAAGGATCTGACACTATCACAGTTGGAAATGGTGAGTCTCTTTCAATTAGCCACACAGGCAGCTCTATTGTTCCCACTGCACACACTAAACTAAACCTCACACATATCCTACATGCCCCACAAATCACAAAAAATCTCTTAAGTGTTTCTAGGTTAACTTCTGATAATGCTGTGTTTATGGAATTCCATGCTAACTATTGTGTTGTAAAGGACAAAACTACAGGGAAAATTCTTCTGGAAGGTGCCCTTAGAGATGGATTGTACCAGCAGCAGTTACCAAGTCTTTCTTCCCAGACCTCCCTTCACTCCAAAAGTTCCAGCAGTCCTAGTCTGAAGTCTTTCCTAGTTGAATCTGATTGTAATAAATATAGCTGTTTAGCTGTTGAGTCTAGCACTGGTCCTAGATTATCTAAGAGTAGTAATCCTAAGTCTACTGCCAATTTGTGGCATAGAAGGTTGGGACATCCCTCCTTTCAAGTCCTTAAGTCTGTTCTGAACAATTGTAATGTGAATCTTAATGAAAATGTTGATTTCGTGATGCTTGTCAATATGGTAAACTTCATGCCTTGTCTTATCCTACTTCGTTGCAAAATCCAAATCCGTGCTTGACTTGATACACACCGATCTGCGGGGACCAGCTCCCATGACTTCTACCAGTGGTTACACCTACTACATTAGTTTTGTTGATGACCTAACTAGATTCACCTGGATATATCCCCTAGTTAATAAGTCTGATTCTCTTAACACCTTTATTCAGTTTAAAACTCTTGTTGAAAAACAATATAACTCTCATATTAAGTGCCTACAATCTGACTGGGGTGGTGAGTTTAGGTCTTTTGATACCTATTTGAAGGATCATGGGATCCTGTTTCGACACTCATGTCCTTATGCTCATGGACAGAATGGGAAAGTGGAGAGAAAACATAGGCATATAGTGGAAGTAGGTCTCACACTGCTGGCTCAATCATCTATGCCCCTTAAATATTGGTGGTCAAGTTTTCAATATGCTGTGTACATCATAAATAGACTTCCTACACATGTTCTCAAAAATAAATCACCCTTTGAATGCATCTATCACAAGAAACCAGACCTCAGTCTGATCAAAGTCTTTGGCAGCAGTTGTTTTCCTTATTTGAGACCATTCCAGAAACAGAAGTTTCAATTTCATACAAAAAAGTGTGTTTTCTTAGGGGTGAGCCCCACTCACAAGGGATTTCTGTGTCTTGAAGACACTGGTAGGGTATATGTGTCAAAAGATGTTATCTTCAATGAACATGAGTTCCCCTATCAAAGTCTTTTTAGTCCTGTCCCAGAATCTTCCCATTCCTGTCCTCCCTCATACTCCATCCAAGTTCAGTGTCCTGACCATAATGATACTGCTGCTGGTGCAATGTATGACAAGGGCTCCCCTCAGAGGCATCATTCTCACACTCCTGCAAATAATATTTTCACTCCTGATACTACTGTACATGTTAGTGATCATTCCTCACCTTCTACACCCAGACCTACCATGATTAACCACACTACAAGTTCACCTAGTCCTTATTCAAGCCCTGATCACACTCACTCCAGTCCTAATTCCACAAATAGGGCTATGCCACAAAGTCCTGTACCTTCTCCCTCACCTTCCATGGCCAGCAATTGTGGTGGATTTTTTGTGAATGAAACAAAAAGACAAGAAATAAAAATCCGGTTAGTCGCTCCAAGTGCAAAGCTTGTAGTAAAGCGGTTATTCCGGGTCGATCCCACGAGGAACGTGAGGTTGAATGTGTTTTTAAGTTTAGGCCAAAAGTGTCACAAAACTAACAATTTTAGGTTTATCAAATAATAGGGAGAAAGGCAGACGAACAAGGATCCGCAATTCAAGAAAGCAGTAAAGGCTTCTAATTTCCTATGCACGCAAATCAACTAAAGGCCGAGATTAACCTATACCCAATGCAAATTACTAATTTCTTAGATAATTTGTTTATCAACTTTTATCAAAGATTGATTTTTCAAGCACGATAGGCATAAATTCTTTCGAATCTATTATCTAGGTTAACAATTTGATCACTTTCGTTTTTAGACAAATTGATTAATCTGAAAACTATTGCGGTGATCTAGAGTTCATTCAACTATCATCAAACGAATATCACAGGCTTTATCTATCGATATCAAGCACAAAATAAACGCAATAGAAATCGAACCTTTTGTTGATTGCAAACGCGAGAAGAAAAATAAGAAAACCAAAACACCTCTTGAATTGCTTCACCCGTTCGTCCAACCCAAGCGTTTAGCTACTCATAATGATCTTGAGATCAAAAAGTTGTTTTGATTGCATAAAAAAAAAACCAAAAACAGAAAGAACAAAACTGTTGCTGTGTTTCGAGATGAATTTCGACTCTATGAATGTGTATCCTAGGGTTTGGGGCGCTGCTGCTTAAATAGGAAAATAAGTCGGCTAGGTCAAAACTAGGTCGGTTGCTCGTTCAGTCGGCGTTGGACGCCCGTCCGGTATGCCTGGACGCTCGTCTGGTATGCTCTGAACTTTGAGTCGGGCCGAGTCTTCTTCAGACGCCCGTCCATGCCAGCGTCCACCCTGCGTCCAAACTTCCTGAATGTAACATATCCACTCTGGACGCCCGTCCATCTGATCAAACGCCCGTCCATCTGGACGGGACATGGACGCTCGTTCAGCTGTTCAGAATGCGATTTTCTCATTTTTATCCCTTTTTCTTCAATGTAATCCGACTCTCATCTCCTTGTGATCATCATTTAAGCATCAACACGTACCTATAGCACATTAAAACATCTCAAAACGTAATATCATCCAAATAATCATAAAAATCAAGATTAAAACACCAAAATAAACCAATTTTGCGAATAACTCATTAAAACCTCATTTGCTCAATAAATCCATTTAAACGCTCATTTTCTATGCAATTTATCCAGATATGGGGGAAATTAACATAAAATATATACTTATAAAACGTATAAAACCACCCTTAACAACTCCCCCACACTTAGCTTTTGCTCGTCCCGAGCAAAACAAAACATAATCAAGGCTCGGAAAATATAGACACCTCAACACATATAAAGCATATTCAATAGATTAGAGGTTCGCCCAAGTGTGTGCATAGCCATAATAAATTTCCACTAAATCCACACTTGAATTGATTCAAGCAAAACTAGCTAATACCCCCTTCAAACTAGCCATGAGTGACACTTATAAGATGCACCCTACAAAACGTGACATATCCCGAAAAATATGATAGAATATATTTAGGACCTTTCTGAAATACTCAGAGGATAATCCCTACAGCATATCTATCAGTTTCTACTGGGGATAAGATAGACGATAATTCACTTGCTTTCGACACACCCAATTAATTCACTTTTTCTTCAACTTTTCCATTTGACAATAAGCTACGTGTTACTTATCACATTCAAACGTCTAGATATTCACAGTATAACATACTCGGAACTGAATACAAACTATCATGAATCTCAAGATATATACGTAGCACTAAGCACAAGACTTATAAGAAAATCAGAAATCACTAGTCAAAAGGGGGTATAGCTGTATAAATTAGCTCATCATTCACTATGGCTCGTGAAAAATAGTGTCGGGTGAGACATCTAAATTACCAAACATATGATATATAGCATCAATGACTATTAAAACCGAACAAAAAGTATGCATTGCTCACTCGGGACGAAACAAAAATTTTGAAAAATTAGCTCATTTTAGCATAGAATCATAACGAATTAAGCAAATGATATAGGTACATATCAAAACATCCCCTTACTCCCCCACACTTAAACCACAACATGTCCTCAGGTTGTGCAGAATTAAAAGGAAAAGATAAAGAACTTAGCTGATTGTAATTCGAATGGGGAAATTCTGGAAGTGTTGCAACTCAAATCCGAGTTGCCTCGACGAAATCGATGATCGTGGACCATCCACCGGAAAAGGCGATATCCTGCGAAACTCACAATTACTATCGCAACTATCCCGCACACTTGAAAAACACGACAAGATCTCGGGGAACATAGGGGGACATAACATGGTACAATGAAGAAAAAGAGAATGATAAAGTGAAATCGAATCAACCGACAAGCAGAGTCAACAATTACCCTAATTAGACCTAAACGAAACAAATAAATCAAAGAAGAGAACAAAACGAAAATAACTAAAACAAATAAGGATATCTAGGTTGCCCCCTAGTGGCGCTTTTGGTTAATGTCGTTAGCTCGACATTCAATTCAGGTTTAACCCGGGTCGGGCCACTTTGGCTTTTTGCCGGTCATCCTATCAACGGAATTCTTAACAAAATTATGACTACAGAAACAGAAGTGCAAACTCGGGATCCGACCCACCCATTTTTCCCAGCCCTGTTTGATCTTCTTTCTGACTGGGGCTCTTTTCCGTGCTTTATTTTTCTTCAAATCCACTTCCTTCCAATATTGTTCCATGTCCCAGCTTCCGGCAAAAACTTCAGCTGGTGATTCAGCACTATCATCAGAAAATAGGTCTGGGGAGAACTCATCGCAATCATCGACTCCTGAAGTGATACAACCAAGCAAATCAAGGAATTTAACTATCTCGGGTGATTCCTTCGGTTGGCCAATGTAATGTTTGCATCGTTGACCATTGACCTTGAAAGGCTGATCACCAATCCCCCTCAGTTCCAAAACGCCGCTAGGAAAGACAGACAGGACCTCAAATGGACCGGACCAACGCGTCCTTAGCTTTCCGGGGAAAAGATGCAGCCTAGAATTGTATAACAGTACCAGCTCGCCTGCCTGAAACTCCATTTTCTTGATCTTCTTATCATGAAGGAATTTCATCCTTTCCTTGCTTATCCGTGAACTCTCATAAGCTTGGAGCCTGAACTCGTCTAATTCATGTATCTGCTTTGGAGCCTACGTTCTCCACAAGCTTGGGAGTCGAAGTTTAGGAACTTAGTTGCCCAATAAGCTCTATGCTCTAATCTCTACCGGCAAATGACATGGCTTTCCATAAACCATTTGGTATGGTGATGTACCCATAGGATTTTTGTATGCGGTCTGTAAGCCCACAAGTACATCATCTAGCTTCGGACTCCAATCCTTTCGATGGGAGTTGACCGTTTTCTCGAGGATTTTCTTTATACTCGATTACTACGCTCAACTTGCCCACTTGGTCATAGGGTGATATGGTGTGCCACTCTTATGCTTAACACCATACTTAGCTAACGAGCTATCCAGGGGTTTATTAATGAAGTGTGACCCTTCATCGCCGATCGAGCTCTAGGGCAGCCAAACCTCGTGAAAATGTTCCTCTTCGAAATTTCATTACCGTTTTATGATCATTCGGTGGAGTTGCGACGGCTTCTACCCATTTAGATACGTAGTCTACACGGACGAATGTATTTATTTCCGCATGAAGATGGAAATGGTCCCATAAAGTCAATGCCCCATACGTCAAACACTTCACACTCCAAAATGGGTCTAAGCGGCATATCATACCGATTTGGTCAAAGTGCCGGTTCTCGGCACCTATCACGGCCTTTACAAAAGGCTTCGTATCTTTAAAGATCTTGGGCCGGTAAAAACCACATTGGAAGATTTTGGCAACGGTCTTCCATGGATTGAAATGGCCACCGAGTGGGACCACTATGACATTGCTCAATAATATCCCGTTGCTCGGATTCGGGGACACACCGGCGAAGCAACCCATCCTTGCGGATCTTGAACGGATATGGTTCTTCCCGGACATAGTACTTTAGATCGAGAAGAACTTCTTCTTCTCCCCTGGTAAGAGAATTCGGGATTCGGATAGCCGAATGAAGGTAATTGACAATCGAAGCATACCAAGGAGGGTTGGGAGTGTGGACATCCATATTCATAACGCTCTCGAAGGGATAATAAAGATCAATGTCCCGGGGATCTTCCTCGCCCACGGCAATACTCTCGAAATATGGTCCGCTACGGTGTTCTCACTACCCCGTATATCCTTGATGTGAACATCGAATTCTTGTAGTGTAAGAATCCACCTCAGCAGTCTCGGTTTAGCATCCTTCTTGTTCATCAAGTAACGCAAAGCCGCATGATCAGTCCATACAATCACCTTGGCACCAAGCAAATAGCTGCGGAACTTATCCATGGAAAACACAACCGCTAACAGTTCCTTTTCCGTAGTGGTATAGTTTGCTTGGGCTGGATTCAAGGTATGACTTGCGTAGGAAATAGGTTGGAATTTACCATTAATCCTTTGCCCCAATACAGCACCAACAGCGTAATTGGAGGCATCGCACATTAGTTCAAATGGTATGTTTCAATCCGGAGAGATCAGGATAGGGGCAGAGGTCAAACGCTGTTTTAGCTTTTTGAAGGCACTTTGACAGTCATTATCGAAATTGAAAGTGACATCATCTTTCAGTAAAGTTGATAAAGGTTTAGATATTTTTGAAAAATCTTTTATAAATCTCCTATAGAACCCCACATGACCAAGGAAACTTCTTACTTCTTTCGTGTTTCTGGGGTAATTCATCTTTTCAATAGCTTCTATCTTAGCTTTATCAACCTCTATGCCTTTAGCGGAAATCTTGTGACCTAAAACAATCCCTTCGGTCACCATAAGATGGCACTTCTCCCAGTTAAGAATCAAGTTCTTCTCCACACACCTCTGCAGTACTTTGTCTAGATTTTTAAGACAGTCCGTAAACGATGTGCCAAACACCGAGAAGTCGTCCATGAATACCTCCATGCATTTCTCTATAAGTCCATCAAAGATAGCCAACATACATCTCTGAAAGGTAGCTGGCGCATTACAAAGTCCAAAGGGCATTCACCTATAAGCGAAAGTACCATAGGGGCAGGTGAAGGTTGTTTTCTCTTGATCTACTGGGTCAATAGGGATTTGGAAATAACCTGAATAACCGTCCAGAAAACAGTAAAAAGCATGCCCCGCCAAACGTTCCAACATTTGGTCTATGAAGGGGAGAGGGAAATGGTCCTTCAGGGTCACCTCGTTCAGCTTCCTATAGTCTATACAGACTCTGTACCCAGTGACTAATCTAACAGCTACCTCTTCACCTTTGTCATTCTTTTCAATGGTAATACCCCCTTTTTAGGTACTACCTGAGTGGGGGACACCCAATCGCTATCAGCTATCGCATAAATGATCCCCATATCCAACAGCTTAATGATCTCTTTCTTCACCACTTCCTGCATGTGTGGGTTTAAACGTCTCTGCGGTTGTCTTATACTCTTTGCACCTTCTTCGGTTCTAATCTTATGCATACAGACGTCTGGAGATATTCCTCTTATATCACCTACCTGCCAACCGAAGGCTTTCGCATTTTTCTTTAGAACGTCAATTAACTCAGCTTCTTCTGCTGACAGTGTAGAGGAGATAATCAGAGGTAAGTGCTTACCTTCTCTCAAGAAGATATACTTCGAATCGAGGTAGAGGTTTTAGAACAAGGTCCTCGGGAGGTTCCTCTAAAGCTGGTTTTGGCTTCTCCTCGTTTTAGATCTTCCTCGCCGATAGGGTCAAAAACTCTTGCCTCAAGCAAATCGACTTCTTCGAGGGGGAAAGAGTCCTTTCACGAGCACCGTGTCCTCTTCAACAAGCTCTTCTCCATAGGCGCCTCTAGCTCGTCCGAGTGTAGTACGTGAAATCGTCGACGTCTCAATCACAAAACCCGAGGGGTTTTCGAAGGTGCTACGAGAGCTTTAACTACACCGTAGCGTACTTCCTCATCCCCAACACGTAAAGTGACAAATCCCTGCATCGCAATCTATAGAGGCTCGCGGCGAGTGGATAGGAAAGGTCGTCCCGGGAGGAGGGGGTATCTTCTTCTTTAGTGTCCAAGACGTACCAATCCACAAGAAATGTAAATTTGTCCACTTGGACCAGAAGGTCTCTAAGTACTCCGTCGGCTCTCTTGAAAGATCTATCTGCAAGCTGGATACTTATGGGGGTAGGCTCCAATAGATGGTAAAGGTGTAGTCTCTTGCAGACAGATAGAGACATCAAACTAATGGATGCTCCTAAATCACACAGAGAATTTGGGAAGCTTAAATCCTTGATCTTCAGAGTTAAGACAAATTTTCCCGGATCACTGCGCTTTTTAGGAATTTCTCCGTCAACGATAGCGGAGCATTCCTCTCCCAATCTTTTCTCCATTTCGCCCAACTTCTTCTTTGAAGAAACAACATCCTTCACAAACTTGGCGTACTTAGGCATCTCAACCAATACTTCAGATAAAGGCAAATTTACTTGGGTGTTTCTTAGTAGGTTGAGTACCTTCTCGTACTTCTTGTCTTCAGATAAAGAAATGTTTTGCTTTCTTGGTGGAAATGGGAGCTTATTCAGTTCTTCTTTGGAGAAGACTCTCCCGGGGGAGGAAACTCTTATAGCTTTGTCCTCAAGATCTTTCCACCTCACCACTTTTTCAGTCTTTTTACTCGTCAGGGGATCATCCGCCTGAGTGACTTTCTCAGGTTCATCATTTTGGTTTTCAATCACCCGAAATCTTTTTCCAGCTTCAATCTCATTTTCATCTTTCTCTTCATCCAGGTCAGGGAACTGCGATTCTTCCCCTCCTACCGAATCAGGGGTAGGAGGGCTTACTCGTTTCCCTGGTTCTGTCTGTAACCAGGGTGTTGTTGCAATTGTGTACCGGACCTCAGATTCATAGCATTTGACTCCACTTGTCCATAGGGGGTAATGGGTGCGATCTCGGCACAGTGGTTTGTTCTTGCTTCGGCTTGGGTGCATGCCCACTTTTAGGGTTTTTTTTTCTCGTAAAACTAGGTAGGCGACCTTGAGGTCCGGCGGCTAATTGTTCGGCTAGGCGTCCTAACTTGTCTTTCTAAGTTCTTCATCGTCCTCTCGTTGCTCTTCATACTCGCCCTTGTAGGGGTAGTACCATAAGTTGAGGAATCCGATTAGGGCGGTTTTCTTTGTGAGTTTTGATTAGTGGGCCGGGTTGGATTTGTTTTTGGTTGAGAATTTGAACTTTGACTCGAGTTGGGGTTCTGGTAGTAGGCATTGCGAGTGGTATTCTGTCCCGAATTTTGATTGTAGCCCGAATTCTGAGTGCGGTTTTGGTCATAACCTTGATTCTGAGCATAATTTCTATTCTGGTTGTAGTTCTGACCTTGAGAGTTATTCTGGTTTGAAAATCTCTGGTTTTGCGGGCCAGAAGAATTGTTCCTCTCATTTCCACCATTCAAGGGGCATGTTGCAGAAATGTGACCTCTAAGCCCACAGGTATAGCAGTTCACCGAATCATACTGCCTCGTTTGTTGGGCAGCATTGGCTTGAAAGGTGGGGATAGGAGTGTACTGACAATGGTCACTGATGTGACCAGTCTGATAACAGTTATCACAAGAGAATACTTGTGTATTCTGTTGGAGAGAGGGCTGATTTTGATTTTTAGTCATGGTCAAAGCAAAAAGTTGAGCCTGCAGGGCTGCAATCATTTGACCATGATTCTGGTTGTTGACTTCTTCGATTTTAGGTGCAGCAGGGACCGTTGGTGATTGATACGTAGGTGCATAGTTGTACCTAGCTATATCTTCAAATAAATCCCACCCTTGCTGTGGGGTTTTCTTCAAGAAGACTCCTCCAGATGAGGAGTTGACCATCCCTTTAGTGGACTCATTTAGACCACTGAAGAAAGTATGGACCCTTCTCTGCAAATCCATTCCATGATGGGGGCACTTGTTCAAAAGAATTTTGAAACGCTTCCATGCTTCAAAGAAAGATTCATCACTCAGTTGATGAAAATTTGAGATCTCGTTAAGACATTGAGCTGTCTTAGACGGAGGAAAATATTGGGCCAAAAATTGACTTTCGAGCTGGGCCCAAGTTTGGATAGATTCAGAAGGAAGAGATTTAAACCATTCCATTGCTTCTCCACGGAGTGAAAATGGAAATAGTTTCAGCTTAATGATGTCTTGACTGACATCCTTAATGCGAGTAGTATCGCATATACCCAGAAATACATAAAGATGCGTGTAGGGGTTCTCAGATTGATACCCATAGAAAGTTGATGCATAATGCACCATCTGGATGAGAGCCGGTCTTATCTCAAACGGGGCTGTATCGGTAGGGATAACCACAGCCGAGCGAATGTTCACATCACCGGGAGTGGCATAGTCTGCCAGGGTGCGGTTGGCTTGAGCCATTGAGACAGTAATTTCCTCCTCAAAGAAGAGGTTGGAGAAGAAATTATCTTCAGAAGAGTTTTCGCTCGAACTCTCTTCGACTTCCTCTTCGGGAATCGGAATGGGCTCGGGAACTTTTCGTTTACGGTTTACTCGAACTACGTCTCGTTCAAGCTCAGGCTCAAAAATTAACTGTCCTTGTTTACTTCGTGTTTGCATACGACGAACTAAAACTAAGGAGAGAAAAAGAAGAAAGGAGTCAGGAAGACAGACGGGCGTCCAAGGTCCTGGACGGGCGTCTGCCTAGAAATTGAGCTAGACGGGCGTCTAGAAGTCCAAACGCTCGTCCGGTTAGTCGAAGAACTGGACGGACGTCCAGAGTGGATGGACGCTCGTCCGACAAGTAAAAAAAAAAGAAACGGTTCAGAGAAAAGAAGCTATTCGATTCATTAACGAATGATCTACCTAAACCTATGCTAAAAAAACACATAAAACCGTGCCAGTTCCCCGGCAACGGCGCCAAAAACTTGTGGTGGATTTTTTGTGAATGAAACAAAAAGACAAGAAATAAAAATCCGGTTAGTCGCTCCAAGTGCAAAGCTTGTAGTAAAGCGGTTATTCCGGGTCGATCCCACGAGGAACGTGAGGTTGAATGTGTTTTTAAGTTTAGGCCAAAAGTGTCACAAAACTAACAATTTTAGGTTTATCAAATAATGGGGAGAAAGGCAGACGAACAAGGATCCGCAATTCAAGAAAGCAGTAAAGGCTTCTAATTTCCTATGCACGCAAATCAACTAAAGGCCGAGATTAACCTATACCCAATGCAAATTACTAATTTCTTAGATAATTTGTTTATCAACTTTTATCAAAGATTGATTTTTCAAGCACGATAGGCATAAATTCTTTCGAATCTATTATCTAGGTTAACAATTTGATCACTTTCGTTTTTAGACAAATTGATTAATCTGAAAACTATTGCGGTGATCTAGAGTTCATTCAACTATCATCAAACGAATATCACAGGCTTTATCTATCGATATCAAGCACAAAATAAACGCAATAGAAATCGAACCTTTTGTTGATTGCAAACGCAGAAGAAAAATAAGAAAACCAAAACACCTCTTGAATTGCTTCACCCGTTCGTCCAACCCAAGCGTTTAGCTACTCATAATGATCTTGAGATCAAAAAGTTGTTTTGATTGCATAAAAAAAAAACCAAAAACAGAAAGAACAAAACTGTTGCTGTGTTTCGAGATGAATTTCGACTCTATGAATGTGTATCCTAGGGTTTGGGCGGCTGCTGCTTAAATAGGAAAATAAGTCGGCTAGGTCAAAACTAGGTCGGTTGCTCGTTCAGTCGGCGTTGGACGCCCGTCCGGTATGCCTGGACGCTCGTCTGGTATGCTCTGAACTTTGAGTCGGGCCGAGTCTTCTTCAGACGCCCGTCCATGCCAGCGTCCACCCCGCGTCCAAACTTCCCGAATGTAACATATCCACTGCGGACGCCCGTCCATCCGATCAAACGCCCGTCCATCCGGACGGGACATGGACGCTCGTTCGGTTTGTTCGAGAATGCGATTTTCTCATTTTTATCCCTTTTTCTTCAATGTAATCCGACTCTCATCTCCTTGTGATCATCATTTAAGCATCAACACATACCTATAGCACATTAAAACATCGCAAAACGTAATATCATCCAAATAATCGTAAAAATCAAGATTAAAACACCAAAATAAACCAATTTTGCGAATAACTCATTAAAAACCTCATTTGCTCAATAAATCCATTTAAACGCTCATTTTCTATGCAATTTATCCAGATATGGGGGAAATTAACATAAAATATATACTTATAAAACGTATAAAACCACCCTTAACAGCAATTCCCAACCTGATCCCACCCAACCATCCCCTATACCTCATCCCAATCCAACCTCCCACCACCCTATGCAAACCAGAAGCAAAAGTGGTATTACCAAACCTAAAACCTTCTCCTATCTAGCCAAGAAAGATTCCACACTGTGTCCAACTGAACCAGTGACAGTGTCAGATGCCATCACTCAACCTGAATGGCATCAGGCCATGAAGGAGGAATATGCAGCTTTAATCAAAAATCAGACTTGGGATTTGGTTCCTGCAAGACCAAATCAGCATCTTATTGGGAACAAATGGATTTTTAAACTCAAGTTGAAATCAGATGGGTCTATCCTAAAGCATAAGGCAAGACTAGTTGCCAAAGGATTTCTTCAAACACCTGGTGTAGATTATGATGAAACTTTCGATTCCGTGATCAAAGCTTCCACAATCAGAGTGGTTCTGGCCGCTGCTGTGTCTCTCAACTGGCCTATCAATCAAATTGATATTAACAATGCATTCTTGAATGGCACACTTTATGAAGATGTGTTCATGCCACAGCCTGAAGGCTTCACAGATCCTACCAGACCCTCACATGTCTGTCACTTGAAGAAGGCCCTATATGGACTTAAGCAAGCCCCTAGGGCATGGTTTGAAGAACTTCGGCAGCAACTTCTTTCTTGGGGGTTTACACAGGGTAGGTCTGATACCTCCCTATTTGTTTACAAATCACAGCAGCAGCTGATGTACATCCTGGTGTGTGTAGATGACATTCTAATAACTGGGAACTCTCCTAACTTGATCAGACAGTTTATCTCCAAATTGAACTCCATATTTGCTTTGAAGGATTCGGGACCACTAACTCATTTTCTTGGTTTTCAAGCACACAGGGATAGCAGTGGATTGTATCTCAATCAGAAATTGTATGCCACTCGGTTGATTAACAAAGCCGTATATGGAGCATCTTAAACCTTGTCTCCACCCCTATGGCAACTGGTGTTAATCTGCATTCAGCCTCTGAATCTATGGATAATCCCACTGTTTACAGAAGCATCCTTGGTGCTCTGCAATATCTTACTTATACAAGGCCTGATCTGTCCTTTGGAGTCAATCAGTTGAGCCAATTTATGCATGATCCTAAGGTGATCCATTGGCAAGCACTCAAAAGGATGCTCAGGTATGTTAAGGGGACACTGCATTATGGACTGCATTTCCAGCCGAGTACTTCTCTACATATTTCTGGTTATAGTGATGCTGATTGGACCTGTGATACTAAAGACAGAAGATCTGTGGCTGGCTACTGTGTATATCTGGGAGACTCACTTGTGTCATGGAGCTCCAAGAAACAGCAAGTGGTTTCAAGATCCAGGACTGAGTCAGAATATAGAGCCTTGGCTAACTTGGCTGCTGAAATTCAATGGTTGAAGTCTGTACTGTTTGAACTACATTTACCTGTTTCCGCTGTTCCTACTGCATGGTGTGACAACATAAGTGCCAACCATCTTGCACACAACCCTATGTTTCATTCCAGAACCAAGCACATAGAAATTGATGTGCATTTTGTTCGAGATCAAGTCCTACAACATAAGCTTCAGGTTCTGTACATTCCTTCATGTGATCAGATAGCTGATGGGCTCACCAAGCCCCTATCTAGTGCCAAATTTCTTCACAACAGGTCCAAACTCAATGTAGTTGATACTACTTTTAGTTTGAGGGGGGAAGTTAAATAATGACATAAATATTGTAAGGGTATTTTGGTATTTAGTGTAAGGTGCTGAGGTGTATTCCCTAGATCTTATCTTGTCTTGGATTTTGTGTAATGTTGTTGGATTATTCCCTATTTGTACACACAGAATCACTGTCTGTGATTAATGAAAGATATTACTGTTGGTTTATAATTTCCAACTGGCTTCAACCAAAATTGAGAAGTGGGTTTATCTGGGATTTGGGATTCAGGTTTGAGAGAAATGGAAGTAGACATAAAATTGGGTTCCTTGAGGGAGACATTCCTAGGATTTGGGGGTTTTTCTCTTCCGATGGGAAAAGATGGGTGGATGACAACAGAGTGGTGTTAAGATGGTTGAAAAGGGAATTGAATTCCTGGAGGGTGAGTGTTTGATGTGAATTTGAAGATTGGAGGAGGTAAGAGATGTCCTCGCTGGGGTTTCCATTGAGGATTGGGTGCCCTCTGTAGGTTGCATATAGGTCACTACAGCAAGAATTTTACTTTGTTTCTTACGTCCAGCATTTAACTTGAATGATCTGCAAACCAAAAAAAATAAATAATTAATTATGATGATAGGCGATAGCATACTTTACATAAACATTAATTTATAAAGTTTTTATAAGATCATTAATTTACAAAGTTTTTAACATACCCTAGTGATGACTCTTTGATATAGACAGAACGTCTTCATCACCGTTGTATATAGCCAATATATATAATACTAAAATAAAACAATATGCCTTATTAATAAAACAAATTAAAGATAAAAGTTACTACGATACCAACAATACAAATCCAGTCCACAAACTCATCATAACACAATATGCATATTTTGTACTTTTAGGAAGACCACCTACTCAACAACAAAATGATCCATGTGGTGGGAGCCCAAAAGATATTGTAAATTAACCATATATACATAAACAAGAAACAATAAACACGGAACTCAAGAGTTTCTCTCATATTCTCTTTTGCTCTTCGATTCTTAACTACCAAACACCGGTTAATCTTTTAAAGGCTATATATACATCATCAAGGATAATGAATCGACTTTCACAATAAGTCCTTTGGATGTACTATATTTACATACATTCATGTGAGAAATGGAAAACTAGTGAAGATGAACCTGATAAAACTAGTTCCGACCTGTTAGACCATGAGACAAGTGTCAAAGAAGGGTATATAAACACGTGAGTCATGTGACGGAGAGATCTTTAATGAGCATGGCCAACAATCTCCAAAATGATCAAGCCATGAATCTAATAAACAGCCCATTGAGAACAATTTTGACTAATCTACAACTACATTTGTAACTCGGTCTGAGCACTACTACAAAATAGGATATAGGTTACACTTAAGATAAGATAACAATCACAGTTTCAATAAAACCGAGACAACGAAAAAATATATATCACACTTACAACTTTCTATCACACTTATTAAAAAACTGAGATAAGTTATATTAATTAATCTCATTTTTAAAGTGTGACTTAATTGATATGATTTTTCTGTCACAGTTATTGGAGAACCGAGATAAATTATTTCAATCAATCTCATTTTTAAACTGTGATTGAATTGATATGATATTTCTGTCACAGTTTCTAAAAAGCGAGATAAATTATATCAATCAATCTCGCAAACAGTGACAGAATTGATATGATATTTTTGTCACAGTTATTCAAAAAACGAGATAAATTATACCAATCAATCACACTTTTAATTTGTGACTAAATTGGTCTGATATTTTTGTCACGGTTATTAAAAAAGTGAGATAAATTATATCAATTAATCTCATTTTTAAACTGTGACTGAATTCATGATATTTTTGTCACATCTATAGAAAAGTGAGACAAATTATATCCACTAATAAGAAAAGATACATAGATCACACTTATCTAATGATAAGGATCACACTTTTAAAAAACCGAGACAAGTAAAATGTATATTTATCACACTTAATTTTTTTATCACAGTTATTCGGTGTGAAAAAAAATGATCACACTTTTTTAGGTGTGATTGAAATAATAATAATAGATCTCGACTTTTAAGTGTGATAACAACTATTAAAATAGATCACAGTTTTTAAATGTGTTGAAATTATAATCGATCTCGGTTTTTAAGTATGATAACAACTATAATAGATCACGTTTTTTAAGTGTGATAACAACTAAAATAAATCACATTTTTTAAATGTGTTGAATTATAATATATCTCGGTTTTTAAGTGTGATAACAACTAAAATAGATCACAGTTTTTATTTTCACGGTTTTTAAGAAAACTGAGACAAGAACATCAATCAATCACGGTTTTTAACTGTGATTAAAATAATATGATATTTTATAATGATATTTTAGATTAGTGTGGTCGAAAATGATAATAAAGTAGGCATCGGCCCAGCGGTAATTAGTGTGGTTCCTTAATCCAGAGTAACCGGGTTCAAGTCCCAGTAGCAACAAAAAATATGTGTGCGTTTATTTTGTTTTCGAAAAAAAGAATGATCACACTTTTTTAGGTGTGATTGAAATTATAATATATCTCGGTTTTTAAGTGTGATAACAACTACTAAAATAGATCACAGTTTTTAAATGTGTTGAAATTATAATAGATCACACTTTTTTAGGTGTGATTGAAATTATAATATATCTCGGTTTTTAAGTGTGATAACAACTACTAAAATAGATCACAGTTTTTAAATGTGTTGAAATTTTAATAGATCTCGGTTTTTAAGAGTGATAACAACTGTAATAGATCACGGTTTTTAAGTGTGATAACAACTAAAATAGATCACATTTTTTAAATGTGTTGAAATTATAGTAGATCTCGGTTTTTAAGTGTGATAACAACTAAAATATATCATAATTTTCATTATCACGGTTTCTAGAAAAAAATGAGACAAAAATATCAATCAATCACAGTTTTTGACTGTGATTAAAATAATATTGTATTTTATAATGAGATCTTAGTTAAGTGTGGTCGAAAATTAGAAGAAAGAAAGCATCGGCCTAATGGTAAATAGTGTGGCTCGTTAATCCATAGTATCCGGGTTCGAGTCCCGACAAAGACAAAAATATATGTGTGCTTATATATTGTTTTTGAAAAAAACGCTTTTATTGGTGTGATTTAAATTATAATAGATCACGGTTTTTAAGTGTGATAACAACTAAAATAGATCACAGTTTTTAAATGTGTTTTAATTGTAATAGATCTCGGTTTTTAAGTGTGATAACAACTATAATAGATCACGGTTTTTAAGTATGATAAGAACTATAATAGATCACATTTTTTAAATGTGATGAAGTTATAATAGATTACGGTTTTTAAGTGTGATACCAACTATAATAGATCACGGTTTCTAAGTGTGATAACTATTATAATAGGTCACAGTTTGTAACTGTGATTGGATTAAAGTACTTTATGTCACACCTCATACCTGGATATGCCACACTATGGAAGCCGTGACTAATGTGAATATATCACACTTAAAAACCGCGATCTTTATGCTTTTTTGTAGTAGTGAGTATTTTTTTTTTTAAGATCGAGTCTCGACCGGTCTTTTAGTTGACGTTGTTTTTTTTAAAAACATACTTATCGCGTTTTTAACATTCGTAAATACAAAGCTTAATTTATTGATAAATTTCAAAAACGCTTTTTTACAAAGTAGTTTTTTCTAGAAAATTTAGAAACAAAAACCAAATTCAGATGTATACACAAAACATACTTACATATTAATATTTTAAAATCGCTCTTGCAACACATTTATAGGCGAAATCACTAATCAAAGTAGATTTGTAAATGTATTAACCATATTTTTCTCAATTGATATGGCGGCTGACCAATTTTTTTGGGCCAAGTAAATTTTTTTTGTTGGGATCTTTATCGATTGGAGTAAAAAAATGTGGGCCTTTATAAAAAAAAAATTAACATATTATATTAGGTTGGATCGGATTGAATCTACACGGAATTTTTTTTCCTTTTAGCGAAACATATACCGTTGGGCCTTCCCGACACTTTTGGGTTTAAGACGGCCGTCTCTCCGGCTTCACATGAGGGCCGGCCCTGATCTTCTGTAATGTTGGGTTAAATTCAATATTTCAGAAATCGAATACCGGTGTGGAGCTTACATTGAGCTTACCTACGTTACGGTCACCAGTAGCGGATCCAGAAATATTATTCAGCGAGGTCCGTAACTTTTTTCAGAGTAAATTTTATTTTTTACGGGGTGTGAAATATTTTTCTACACATAAAATGTAGAGTTTTCTTATATTTAACGGGATCCACGGATCCTTTTGCTAAAGGTAAATCCGCCTATGACGGTCACTGTCTGTGTCTGCAGAGTTGAACTTACATTCGATTTTTCAGAAGTCGAATACCCCTGTGATTTTCCGGTATGTATATTCGTTGTGACATGGATAACAACTGCGTAAATTTTAATTGATCACAAAATAAAAATAAAAACAGATTAGTTAGGAAAGAAAAATGGCGGGGACAACACCAAAGAAAATGGTGGGCACAACAGACATGGAGGGAATTAGCGCAACCAGAGGATTTGGGGCTCGACTTTAATGGAGTAAAATGTTGCAGAGCGAAATAAGTTCCATACTTTTCCGGTATTAACTGATTATACAGATTTATTGCTCTCCGGTTTCTCGGTATTCAATCTATACCTCGCCTTAATTTTCATTTGCAAGAGAGCTCTGTTTAAATTTTCAATTCAGCTGAATCGGGTAGGAAAATAATCGGTAGCTAACGATGAAGCGAAGAAATTCCAGTATAAATCACCATGATTCTTCTGGGATTCAAGAAAATAACTATCTTGATTCGGTTGATAGGATCAGCGCTTTACCTGACCACATTTTAGGTATTGTTCTGTCTTTTCTGTTCACAAAGTATGCTGTAGCTACTTCCATTCTTTCAAAAAGATGGAAATTTCTGTGGAGAACAGTCGATAATCTTTCTTTTAGCCATTGGGGTAAGAGGAAGTTGGAGATATGAAATTCGTAGAAGACGTCAACCGTGTTTTGCTTCTCCATGATGCTAGATCGCTACAAAAGTTTCGTTTGTTGTGAAACCTAGTTGTGTTTTATTTCGTGTACATTCGTTAATCAGAACTGCAATTTCAAGAAATGTCCAAGAGATTTTTGTATGTGTCGAGAATCGAATTGGGCTAAATAATAGTCCTCAACCGATTGAAATGCCTATAAGCGTTTTCAGCTGCGAGTCACTACGATCATTGGAATTGTGTGAGGGCGTTTGTCTTTGTGACTCAGATGCGGTTTTTCTTCCAAGACTCGAAACTCTAAAGATTCTTTCGGTTGAATTCAAGTCTATGAATGCTTTTGAAGAACTCATAAACGGATGCCCGATGTTAAATTTTTTGTGCCTATGTATATTTTGGAAGAGATAGTTACTCTGATTTTACGTTTGTAGTATCTTCAACTTCCTTGAGACGTTTTGAGTTGTGTATCCATTAATTACAAAACAGAACCATCTTCGGATACTTTTCATTACAGGCTAATATTGAGAGCTTCCTCACTTGAGTACATCACGATATATGGTTTCATAGATTATATTTCCGTGGAAGAAAGTTTAAGCTCTCTGGTTGAAGCTGACATCGGGATTAATATCCGTGGCTATGATTTCACTGAACCTGAATTTTGTGATCCGTTTGTTGAATTGGTTCGTGAATTCGATTGTGCTAAAACTCTTATTTTATCCGGCGACGCTATGTGGGTAAGCTAATCTTTTCTCTATTATGAGCATTAATGATTTGCATACTATTATGTATGTGAATGTATGTTGGTGCCTACAATGGATCACTAACATTTGATATTATTAGGCTCTTAATTGTGCCTCAATTAGTTTATCGACCAAGTTTAAGAGATTGGTGAGATTGGAGGCAGATGTTTATTGTTGTGATTGTAGCCCTTTACGAGATTTCATTCAAAACGCAGACAATTTAAAAATACTTACCATTAATCAGGTTAGAAGACATCTGCAAAGTGTGTTTGTGAATGAGAGTATAGTTTCTATTAAGTTAACATTGGCTAGTATAATTGATAGATGTGTTTTCTGTGATTACAGAATCCAGATTATCAAGATAGAGATCATAATCACACAAACTGGACTGTTCCTCTAGAAGTTCCGAGATGTTTGTCAAACATCTTGAAGAAATTTGCACTTGATGTTTATTGTGGTTTTGGCGATGAACGTGAAATGATACAATATATGTTAAAGCATGGAAGTGTTCTTGAAGTTATGAAGATATCTCTTGATTGTTTCAGGGATAGCTCAAAGTTTGAGTTTCTTCAGGAGATATGTAAGTTCCCGAGAAAGTCTCTGGGTTGTGAAGTTGAATTTGTCTTGAGTTCGAGCCGGAATGATCAGGTCAATGTGACTACAGAGGAAACAGTTGAATAGTTGGATCAAGAACCCAGAAATCAGATCCATTACTTGAACTGCGAACTGAAAAAATCAGAATTCTTGGCTGTGATAGATTGTACTGTATTTCTTTATTCTGGTTCCTTTTGATTAAATATGGTAAAAAGTTGGACTCACCATGTTTCCAAACACCATTGATTAATTTGTTTCATGATATAGGGGACAATTCACAATTGTACGTTCATTAACGATGAAGAAAAGGTTCGTACGATCCATTATTCTGACTTTCTTCTTATGGCAAAAGAGGTAAATATTATTTCTTCTGAAGAAAAAAAAATCGGTTCTTTTTATCAACAAAGCAAAAGCATTAACGCGTGTAAACAAACTGTAGAAAAACCAAACACAAGCAAAATCTAAGTAGACGAAGTTCACGAGCTCTAGCTGTTCGCTGCATTTGAGAGAATAACTTCAGAAGGTAGTCTCTCGACGTCTACATTATGAATATTCTTGTTTCTCCACGTCCAAATCCTAGATGAGTTTTCACAAAACATATAGTGCCAAGTTTCACCATAAGTCTTCATTGCACGATTTCCTAGTTTATAACCAACTCGTGTTATCAACCTATATCGTGTGATAAAATGGTTATGACTAGTTTGGATTGAAGGATTAGACTGCATTGAAATGGAACCCAAGCTATTTTAATCCATGGAACCCAAGCTATTTTAATCCATGGAACCCAAGCCGGTTTTTTTCCGGTCCACAAGGGGTATAAAGCAAGGTGACCCAATAACACCCTGTCTCTTCATCTTAGTAACTGAAGCATTGTCTAGGGGTATCAAGCAGCTGTTTAGGGTTGGCTCAGACACTTTTCCAACTCCTAGAGGATTCCCCATTGTCACTCACTCTCTTTATGCGGACGATCTAATTGTCTTCTCCAATGGGGGTAAAAGAACCTTACACAAGCTTTTCCAATTTCTAGTAAGCCTTTTAAATGCCCTTTATGTGCTGCTGAAGACTCAATTGTTCATGCCTTTGGAAATGTGGTAAAGCTCAGGAAATATGGGGGGCATTTTCAAGACATTCTTCAGTTCAAGCCTTGCACCAGAACTTGGGAAGACTTTATGCAATCTTGGCTACATTATTCCTTTACTGGGGCGTTGGGCAAGACTCTTAAATTGCTCTTTTTCTTCATTTTGTGGGGGGTCTGGAAGAACAGAACCAATATGTTGTATGGAGATGGAAATAACTCTTTCCCAAGCACTTTGAGAGATATTGGTAATAATCTTAATTATGCTTCTATTAAAATGAATTTGAGGTACCAATATGCAGAAGACAGCGATTTTTTCCACATTAGATTTTCCGGACTAGGGTTTTAAGAAGGTAGGTATGTGCATTGATGACATCCTTTTCTTTTGGTGGTGCCGGGAGTTGGCACAAAACTTGTAATTTTCCCCATTGATCAACGAAATTACAGGTTAAAAAAGAAAAGAAAAGGGACAATACACTTTACAACGGTAATCATTGCACGACTCAATACATCATACACCATCATGCCGGATGCCCCCTTTTTTAGTTTCGTTGTCGAATCGAGTTATCTATAATAAGACAAAATTTAAGGGGATTGAGGTTCTCCTAGTGTTTTTCCTCTCCTTTTTTATTTCAGCGCTTTCCAACAGTTGGCTGGTGGTTGTGCGGCGATTTACTGGCTTCGGTCAGGTTGTAGATTTGTTCTTTGTTGTTTAATGAATTTTTTTCGTTACGGTGAAAAAAACAAAAGCATTAAATGTATGGTCGGTGTACAAATAGAATCGTGCACCCCATAGAGTCGGTGTACTCTCTCTTAAAAACTCTAAAAAAATTGTTAATAATGCCACCTCTGTCATCCAATCTGGTACCCGCCTTTGAACTATCCAACCCTCATTTTATCTTCTCAAATGGTGGTTGTTTGGTTACTCTTCACAGTTTTTCTCCGCAACTAATTTGATAGTATTTCCTTTTTAATTTGACGGTCTCTGCCTGCATTCCCAGATTTTTGTTCAGCATAGCCAAAGGTCTTGAAAACATGCAATTATCAGCGTTGAGGAGCTTCAATTTGTCAAGGTAAATCGCTGAATCTACTTCTCTGGTTCTTCATTCTGCCTATTTGTATGATTCTATTATAATTGCAGCCAATTGCTTGTTATTCTTTCAACTTTAATCCTTAACACAGATAGCTCGAAAATTGGGGCACGCAGAAAATTGGGGCTGAAATGTATAGAAATGCATCAGAGCAGAGCCTTTTATTATAGTGTTTGTATAGCTAATTTCTCCCCAAATTTTTGTTAATCTGTCTTTGTTTTTCATTAGCAAGAGCTCGGTTCAGTTCTTTTCTACTGGTTCCTGATAATAGCTGGTTTAAGTTAGTCAACCCAGCTGAATCTTAACAATGAAGCGAAGAAAATCCAGTATAACTGTCCATGATTCTCCTGGGATTCAAGAAAACGTCAGTCTTGATTCGGTTGATAGGATTAGTGATTTACCGGACTCCATTCTTGGTGTTATTCTGTCTTTTCTTTTCACAAAGAATGCTATAGCGACCTCCGTTCTTTCAAAAAGATGGAAATTCGTGTGGAGGACAGTCCATAATCTTTTTTTTCTGGCATTATGGTTACAGTGAAGGTCACGATACGCAATTCGTAGAATTCGTCAACCGTGTTTTGCTTCTCCATGATCCTAGATTGCTAATTGCCTTTGGATTGGTCTGGAAACATAGGTGTGATTACTTTCATCTTAGTTCATGGATTAGAACTGCAATTACAAGAAATGTCCATGCGTTTTTTCTGGATGTTGAGACTCGTGGTGGTCCAAATAGTAGTCCTCAACCGATTGAATTGCCTATAAGTGTTTTCAGTTGTGACTCGCTACGATCTTTGGAGTTGAGTGGCGGCATAGAAGTCTAAGCTCTCTGATAAAAGATGACATCGGGATTTATTTCCGTGAAAATGATTTCTTTGAATCCATGGATATCGATCCATTTGTTGAAGTAGTTCGTGCTTTTGAATTGTGCAAAAACTCTAACTTTATCGGGTGATGCTATGTGGGTAAGTAAGCTATTCTCATTAGTGAGTTGTATGTCAAAATAAGTATTTTACTCTTCATTTGTGTGATTGTTGTTTCCTCTGACATTTGATATTCTCAGGCACTTAGTTGTACCGGTATCAAGTTGGCGGCCGAGTTTAAGAGGCGGTGAATCGGAGACAACGATATATTGTTGTTATTGTAGCATATTACGAGAACTCGTTCAAAGCTCAGACAATTTAGAAGTTCTTACAATTTATCAGGTTAGTTAAAGGCATCTGGTAAGAGAGAGGAGAGAGTGTGTGTGTGTGTGTATACGGTTTCTGGTAATCAAACATTGATAAGTATAAATGCTAATGTGTTTTCTGTGATGCTAGCATCCAAATTATCAAGATAGAAACGATCGTCATAATCACTCAACGTGGAGAGCTCCTGTTGAAGTTCTGAAATGCTTGTCAAACAGCTTGAAGAAGGTTGTCATTGACGTTTATTATGGTTTTGGCAATGAGCTTGAAATGATAAGTTATATGTTAAAGCATGGAAGTGTTCTTGAAGTTTTGAAGATATCTCTCTATAGTTATCGGGAGAATGAGAAATTTGAGTTGCTTCAAGAGATAAGTATGCTTCCGAGAAAGTCTCCAGCTTGTAAAATCGAATTTGTTGTTGATTATTTCAGTCCAAGTCCAGTTGTATCGAGCTAAAACTCTCATTCGGTCTCGGGTTTGATCCGAAATATTAACATGGTTTTGCTGCTTTTCAACCTTCAACCTTTGCTCTGTGTTGCCTTTTTCCTTTACATATATTGTTCAACCTTAATTTTTTTTTTTTTAATTTCTTTTAGTGAGTCTAGCAACCCATTAAAACAATGATACTCAAATCATATCAAGTTGTTTGAGCGATTGCGCGAGGGTCAAGAAAGTTTTGATTATGGTTGAATTCGCCTGGATTATGCTTTGACCAAATTTTAAGCACTTTCAAGTTGGAACTTGAATAGCTAAAAAAAATTTGTTAAGCTTAAAGATGTTCGAGTCTAGCTCGTTAAGAAACTCAAAAGAATATATATTATTAATATAGTATAATAATATACTCGATAAAACTCGTACACATTATGAATGCAACTTCAAAGTGTTCGTGATCAACTCATTATAATATGCAAAAGGATATATAATATTTTTAATCTAAAAATGCCGATAAAACCTGTGAATATTTTGAGTCACGTACTAAAGTTCTTGAGATTAGCTCATTAAAAAAAAACAACAGAATATATATACAATATAATAATTTTCGATAGACTCCATTAATATTTTGAGTCAAACTGTAAAGTGTTCGAGTTTAGCTCCTTAAAAAATACAAAAGAATATATAAAATATAATAATTCTCAATAAAACCCGTGACCAAGTCAAATTTTGAAGTGATCGAGTTCGTCTCTTAAACCTTCCTCGATTCAATTAAATCTAATATGAATGTGCATTTCACTAATCGAACTTCGAGCTGCTACTCGTGAGTGACTCGGATCGTTTACGCTCACTATTCTATTCCCGCCACCTCCGTACACTGTAAGAGCCTGTTTGGATTGAAAGAAAAGGAAGGGGAAGAAAGGAAAGAGGCCGGATGGATTTTAATTTAAGGTGTTTGGCAAGTCAATAGTAGAAGGAAAGAAAAGGGGAATGAGGGAGACCAAATAAAATGGTGTAATATAAATTGAGTAGTGTGCTTTCCTGCCAACACAGACAAGATTCGGAAGGAAAGAGTCTTATTTCATTAAATATTTTATATAATTACTTAAATAACTTTAAATTTCACAATCTCTCACTAATGTAATGTCTAAATTTGGAAAATCATTAATAATCATGTGATTTTTTTCTTTTCAATTAATATTCTAAACACAGGTTTAAACATTTCTTTCCTTTCCGTTAGTTCTATCCAAACACTCAAAATAAACTTCATAATCACTCATTTTCCTCTTCTTCTTTTTTTGTCACTATCTTTTCTTTTTCTTTTGTATTTAATTTCTTCGATCCAAACGGGGTCTAAAATATGCTCGTTCGTATTTCAAGTGCTATCCCCAAATGTGAAGCCAAAACCTAAAAAGTTCCCTTTTCGGAGCCTTCAATTTTTTCTTATCAAAAATGGTTGTTTGACTCTTCAAAAAAAAATAAAAAATTGGTTGTTTGATTACTCCTCACCGTTTCTCTACAACTAATCTGATCTTTTACTGGAGTTGGATATGCTATTAACACTGTTGTGGAGCTTGCATTTGTCAAGGTAATTGTTGAATCTACTGCTGTGATTCTTCATCTTTTATGGATTTACAGGTACGATTTTTATGTAATTCGAAACCAATGGCTTGTTAATCCGTCAAGTTTATTTATTCTTTTCACAGATTGCTCGATTATTAGGTCACAGAGAAAATTTGGGGATGAAATTGATAGAAATGCTGCAGAACAGAGCCTGGTTCCATTGTTTATACAAGCTAATTTATCCTTAATTTCACCTTCTGTTTCCATTTGTGACTGTTGGGTTCAGTGATTTTCCCTCTTGGTGCCTGATTATAGCTAGTTTAAGTTATTCCAATCAGCTGAATCTGAAAGTATTGACCAGTAGGTAGTGATGAAGCGAAGAAAAACCAGTAGCAATCAACCTGATTCTCCTGAGAGTCAAGAAAATGAGAGTCTTGATTCGGTTGATAGGACCAACGTGTTACCAGACTCTTCGGTTGATAGGATCTGCGCTTTATCGGACTCTGCTTTGGGCCTAATTCTGTCTTGTCTTCCCACGAAGAATGCTGTAGCTACCTCCATTCTTTCGAAAAGATGGAAATCCATGTGGAGGAAGGTCCATAATCTTGATTTCTATCATTGGGGTTTATTGGAAGAACTGTATGAAGGTGAAGATATGAGATTCGTCGAATTCGTTAACCGTGTTTTGCTTTTTACTGATGCTACATCGCTAAACCGGTTTCGTTTGTTCTGGAAGCTTAAGTGTCTTTTCGGTTCATGTCAATTCATGGATCAGGACTGCAATTACAAGGAATGTCCATGAGCTTATTCTACGTTTTGAGAATCGTGTTGGGGCTGATGGTTTTTCTGAACCGATTGAAATCCCTATTAGTGTTTTCACTTGTGCCTCGCTTCGATCTTTGGAGTTGAATGCCGGTGTTTCTGTTACCGCCGCACATGCTGTTTGGCTTCCAAGACTTGAAAAGCTTGAACTTATTTCGGTTAATTTCTGGTCTGAAATAACTTTTGCAAAACTTATAAGCAGATGTCCAATGCTGAATTATCTGAACCTTTATATGGACGTTCACTACATTTTGAAATATTTCGGAAGACAGGATCATTTCATGTATATAATGCATTCAACTTCCTTGAAACGTCTTGAGATATGTTTCGAGTATGGCTTAAAACGACCTGAGGATATTTTTTATTGTTGTCTGATCTTACAGGCTTCCTCACTCGAGTACTTCAAGATAGGTGGTTTTATACACGAGATCTTTGTGGGAAAAAGTGTAAACTCTCTGGTTGAAGCTGACTTCAGAATTAAATTACGTAAATTTGATTTCCCTTCACCCGATGATTGCAATTTATACGTTGAGGCAGTTCGTGCTTTTGATTGCGTGAAAATCCTAACTTTATCAAGCGATGCTATGTGGGTAAGCTACTCTATTTTCTAGGAGCATTAATGAGTTTTATATCAATATTAGACTGGATCACTAACATTTGATATTAACAGGCTCTTAGTTGTGCCACTATCAGCTTGTCGACCGAGTTTAAGCGATTGGTGAAATTGGAGACGTACATTTGTTGTTTTCATTGTAACGCATTACGACAATTCATTCAAAGCTCAGACAATTTATAAGATCTTACGATTTATCAGGTTAGTTAAAGGCATATGGTAAGCAATAGTGTGTGTGTATACAGTTTTTGGTAATTAAACATTGACTCGAGTAATTGATGATGCATTTTCTGTAATGCCAGCGTGTAAATTTTCCGGACCGAGTTCATGATGCGATAAACTGGATAGCTCCTTTAGAAGTCCGAGATGCTTGTCAAACACCTTGAAGAAGGTTGTACTAGATGTTTTTTTGGGTTTTGAAGATGAGCGTGAAACTATACGTTATATGTTAAAGCATGGAAGTGTTCTTGACTATGTGAAGATAAATCTTGATCTATTCTTTGACGACGTAAAGTTAGACATCCTTAAAGATATATGTAAGTTTTCAAGAAAGTCTCCGGTTTGTGAAGTTGAATTCGTCGTTGATGTCAACGGTCCACCATATCTAGAAAGGATCTCAAACTCCAATTCGGTCTCGGATTCGGAATTTCGGATGACAATGTGATTGCGGCGGAGGAAACAGTTGGTAGTTGAACGGTTGAGCAACCGGAAAAAGTAGCACCAATTCCAGTAAGGAGCTCAAACTCCAATCCGGTCTTGGGTTCGAATGACAATGCGATTGCTGCGGAGGAAACAGTTGGCGGTTGCACAACCGAGCAACCGGAAAAAAGTTGCATCTGTATCGCCGCACAGCCAGTGACATGGAAAACATTTCCATTTCTATGATTTTGCAAAGACTGTTGATTAAGTTTCAAGTTTTTTTATTCTAAATATGTTTAGTTGAACTCCACTTGACCCAGAAATTGAAGCCATTACTTAAACTGCAAAATTGTTGGTTTTATTTTGTTGTTATTTTTATTTTTATTTTTTGGAGGAGGGCAAATCAATAGAAGTTGAGTCTTTAGTGGCACCACACAAGTGACATCATATCAGGAGGTGAGGTTTGAGACAGAGGTCAAATATGGACGTTCGACTTTTGTAAATTCACAACATTTGACGTTACATCATATCATGAGGTGAGGTTTGACTTTACAGAGGTCGAATATGGACATTCGACTTCTGTAAAGTCACAACATCTGACATGACATCATATCATGATGTGAGGTTTGACTTTATAGAAGTCAAACCTATACGACAAATAGAAGTCAAACCTATAAAGTCACATCTCCATTCTATACGACAACATCTGACAGATACAACTTGTATCTGTCAGATGTTGTCATGTCAGATGTTGTGATGAGGTTTGACTTTATAGGATCAACAACATCTCCATTCTATAAAGTCAAACCTATAAAGTCACAACTTCTATAAAGTCACAACATCTCCATTCTATACGACAAATAGAAGTCCTAAACCGTTTTATACATTGATTCCGTTTCTTTGACAAAATTTGCAAAAAATCACACATTAGGGGCAGAAATGCAAATTCCGACACTATGCACAACACCTACGTTGAAGTGTCGGTTCTAGCAGCTAAGTATACTTAGGTCAATTTACAGCAGCGATTAATTCTAAGTTAAATCAAAGCAGAGTTTAAAGCCTCTCATTGACAAATATATATAATGTGATTGAATTGCAAATACAATCAAAATGTACGTACTTAGAGTTTCTTGAAACCAACTTTCAACAATAGTGCAATATGCACTTTATTTATACAAAACAGTAACATAAATTGCATCATCATGTTGTTCTCTAGCCACCCGAATTCACCCAACACATTCACTCTATCTACGCGAAATCAACGGTCGTATTTCTGAATCTCTTTCTGTACGTGACGATATCATCTTTAGCTTTGTGATTGAACTCAACACTGCTTCCATGTCAGGTCGGTCCTTTGGATTTGTGTTTGTGCAGGTCAAGGCTAAATTAAGCAGGCCTTCGATTGTCTCTTGCTTCTTAAATACATAAGGAGCAAATTGAGGATCAACAACTTGTTGTAAGCTATTGATGCCATTTTCAAGGGATTTTTGCACAAGCTGAGAAAAAGTTATTGGCGCCCCTTCTTCATCTGTAAGACCAGTTGGCCTTCTCTTTGTGATGAGTTCCATTATTAAGACACCAAAGCTGAATACATCCACTTTTGTTGTGACTGTCCTCATATATGCAAACTCTGTCGCAGTATATATAACATATATTGTTATTAGAATATACGATCTCAAATTAGCGTAAAATATTCAAGTTATATTTTGTGTTATATTTTCAAGAGTTGGAAAAGACGAGCAGATTGTAGCTAGAGGCTTAAAACTAGGTTACACGGATGCAAGATTTTGTAAAGTATACGATACGAATGTAGAGGTAACTGTACCGAAATGAAAATTAGAACCAACGAGTGCATAATAAAACTATGAGGATCTATAAATATTAAACAGCAAAAAAGAAAGCATTTTCTAAGTGAATTTTCATTGTTTCGAATGCTTTTTTCCCTTCCTGCTTTTCATTATTTATTTATTTATTTATTGTTAGCATGATTACATATTCGTACGTAGCAGATGCAGAACTCTCTACCAAATAAAAATAGGATGGATGGGAATAAAAGACACAATAGGTGGCAAAAATAGTAAACAAGACCGTGGAAATAATACTTGAGCGAAAAAAATAGTGGAATCAACACAAATTCACTATTCGCTACATGTGAAACACTGAAATCGAACACAAATCCAATATTTCTCTAACACCCCTTCAACCACGAATTCCACTACACATATCCACTAACTTGCTATTTTTGCAAAACGAGGTTAAAATATATCAAATAGATGTCAAAATAGAATAGGGCGAAAAAAATATGGTAAAAGAATTACGTTTTTTTAGAGTTTAAAATAAAAGGTAGATTCGTTACTGTAATTGAGTTGGCGAGAAAGTATTCGTCTAGGGGAATAGAATTTTGTTAAGAGAATAGAATTTTGTCATTTTTGCTTTAAAAAAATTTACACCGGATTAAATCCCTATTCTATGTAAATATTGTTGTTTTAAACAAGTGTCTTATATAAATACCCATACATCGTAGGTTCATGTTCATTAGGAATTTATGACAACATTAAAAATAATATAGAAAATCAAATGAATGACAAAATTGTAGGATTTACCTGGTGCCATGTAGCCAATTGTTCCTTCAAATCGATGATGAAGCTATATTACTCCCATTGTCAAAATGAATACCTAACATCCTATTTGTTCCAAAATCACTCACACATGAGCAACCAACTCGCATCCGAGAAGAACATTTGCCGGTTTCAGATCACAATGAACGATGGGGATATCATATCCTGAATGAAGATAAACAAGCCCACTTGCTATAGAAATCATAACATCAATTCTTTTAGTAATTGTCCACTTATCTTCCTCAAGAACTGATCCATGTATAATGTTCTCCAAGTTCCCTGTTTCCATGTACTGTAAAACCAACGCGTACAATTTTCGACTTTCATATCCATATCCAAGAACCTTAACCAGATTCCTATGTCTCAACTGACTCAATGTCTTGGCTTCCCTATCGAAAGATTTCTCTGATTTTGTTGAAAACTGAGAAAAGTTCAATCTTTTTATAGCTACAATCTGCCCATCATCTTTCCTTTTACCCTTGTACACAGTGCTTAAAGTACTGGATCCAATGATGTAATCCTCGCCGAAGAAATCGAGTCATTTGTTCCAAATCATTCATAGAGTATCTTATATATGGATAAGTTGCGGCAAAATGTGGTTTCGTGTTCCCCGTTTCGTATGTTTTCGCGTTTTGTATCTCAGGTAGAAAAAAATCACCGAACCGCAAGAAAAAGTACAAAAGCAAACGCAATTACTATCACAATGATGATAGTTTTATTTCGAAATGATGGGAACGTTTAATGTGTTTTCTAGGGATGCATGCAATGGAAAGTAGATATCCACGAGAGATCCGGATTCTCAATCAAACTCGAATTAGTTATGTTTCGAATATCCCTTTATCTGGAACAGGGCCTTCAAGATGATTGAAAGAAAGGTTAAGAATTCTTAAGGTGGAGATATTACCAAAGCTTTCAGGAATTAGACCACTGAACATGTTATGTGAAAGATCAAGTGAGTAAAGATCCATTAGGCTTGATAAACTCACGGGAATTTCACCCTTGAGCGATTTCTTGAAAGATTCAAGTTAGCTAGTTCGTCATTTGACTAAAGATTTGACCCGCGAGAATTCACGATAGGTTGTTTCCGAAACGTCTAGTGTAATAAGATTTAGACATCCTTGTAATGTTACGGGGATGCTTCCCGATAAATTATTGTTCGATATGTCCATCACACGAACCATAATCAACTTCCCTATTTCTTTCGGTAATGTTCCCTCAAAGAAATTGTATGAAAGATTGAGGTATGTGCTTGCAATTACGGAAAATTTGGAATAGGTCCACTCGGATGGTTCTTTGACAAATCCAAGTTCGTTAGTGTCTTGATTTGCTCCATGCTTTTCGGGATCGTTCCATTAAGCTTGTTTCCACTTAGATCTAAGTAAGAAAGAAACTCAAGATTCGAAATAGCATCCGAGATTGGACCTACTAGCTTGTTCCAGTTGAGCTTAAGAATAGTGAGTCGTTTCGGTTCAAAAAGCTCTTTCGGAATAGTCCCTTCTAGTGAATTTTGAACGAGAGAAATAGCTTGAATAATGCTTTGAGATTTGAAAGTTCCGGAGGAATTGAGCCTGAGAAATTATTCTTGCTAAGAACTAATAATCTCAATTGGATAAGATTCCCGATTTCTCGTGGAATTTTTCCAGAAAATGAATTATCACGAATAGATAGGAGTTGGAGGTTCAGTAGATAGCCAATGTTTGGACTGAGCCCTCCGTTGAACTTGTTAAAGCCTAAATGAAGAGTCTCAAGCATAGAGCAATTGAAAAGGTCCTCAGGAACTGACCCCGAAAGAAAATTATTACCTAATGATAAATATGTCAGCTTATTTAATTGTCCTAGCCCCTCAGGTAGATTTCCTGCTAAACTATTGTTATCAACATCTATGGAAAGAAGACCGGTACAATTTGTAATGCTAGATGGAATGGATTCTTCTAAAAGATTGCTAGTCATGCTTATGTTTTTCAAGTTATACAATGATCCAATATCCTTTGGTATTGGACCTGATAATGAATTGTAGCCCAAATTCAAGCCAGTAAGATTGATCAAGGTCGTTATAGATGAAGGGATGTTTCCGGTGAATCGATTCATTTCCAAATCAAGCAATGTTAATGATCTCAAAAAGCCCACTTCATAAGGGATCTCTCCTACTAATTCATTTGATGAGAGATCAAGTTGTGTTAATGATTTCAGCTGAAACAAGGACTTGGGAATGGAGGAATTCAACTTGTTCGTGTAAACTTGTAGCACCTCTAACCGAGTCAAGTTTCCGAGTTCAGGAGGAATCTTACCGCTGAATTGATTCATATAAAGGTCTAAAAGCACAAGATTTTCACATTGGCCTAATTCAAGTGGGATCGAACCGGATAATGAATTCGAAAAAAGCTGAAGAACTTGTAAGCTTGCTAAACCTCCGATTTCAGAAGGTATAGCACCAGATAATTGGTTGATGCTAAGATCAAGAGTTTGAAGTGCTTTCAAGTTCCCAATGGAACGCGGTATATTTCCCTCCAAATCGTTTCCATAGGCTAGAAATAGTTGAAGATTGATTAAATTACCAAGATTAAAAGGCAAAACACCGGTAAGATTGTTGTAAACGAGGCCTACCTGTTCCAATGAAGTACAGTTGCAAATGCTATCCGGGATGTTTCCGTTGAAAAAATTATTTCTTAAATCAAGATAATTGAGGTTTTTGAGGTTTCCAAGCTCACCTGGGATCTCACCAGAAAATAAGTTGTCATAAAGTGCAAGTGCCTTAAGGTGTGAACATTGTTGAAGCTGTGAAGGAATGTTTCCGAAAAACGAATTCGACTCAAGATCAAGAACTTGAAGGTTTGTAAGATTACCAATGAATGGTGAGATTAATCCAACGAGATTTTTTTCTTCAAGAGTAATGTTGATAACATGGTATGATGAATCACAAGTAATTCCAGACCAGTTACAATGGTGAATTGAATTAGTCCATTCTTTTAATGAACCAAAAGGGTCATTAGTTATTGAAAGATTGAATCGTTTCAAGGCTTCAACTTCTGTTTCCCATGTTATTTCTCTAGTCTGAACAACAATTTGAACACTCAGAAAGATGAAAACCGCAAAAATAAACCTTTGATGTATCATTTTTTTTTTGTTTTGGAAAATTGTAAGAAAATTTGCTGATTTTTTTTTTTTTTTGAGGGAGAAAATATGCTGATTGAAGTGGTTAGAAATTATAAGATGTATCAGCTATTTATATTGCATTTGCCGTCTCTGGGCTTTGAATCTTCTTCGAAACCCCTCTCGTTAGAAATCAAGACCACTTATGACTTCTTCTTTGATTTTTCTTTTTGGGTGGCAATCAAAAGAGAGATAATTATTACGGGCACCATATCGATAATTATTAATCATAACGAAAGTCATATCGATCAATCAATTGATCATTATTAATGATCGATGGTGTAAAAGCGTCAAATTTATTTATGTATCAAATCAATACATGTTATACAAACAATAAAATATTGTTTAAGGCATTGCATTAATTTGGATCGCAGAAAATGAGTAGATATACATTTTGTGGCTGATATGTATAAGTAGTGATACTTCCACTATTAATTTTACCACAACATCCTACACAACACAATTAACACCACACATTTTGTTAGGACCCATCACAAAAAATAATTTATCACTTTAATCAATGAAAACAATAATTTATCATTTGTGTAGTGCACATGCCATTTCCCAATATTTAGCACCAACTTCTCCATTATTGCCAAGTTGATGCCATTTCCCAATATTTAGCACCAATTTCTCCATTATTGCCAAGTTGCAGGTGTTTTTTTTTTTGAAGCAAGTTGTAGGTGTTATCCTTTGAATTTTCTACTTCATTTTTTTTTTAATAATTAAAAGGGGGAGAATTATTTAGAATCGATAATGATGAGTAATTAATATAAGTAGGTTATTATGGAAGTTGGTTGTCTTTAACAACATTGATCATAACAAAACTCATATCAATAAATAGATCATATTTCATCATCATTCCCACTATGTTTCGTAGACGGGAATTGCGCAGCTGATGCAGTTGCCAAAATACTTATTTTATTCACCGGAAACAAAGCGACATGGGGTATGATATTGAATCAAACATTTATGTATCGAGTCGAGCAGCATTTCGAAACAATGATGCGTGACCTCGGCTTGATCAGTCTATTCGAGCATAGGAATATTTGCTCGAAATCGTTTCGATTAAGAATTGATGATGAGTCACATGTAATTCCAGACCAGTTGCAATGGTGAATTGCATTACTCCATTCTTTTAATGAACCCAAAGGGTCATTAGTTATTGAAAGCTTAAATTGTTTCAAGGCTTCAACTTCTGCTTCCCATTTAAAACCACTAGTCTGAACTAAAAATTGAAAACTCAGAAATATGAATGCAGCAAGAAAAAAATCTTTGATGTGTCATGTTTCTTTTTTCTTTTCAAAATTGTAAGAAAGTGGGTACGTAGTTGATTCAACTTGCTAGAAATTGTTAGATAATTCAATTATTTTACTCAAAAAAATATTCCATTGTCCTCTTTACATACTCCCTTCGTCCCATTTTGTTTGGGACATTTTTATTTTCAACCGCTTACGAAAAGTCTAATTAATCCTTGGAATTTCGTTAATTGATTTAATATTATTAGGGTTATGATAAAGTGAAACTTAAAGTACATAAATGTAAAGAGTTTTAGATCATTTGATGAAATTCGAAGGATTAATTAGACTTTTCGTAAGCGGTTGAAAAGTCAATGTCCTAAACAAAATGGGACAGAGAGAGTATTTTTATGTTCAAATTGTCTTTTTTTTTTTGGGGGAATGAGGGAGAAGGACAGAAATATTTCATCAATTGAGTAGAAGGACAGTTTTTTGAAACTTTTGCATAAAGGACAAAACTATTTATTCACTGTCGAAATTCACTTGTGTTCGAAATTCATTGTTTAAATTCAACGACGAAATTCACTCTCGAAATTCACTAATTTTCAAAATTCATCGTCGAAATTCACTAATTTTCGGGATTCACTATCGAAATTCACTTGTCGAAATTTCACCGATTTCGGGATTATTTGGGAGATTCACCGATTTTCGGGATTCATTTGTTTTGTCCTTCTCGCTATAAAAATTATGCGGTTGTCCCTTCTCCCTATAAAAAATATGTATGTATGTCATTCCCGTTCTTAAAAATATTTCAGATTGTGTCCTTATCCCTAATTTTCCATTTTTTTTTTCTTTGACAATAAACCCTTATTTATATTGCATGGTTGTATCAATTCTTTGAATCTTCTTCCCCTTTCATTTTCTTTCTTTTTTGAATTAAAAATTGCTAACGCCTAAATTCTTTGACTCTACTACCATTGTACTGTAATCTCTCCTATGAAAGTCAACAATGTACACAGTGGTGGACCTACACACAACCAGGGAACGAAAAAAATACACTAATATTAGTGCTATTCTTATAATTTGCTCCTTTAATTTTTTTTATTTGCTTTTTAAAAATTTATTGTCCCCTTATCCGAGATTCTGCGTCCGCCCCTGAATGTACGGGTAACCTAGTGTCGATTCTGATACGACAGTACGAGAAGTCGGATGTTGTCTATATATTCGATTTTCACGGGGTCGATTATGTAAAAGTGTGGTACGTACGGATATGGGACAACAAGTAGATCAACTAGGGTGCGAATAAAGACAAAGATATACTAATTAAAGTCGTTCGATATAAAAGTTGCCGTAGCAAGACTTCCATATATCATTAATCATTAATTAACTATATTAAAAGAGCCAATGTGTTTCTCCTCAAAAATATTTCTCCCTCGGGTGTTTCCCCTAAAAAGAGTTTTTCCATAATTAATTCATTAATAAATATAATATTAATTAATTAATTTAAAAGATATATATAATACCATTAATTATAAACAATCTAAAAGTATAAAATAAAATAAAAAAAACCACGTTAAGGGAAAAAAATCAACCAATCCACACAGCAATAATAATCACTATATCATGTAATTAGCCGAACATCAAATAGATCTAATATACTAATATTATAATAATAACTAACAACGAAAAGGAAAAAAAATAAATCAATTAATAAAAATCACAATCTTTTTTTTTTTTTTTTTTTTTTTTTTTCAGATACGAAAGGAGGGGAGGGGGATTCGAACCCTGGTCCTCCCACAGAGGCCAGGATAAAGCCCAGGGCACTATCTCATCTCATTAGCCGAAACGGAACATTTTTTCACACAGTAAATTATTCTGACTCAATTCAAGTCAGAATTTTAATCAATTTTCATACTCAATACCGATCAAAAAGACTTTTTGAATAAAATTAAATTACGAAAACATCCAGCATTTTGTCTGAAATTCGATCAGAATCAACGAGTCCAAAAAAATAAAAAATTAAAAAAATAAGTTTGACAATAATCAAGACTTTTACGGAATGCATATCATAAATACATGCATCGTGTTTTTTAAAAGAATACATGTATCTCTTTAGCATGCATATTCATATATATTTTTTAATTTCTATCATTATCCACGATATGTACAAATTTTATGCATTAATATTTATCTTAATGAAATATGATTTCATCTGTAAAGTAGTTTATATAGACAAAAATATAAATATTACATTACAACCAATAAAATAATAATAAAAACTTATACATACCGCCGACAAAATAATAATAAAAAATTATACATACCGCCAAAAAAATAATTTAAATATAAAATAATAATTAAATAGTTTATATAGTTCATGAATCAAGACTTGTCTTAATTAAATATAATTACATCTGTAAAATAGTTTATGTAGACAAGAATAGAAATATTACATTACGGCCAACAAAATAATAATAAAATATTATATTTATAGTAAATTTTATGAGGTGTTTCCCATATTAAAATTTAGTTTAATTAATTTAGTTGATCAACTATGCAATTTTGTTTTCATACATTCAATACCACTACGTAACAAATATTCATTTATGCTATCATAATACTTTTGGGACTTACAAAAAACATAATACTTTTGTATAAATTACGATGTATCGTTTATTCACAAAATACAATTGTATTTCATGTTGTTTTCATACATTCAATACAACCACCGCACAAATATTCATAACCGAGTGCTTCTGCATAAATTACGATATATCACTTATTCACGAACTATAGTTGTATTTGAATCTGTGTTAATAAATTCAATACAACAACCTGACATATATTCTTAACATAATGCTTCTACATCAATAACTGCAAAGTACGAAGCACATTTGCATGAACAAGTACTACAAACATCTATAAGGCACTTGAAATTGCAAACATGATGGACCTTAACGGAAAACTTCATTCTCGGAATTCAAACACGCAATTGCTATGTCATACTTTTATCCTTATAACTATTACTACCTCCGTTCCAAAATATAAGGCATCCTACACTTTTAGATTTATTCCACAATATAAGTTATTCCACATTACCAATGCAACATTTAGTACTCTTTTCTCTATCTTACCCCTAATTTATTATCAATCCAACTAATTTTCATTACTCAACTCCTATTGCATTAATTATAGTCAAGAGGGCATTTTAGACATTAATCTTCAAATTTATGACATTCAACCACTTCTTTAATCTGTGTGAAAACTCCTAGGATGATTTACATTTTGGAACGAAGGTAGTATTTTAATCCATAAAACAATAATGAAGTGGAAGAAGGACTTAAGCTCATTGATTGATTCTTGATTTTGTCATACTCTTCTTTAGATATCTGAATTAACTCGAATGTAATGTTCGTTTGAAAGAATGCTTGGGCATGAAATGCTTTGCTTGTAGGCTTACCAAGCGTTAGCCGAAATTATGCATCGTATGGTTCGTTCGGTTGCAATGGGAGCATATTTGACCACATAAAATACGGCCACTACTGCTGCATCTGCTATTTGAAGGCACAAACATAGCTCCTTTTTGTTCACCTCTTTCATCCATTAACATCATATTGTAGAACGTGACTCCCTAAAAGCCTAAAGAATACCTCAGGGGGTGTAAGCAACTTGGTGCCCCCAAGAAATTGATCCTGAACCGAATTGTATTCATGTTTCAATCCAACCAAGAACCAAAAGACATCAATATCATGTCATAGTTTTTAAATGACCGCCACATCAACTGACAATGGTGTGTATATATTTCTCTCCTCCTAAATATTATTTGCGTGGTAGAATTCTTTTTCTAAACACGCACTTTGTTCCATAGTAAAATATTGTTTGCATACATCATATACTCTGGTCACATTTTTAGAAGATGTTTCAGCCTTACCCACATATGGTTTACCATTTACAAATAGAGTAAAGTGGTGCTTATGTTGATTTCAATGATGTTTAGCATCAATGGCATTGTCATTGCATCGTCCTATTTCCATAGTGATGCTCTATGATCATTACTAACATTTGGTATTAGATCCATATCCTGCCTTTTTGTGGAATCTCCATGGCCGAAAGTACACGTTTGAAGGCAATGGATGAGTTGTGGAAGGACTAGAATAGGTTATAAAAAATGTTCATGTTTTCATGGAGGAGGTGCATGGCTGTAATGTAAAAATTGATGCGGTGCATGCTAAAATGGACTTGTTCCGGTCGTCTGTGACTGCGAATCAAGCTGCCATGCAAGCTTAGAAGGATCCCCTGACGTCTATGTTACAATTGTGGATAAAGAAGATTGATAGTATGGGTGAGACATTTTCACAAGCACCTTCATTGTCATCTCATTAAACTGGAACTCACCCATCAATTCATGACGGCTTGCTACCTACGTCACATATGTATGAAGCTAACTTCAAATAAGATAAAAATGGGAATTTTGAGGCGGGAGTTAAGGTTTCTTTGGTCGATTTCCCCCTTTTGATGTTGAATAGCCTTAGGAATGGAAACAACATAGTGAAAGATACTTCCATATGCATGATGTTTTGGATGATGGGAGAGTCGGTTTAATAGAAACTCATATTCGAGGAAAAACAGATGTGTGGTTTGGAAATCCGAGATTAAGTTTTCCAGTATGAATTAGGCATTATTTAGAGAAGAAGTTATGAGACGATTTGGAGGTAAGTCTTTATGACTAGCAGTAGATTAATTCTATCTACTAAGACAAAAGACCTCAGTAAAGAAATATCTATCAGAGTTTGAGGCATTAAGAAGCTTTGTGCAGTTACCGAATCATATGTTTACGGGGACATACTTCATCAAATGAATTTTTTTTTTGAACCGCCAAAATTCATTTATTATCAGCAAGATGCTAAAATAAAGTTACAAAATGTTCCAAAAGTTCCACAAAACTAGCAGATACAAACATCATCCTTTTTTAGCCCAACATTTGCTAAAAAAGCGAGTACAAAATGTCCTTCATCCCAAAATAATGGGTGCAAAAAGCGAGTTCAAAATGGGTGCACTAGACTCAATCTCTTAACTCCTTGATCCTATGAGGCGGCATTCATCGGATTAGCCTTCCACTCTTCCCACTCCAATTTCTTGAGACCCTTAGAATGAGACAACCAAGAAAATGATAATCTTTGAACTTCCCTAAATATCATCTCCGGGTTTAAAACTTGAGCACGAAAAATGATTTTGTTTCTAAAATTCCAAATAACCCAAGCCGTGACTCCCACTAAAGCTGCCCATAAACAAGAAGCCATCTTTGACAATGCATTTTCATCGTTCCCTACTTGCAAAAAGCATATATCACTAAACGAGAAAGCATTTAGGCCAACGATCTTACACCAACTTTGAACATGTGACCAAATCAAAAGTGACACATCACACGCGAACAAAAGATGGTTAACGGTTTCATCAAATGAATTATCAGAGGCCTTAAGCTGAAAATTTAGTATACGGTGAGTTTGATGATGCATGAGGACATGTATAATTCCATGAATGCTGCCATATGCCAAGAATCTATTATAATGGCATTGAATGACATGCATATATAAGCAGAAGAATTACTCTAACCCTGGCCAGTCTAGGTTCTCCCCATTCACCACTGAGGTGACTAATAAAATACCATGCCTTGAGAATAAACCAGTGATACATAAGACAATTACTCATAAGGAGTTAAAGAGAAGAGGTCCAAGGGGTTGTGTTTTAAATGTGATGAAAATACACACCCGGTCATGTGTGCGAGCAGAAACAAAAGCTTTCTATTAGCTGGGGATGATGAAGTTTGAGGAGAGATTGCAGTGGATAAATAGGATATGGTATTGAATTCTAGATCATCTAAGACTACTTAGTTATCCATGTACATCTTATAGATAGGTCACCTCTAACACTATTAAGACTACATGTCTCGTGAAGAAAAAACAATTACCATCCTCATAGACGGTGGTGGATCTCACTTTCTTAGACCGATGAAGGCGCCAATGAAGGGCAGTGTGTGACATAACCAACTCACCCTATGTTAGTCACAATAGTAGATGGAAACAAAAGATGAGTGAATTTAAGTGTCCTGGCTTGCCATGGATCATGCAAAGGGGTTAAGTTCTACCAAGACGCGAGATTGATCAAGTTGAAGGTTGTGACATGATATTAAGGGTGGATTAAATGAAAAAAGTACACTCCCAAGGTCTTTGACTTTGACAAATAGCTTGTTTTCACTAATGAGGTAGAACAAATAAAGCTAAGAAGTTACACAGAAGAAACTCAACTTAAGATGATCAGCTGCAAAATCATTACCTTGAATTTGAGAAAACCCATGGACTCTTAGGGTGCCTCACTTTGATACAGGAACAAGCTCTGAATCCTATACCCATTGAGGAAGAATATCAAGAGGTGTTTGCGAATTCCAAAGGATTTTCACCAATGAAGGGCTATAAGCATCCCATCACTTTGAATGAATGTGTGGAACCTGTGAAACTAAAACCTTGTAGACATGGTCACTATCAGAAGTATGAAATAGAGCAGTTGGCAGATCAAATGTTACAACATGGGATTATACAACACAATAATTGTCCGATTTCATCACATTTTCTTTTTGTGAAATAGAAGGATGAAACTTGGAGAATTTGTGAGGATTAAAAAAGGTTGGGTGACTTAACTGTCACGGATGGCTACCATATTCTCCTAATTGATGAATTATTAGATGAGTTAGAGAGTGCTAAGGTATTTTCTAAAATAAACTTGAGGTCTGGATTCCATCAGATTTTGATGAATGAAGATGATGTCCAGAAGACCGCCTTTGTAACTCAGTATGGCCAATTTGAATTCAAAATGATGCTATTTGGGCTCACAAATGCCCCGACAACATTCCAGAGAAGTACGAATGAGACGTTGAGACCTTACTTGAGGAAGTTTGTGCTGCTATTTTTTTGGTGACATCCTAATCTTCAGCCCTGACATGGCTTCCCATACGTACACAACATCTTAAACTGGTTCTAGAAGTTTTGAAGAAGAAACCAATACTATGCTAAATTGCTCAACCGCTCTTTTGGACAAACCAATGTGGTATACATGGGCCATGTCATACAAGAGGATGAAGTGCATGTTAACCCAATTAAGATTCAAGCTATGTCAAACTGTCCTCAAACCTATAATGTGGCTGAATCGAGAGGATTTTTTGGCCTAACATGTATATACAGGAGATTTGCACCCCATATGGGATTATTGCTAAACCCTTGATTTTTTTGAACTCAACAATACTCATGTGACCCAATTAATGTTTCTATGTCTTTATGATTATTAAAGTTAACTGACAGTAAATTATTTGACAAAGAGTATTTACAGTTGTAATATAATGTTAGTATAAAAATATACGCAATTAAAACATTACATATTTTTTCGGACACATTATTCTTTGATGATGTTTTTTAGGTTTGAATGAACTTAAAGAGTATCTACATATATACAAGATACGTGAGACAAATTTTCATTTGATCCCAATAAAATACATGATTTATAACTATAAAAAAAAACTTATCATTTTTTTAAGGGAGCTTATCATATTTAAAAGAATGAAAATGTAAATGACGAGTTTGATTCAATACGTATGAGTGAGATAAATAAAATAATTCTACCAATCATTAAGACACTATATAATAATTATCATTATTGAACATATATTTATTTTATAAATTAAGCGCATAATCAACAGTATATTTAGCTGAACACGTGGAAAGCACGATGATTTTGCTAGTATATATATATATGAGTCAACTGAGGTGTTAATCTATGAATCTTCTTCCTTTTTTTTCATTCCTTTTTGAATTACGAATTGATAACAATAATTAGCTAAATAAAGCAGTTGAATAAAAAAGTTGCCGGCTTCAAAAAAAATATATATATAAAAGTTGCCGGCTTAAAAAAAAAAACATATAAAAGTTGCCGTAGCAGGACTTGCTTATGAGTCAACTGATGTGTTACTCTCTTGAACCTTTTTCTTTTTCTTCTGTTGAATATTCCTTTTTTTATTTTATTTTCTTTTTTGACAATCAAAAGGGAAATAATTATTAAAAAACAATAACAATTAATAATTAACAAAAGTAGTTCATTTTTTTTTGAAGGCAAATTTTATTTTTCGGAAACGAAATATTCACACATGCACATTAATTAACCCCAAATGGGCAAAACGGGTCTCAAACCCTGGTTACTTTCGGATTAAGACCTAGTCTCAACCACTAGGCCGATACCTTGATAGTAAGTAGTTCAATTGAATCACCATATAGTAAGTCAATATCTATGGCGTAAAAATGTATTGTGTGGAAGACTGTAATTCCACCCCATCCCCACCCTTCCTCACATGAAAAAAAAAAAAAATCACCAAAAAAAATTGCGGTTTCTGTGAAATGCACAGACCAACCCAGAGTGAAAAGAAAAAAAAAAATCACGAAAGTTATGTTTGTGAAATGACTACCTACCCCTTACACAACCAAAAAAAATATTTCGTAAAAAATTTGACCCGATTATTTTGTGCTAGCATTTTATACTATTACGAGTTTTGTGGAGTCATATTTTGTCATTTTGTCATGTTTGGACTATTTTGTACCTTCATTTCGCAGCGTGAAATTTAATTTTTTTACCTTCAAAAAAATTTAAATTTTTTTTACCTTAAATTTTGTTTTGTTTTTAGTGATATTATATACTCTTACATGTCTCCTGCACATCAAGGTATGGTAGCACTCCGGATCCTCTGCTGTACGTAGATGCTGTGCTGTCTGCTGTTCATTTGCAAAAGACATGTTTCATGTGTTTTTCCTTTTTCTTTTTTCTTTACTTCAGATAATAGATTTACTCTTTTACCCCCAAATCCTCTTACCACAGCAGGGTTGTGATGTATTGATACAGCAGAGGATCCATCCTCGTATGGTAGTATCACAACGAATGAGGTATGAGGCGGATTTAGAGTATCTATGATGAGGTCTCACGTGACACTATTGAGATCCAGAATTTTTTTAACTATTAAAACAATTTTATTTTATGTATTGAGATATATAAATTGTTAATTATCAATCTCTCCAACGGCTTAAACTTTTGAGAGGGATGGTAATTCATCATGGTATCATAACGAAAGGCCATGAGTTCAAACCCCGCTCCAAACAAAAACTATACTTACAAGTGTTAGGTCTCTCTCTTCTTACAAGCCCACACTTGAGAGAGCATATTGAGATATTTATTGGCTCACACGGGTCTCTCTCCTTTCTTATAGACCTATACTTGAGGGGGCATATTGAGATATACATAGGCCCACGCGGGCTCTCTCCTTTCTTATATGCCCATACTTAAGAGGTGTATCCCTTCTTATAGGCCCACACTCGAGGGGCATATTGAAATATATATAGGCTCACACGGGTCTATCTTCATTCTTATAGGCTCACACTTGAAGGGCATATTGAGATATATATAGGCCCACATGGACTCTCTCTTCTTATAAGCCCACACTTGAAGGGCATATTGAGATATATATATAGGCCCACACGAGCTCTCTCCCTTCTTAGAGTGACCACAATGGTCTCGTTATTAAGCACCCTAAACTAATTTTAGGGTAGTCTTTTCACATTTACAGCTGCAATGGACTCCCTTTAACCCCCTCTATTTCAACATTTTGCTAACAAACACCCCATTATTGGGGATACCCTTAAATGCAACAGTATACAAGTTGAGTGAGGTTTGAACATTGAAGAAGCTGGTAAGGAATGTTGCCGAAAAACGAATTCGACTCAAGATCAAGAACTTGGAGCATTGTAAGATTTCCGATGAATGGTGAGATTGATCCTTGAAGATTTTTCTCAGCAAGAGAAATGTTGATTACATGGTTTGATGAATCACATGTAATTCCAGACTAATTGCAGTAATGAACTGCATCAGTCCACTCTTTTAATGAACCCAAAGGGTCATTAGTAATTGAAAACTTGAATTGTTTCAAGGCTTCAACTTCTATTTCCTATTAATATCACTTGTCTGAACTAAAAATTGAAAACTCAGATATATGAAAACCGCAAAAATAAACCTTTGATGCATCATTTTTTTTTTTGGAAAATTGTAAGAAAATATGCTGATTGAAGTGGTTAGAAATTATAAGATGTATCAGCTATTTATATTGCATTTGCCGTCTCTGGACTTTGAATCTTCGTTAGAAATTAAGATCACTTATTTATTTTGCATGACAATCATTTGTATTTTGACGCTATTTATGTGAGTCGTTTGGGTGACAATCAAAAGAGAGATAATTATTAAGAGTATTGTTACTCGCACCATATCGAATATATTTTCGGGGCATAACAATGTAATTCCTCATCTTGTGAAGTCGATAAAACTCGTGAGAATTATGAGTCAAGCTTTAAAAGGTTCAAATGAGCTTGTTAATTTTGACGAACTACTTGAATTCGGCTTGAGTTCAGTTAAATCTAATAATGAGCGAGCAATTCGCCAGCCGAGCATCGAACCGCTCATGGGCGATTGACTTGTTTACACCCCTAGTTTAGATGACATTTGAGTCCATTTGGGGATTGATACCTTAAAAAGAAGACGCATGTCCAAAACAACTATCTGCGGACTCGCGGCCTTCTTTGATTAACTTCGGAGGGCTCAATCGTGAAGGGTAAGTTGCAACAGGTCCATAGGACCCTTTACTAGTTCACTTTAAGGGTGGCCTTAATGAGACGTTTGAGGCCGCCTTCGAAGCTAAGCCATGTGTTCGGATCTTGACCCCTTGCTTAACAGGTAGGTACAAATGGCTTCCCCTTTAAGGCCTCATAATAGGGGTTCAAGTTAGGATGACTCGAATGCCTCAAGGGCTCGACTCTTCTTTGTTGTGGGTGTTAGATGTAATATCGTCGGATCAATCATAGATTGACCCGATTACGCAGCGGAATGCATCAGATCTAGATCTAAACGAAACAAAGAACATAAATTAAAGATCTAAACCTACAAGGGAGTTTAGGAGCCAACCTTTTTATGGTGCTTAACTCCAAGATCTAAAGTCTCCTAGAACACGTGTATCAGCAGCCATAGCCTTCCAACGTGTGTCTCCCAGCAACACCAAGTGGATGGTGTTTCCCGCCGCCGGACCTCCTTGATATGCTACCGGAATAATCCCGAAGATTATCCCAACTCGAAACCCGAAGTACTTGGTCGAAATTTCAACCCAAGTACTAGTCAATATGGCGTGATAATGAATGTATCAAAAGGCTTGGGAGAACTCTCTTTATATAGGAGAGTAATCCTTGTCCTCCAAGGATTTAATAATTAAGAGATAATTATTACATTAATCATTTTTCCAAATAAAAGATAAATAAAATAATTATCCCAAAGAAATTAGGATAAATCATATTATTATCTAATATTCCATGAATTATCAATTAACAAATAAAAGATAAATCACATATTAAATAATTATCCAAGAAAACTAATTTCTCTCTAATTATTTAATCATAATATGCGCCATATGTAAACCCTAAAAAGGTCCACACGCATTTTATCATCACATTGGGCCGAGTCCATGAAAAATTTCTTTTCCATGTATTTAATTATCTAGTCCAACTAAACAATTAATCCACATATCAAATTAAATAGCCCAATCCACTATTTAATTATAATCGAGGTGAAGCGACGAGAAAACCTATATGCTATATTAGGAGCCACGTTGGGGACCATGGACCCATATTCAGTAGCTACAATAAATCGAATAACAATTATTCATCAGACATAATAATTATATCCAACCTATTAATTCCGGGATTACACCACCATAAACCCGAAACTGAACTCTATCGAATATAGATAACTTACACTCAATTTATGAGTCGAAAGCGTCCACTGATATAATATTACATACGGATAAATCGTTGGAAAGGTGTCCTAAACCCAATTGGGTTGGACCGGATCCGACCGGGTCGGGTCAATTCTGATCTATTTAGTTCATGTAATAACTTTATTATGATTAATAAAAGCACTTATGTTATTATATATTGTTTGTCTTCGTATGTTATTTGTTGTATACATATATAGTAACGTCCCTAGTATCAATCGTGATAGAGAAACCGTGATAGTGATTATGGTTGATGAGATCTCTAATCACTATAACAAGGTTGGTACTTAAACGTCTCTAGTCTTATGTATTATCAAATGGGACGTTGATAGTATAATCGACTAGCACGTATTGGATGTCTTCTATCTTTTAGAAGATAGGGACGGATCTCGTCTATCGAAGTGTAGGGACACTTGGATGCATGTACGTGGACGTGTATTAGAGAATGCGTACGTTAGATCGACCCACTTACATTAAGTGTCACACTATGTGGCGGTTGTGTAATTATCCTTCGACCGGAGTCTTCATGGCATCACGGTGTGGATTGTCATGCTTTGACACTATTGAGATTTCTCCTAACCACGGGGCGATCATGCGGTAGTGATTGGGTATGATATTGAAGCATGCGGAGTATACATGATTGGTCGTCCGGGAATCGCGTATCCTATGATCGGGATCGAATATCCGAAATGGCCTTCTTATAAGGAATGTCTAGCTCTCGAGAATCTTTGCAAAGTGGGAGTAAATGTGTTATTCCGAGAGAGCATGATATTCAGATTATAAGATACGATCGTTAATGTATTGACACTCGAGATACGATCGTATGGATATTATTACAGCGATAGGATTGTAAGTTACACGGTAACTGCTTCACATGATAGGTAGTAGTCATTGCTTTTGACTCTTCCGATAATTGGGGGTCACGGTGTGTTGCTAGACGCTATCCCGTGATCGTTAGGTATGAAGGGCATTTTAGTAAATTGCACTTTGTGTCTACGGCCAACATATTCGGAAGCCTATCGGGTCACACACATATGAACATCGAGTCGGATTAAAATGCGGTTATAGTTGATAACCAAATAAGGAAAGTTTATCTCTTGACTATAAAGGTTATAGTGGTAAATTAATATGATGATATTTATTCATTATGAATAAATAAAATACAATATATTAATTATATACAAATTATATTAATTAAAGATTATTCCGGAAGTCAATTAGTTGACTAATGGGGCGCCACTTTTAAGTGTGTAAGATACACTTGGATTGTGCACTTTAATTAATAAGATTGTCATAATATTAATATTAGATATTAATTGATTTTGGAAAAATAGATTTATGGTAATAAGATAATTATAATCAATATATGATATTGGCAAAATAAATTATAATTAAAGAGATAAATCAATCTAGTTGATTTTCCTTATTTTATTGGGAAAATGTTTTCTTCTCCTCCACACCATATGGGGCGCCACCTTCTACTATAAATAGGAGGTGGTGTCAAGCTATTTTGTACATCACAATTGCAAGAGTTCATAATTCTTGTGTAAAATAGAGAGCAATCCATAGTGAGTTTGTGAGGGAAGAAAAGGTCCGGTCTAGCAGCCGGAATTTTTCCGATAGCAATCCAAGGAGGATTCCGGCAAGGGGTTCGTGTGGATTAGCGATAGAGGCCGGACGCGTGGGCGGCTTGCGCATTGAACTACTCTCCGTTGGCGGTCAAAGCGACGATCTTATAGATCATCTGAGGTATAACCGTCAAACTACTTAACGTGTTTATTGCATTAAACGAAGAACGATCTAGGAAAGGAAATCAAATTTTAAATTCCGCTGCATTAAACTAGTGATTTCCTAACAGTGGTATCAGAGCCAGACTTCGAGCTTAAGCAATAAGCATAAATTAATTGCGTAGTATTTAATCGATAGATGCAAGATTTAAATCACGAAACGTTAAAACAAAAAAAAACAAAAAAAAGGGTTCTTGGGGGGTCGGCCGACTGGCGGCGCCCCCCTTCCTCAGCGGTGGCGGCGGCGGTGTCCCTAGGGCTGCCGTCCGTCGGCTGTTTTCTTCCGATGGGGAGATCGACCCTTTTCGTTTTGTGATATTTATTGTGCATAGATATCTCGTTTGTTTAGTTGTGTCATATGGCCAACCAATGGTTCAAATAGTTTAGACCATTGGGAAACCATATGGCATATTGGCCTTTCCAAATTTTGATTTGGAATAGGCCTAGGCCTTTTTCAAATATTTGATTTGTAAAAGGCAGGCCTAGGCCACTTCCAAAATTTTGATTTTGGAAAGTGGCCAAGCCTAAACCAAAATTATTTGGCCTTTCCAAATATTTGATTTGGAATAGGCCTAGGCCCTTTTCAAATATTTGATTTGTAAAAGGCGCAGGCACAGGCCACATCCAAAATTTTGATTTTGGAAAGTGGCCAGGCCTAAGCCAAATTTAGTTTTGGAAAGGAAACAAATTGGAGACTTTATAATTTTAATTTTATTTTGAATAGTTCAAATTTAATTAAAATTGAAATCGATTTAAAATTAAATGTTAATTTTAATTTTCGATTAAGTCAAATAATTAATTAGAAGTTATTTAATTATTTGATGTGATAAAATAAAGACGCATGAGTAGTTAAAATTAGAATTTAATCTTTTTCATAAGATAAAATTGTATGAATAAGATGTGTAGATATAATGTGATTATATGGACCCCGATTGATCATGGACTCGACCAATAGGATAGATGGGAATGTTTTCTTTATGTTGGTTTTTGAAAAATTGTCCTAGGCCGTTATGAAGAACGTGACCTAGTTTACTTTTTGCATTTATCCCATTCCCGTAAGCCCCCCCCCCCCCCCCCGGTGTGCGGCGGGTGTAATTATTTATTATGTAACAAGAATGGAGCAAGAAGTTGAAGACCAAGGAGAGATAAAGAACCCATTGGCGTACATCAATAATGATCCTATTGGCGGTTGCAGATACCCTTAGTTTGTGACCCACGGTTTCGTCAGTTTGTATTCGAAACCGCACCTAGGAAAAGTCCATGATCATACCGGTTATTTTATGCGCGGAATGTTGTGTATGTTTTACTTTATATGATATCGTAGTAATATGCACATAGTAGATGAGACCATATTTAAACCAAATTAATTATGTGAATTAATTTAAAATTATTCCCACGCCAAAAATCGAGCCAAAATTGTCTCCCAATATTATAATGACGGTGAAGAGCCCTTGTTCGGATCCAACTGATCGGCCCACGTCGGGAGTTGACCTACCACGGGTATATCGTCATTATTGAGATATGATCGTTATGAGATCTCATGAATATTTGGGTTACGATTCGACTAAGAATCTTACGGTGATTGGCCCACGTCAGGACCGTCTGATTTTAGAGACAAGGGGTGGCTATCACATAGAGATGTGAATTGTCAAGGAGTTGACTAGTCAACCAATGGAAATCGAATAAGATTCGATCGGTAGTTAGTACCCACCTTCGAATTTGACCCGGTCGATCGGCCCACGTCGGGGATCGAGTCAACTAGATAGGATTCCATCCACTAAAGAATTGCTTAAATTCTTGAAAGCCAATTGTGAATAGTTGGCTAGTGGGAGTAAAACCTTATAAAATTTTAAGTGCAAATTTAGGATTTTTATACATGAGCTTTTACTTATTCTATCTTTATTTATTGTTGCAGAAAATGTCAAACAAATTGAACCTTCGTTTTATCATCGAAAACAAGCTTGACGAAACTAATTTTCTCGATTGGGAAAGAAACCTCAAAATCGTTTTGAGGCACGAGAAGATTGGCTATGTCTTGGACGAGGCCCTACCGGAAAAGCCCGTTGAGGGTTCGGCTGCAGATGTTGTCGAGAAGTACAACAAGCACTGTTCTGACAGTACCGATGCTACATGTATCATGCTTGCTTCTATGACACCTAAACTGCAGAAACAGCATGAGTCTATGGACGCCTACTCTATCATGGTCCACCTGAAGGAACTTTATGCTTCTCAGTCTCGCACTGAGAGGTACGAGGTCTCGAAGGCCCTATTTAGTTGTAAGATGGCATCTGGGACTGCTGTGGGGTCACACGTGCTTAAAATGATCGGGTACATAGAGAGGCTTGGGAAGTGGGCCATAAGTTGGAACGAGAGTTGAGTATTGACTTGATTCGCAATCTCTACACGATTCATTCTCACGGTTTGTGATGAATTATCACATGAACAAGATAGATTGCTCACAGCGGAGCTATTGAACATGTTGAAAAGCCGCCGAGGGCACCGTGGGAAAGGGAAAGCAAGTGTTGCTTTGGTCACTTCGAGCAAGGGCAAGGCAAAAGCCCGAAAAATTCCAAGAAGGCGAAGGCGCACCTAAGCCAACGCCTAAAATAGCGAAAGACAAATCCAAGGATGCTTGCTTCCATTGCGGTGAGACCGGACATTGGAGGAGAAAGCGCAAAGGCTTCTTGAGTACCAAGAAGAAGCATTCGATGCTTCGACTTCGGTATATTTATGATTGAGATCAACATTACTTCTTCTAAGTCTAACCACTTTGGGTATTAGATACTGGTTGTGGTTCTCATATTTGTATGAATATGCAGGCACTAAGAAGAGCTAGAGATCTGAGGAAAGGAGAGGTGGACCTACGCGTTGGAAATGGAGCAAGAGTTGCTGCACTAGCCGTAGGAGTTTATTTTCTTTCATTGCCCAGTGGGCTAGTACTAGAACTCAATAAGCTGTTATTTTGTTCCTGCTCTTACGAAGAGCATTATTTCTATTTACTCGCATTAGATGTTGATGGTTTTTCATTTACGTTTGAGAATAAATGTTGTTCTTTTTCACGTGATGGAATTTTTATGTTCGGCATACTTAGCAATGGTCTCTACATATTAGATATGAATGTTGACGTACTTAATAAATAACAAGAAAGCCAAAACAAATGACTTGAATGAATCCTACTTATGGCATTGTAGACTTGGGCATATAAATAAGAATCGCATTTCCAAACTCCATGAAGATGGAATGTTGGATCAATTCGATTATGAATCGTTTGACACATGCGAAGCTTGTTTGCTTGGCAAGATGACAAAGTCACCATTTAGTGGCAAAGGGATAAGATCCAATGAATTGCTTGAGCTCATACATACTGATGTATGTGGCCCAATGTCAATTCAAGCCAAACGAGGATACTCTTATTTTATCACTTTCACTGATGACCATTCTCGCTATGGTTATATATACTTAATGAAGTATAAGTCTGAAGCCTTTGAAAAGTTCAAGGAATTCAGAAGTGAAGTAGAGAAACAACTAGGTAAAGAAATCAAAACACTTCGATCTGATCGAGGTGGAGAATACCTAGATGGAGAGTTTCAAAGTTATTTAAAGGAGAATGGGATTCTGCCTGAATGGACCCCTCCAGGGACGCCTCAAATGAATGGCATTTCGAGAGGAGGAACCGTACTTTGTTAGACATGGTACGATCCATGATGAGCTACGCAGTTCTTCCAAAATCATTTTGGGGGTATGCTCTCAGAAACCGCATCCTATACACTGAACCGAGTTCCATCAAAGACGGTTGATTTTACTCCATACGAGGTATGGGCTAAGAAGAAACCAAATCTGGCATATCTTAAACCTTGGGGTTGTTCAACTTATGTGAAGCGAATGATGCCTGACAAATTAGAGGCCAGATCCGACAAATGTACGTTTGTGGGATATCCTAGAGAAACTAGAGGATACCAATTTTACCATCCTGAGGAACAAAAGGTGTTTGTTGCCAGGACTGGCCACTTTCTAGAGAAAGAGTTTATTCTGGATAGGGTCAGTGGGAGTAAAATTGATATTGAGGAAATTCGAGAACCACTTACGGATAACAGTCCGTTGATGGAAGTAGAGGAGACACCACATACAAATGTGGCGCCACCCACTACCGTAGACACACTAGCACCTCGAAGATCCACCAGGGAATGCCGTGAACTGAAAGGTACACCGGCGTGTATCTCATGGAAGATGAGGACCCACAGAACTTATGAGGAAGTGCTATTAAGGCATGACAAAGAGAAATGGCTAGAAGCCATGAATTACGAAATGGAATCCATGAAAGACAACCAAGTTTGGAACTTAGTTGATCCACCTGAGGGAATAGTTCCTATAGGGTGTAAATGGGTCTTTAAGAGAAAGACCGACATGGACGGTAACGTGACTACCTACAAGGCTAGGTTAGTGGCAAAAGGATATAAGCAAAGACAAGGAGTTGACTATGACGAAACCTTTTCTCCTATTGCCATGTTAAAATCCATTAGAATTTTGCTCGCTATTGCAACATACCATGATTACGAAATCTGGCAGATGGATGTGAAAACAGCTTTCCTTAACGGGAATCTGTCTGAGGAAGTGTATATGACACGGCTTTGAGGGTTTCACAACCAATGACGCCGGGATGGTATGTAACCGCAAAGATCCATTTATGGATTAAAGCAAGCTTCTCGGAGTTGGAATCTTCGCTTTGATGAGTTAATCAAACGAGTTTGATTTCATCAAAAACGAAGATGAGCCGTGTGTTTACAAGAAGGTTAGTGGGAGTGCCATTGTGTTCTTAGTGCTTTATGTAGATGACATATTGCTCATAGGGAATGATGTGCCTATGTTACAATCGGTCAAAGCTTGGTTATCCAAGAACTTCTCAATGAAGGACTTGGGTGAGGCGGCCTACATTCTAGGAATAAAGATCTATAGAGATAGATCTAAAAGGTTGTTTGGTCCGTCGCAATCCACCTATATAGACAAGATCTTGAAGAGATTCAGCATGGAGCAGTCCAAGAAAGGATTGCTACCCATGTCACATGGGGTCTACTGTCGAAGGGAATGAGTCCTAAGACAGAGGAGGAAAGGGCACAAATGAGTAAAGTCCCTTATGCTTCGGCAATCGGGTCTATCATGTATGCCATGTTGTGTACAAGACCAGATGTCTCGTACCCTCTTAGTATGACTAGTAGGTACCAGTCCAATCCAGGTGATGGTCACTGAATTGCTGTCAAGAATATCCTCAAGTACTTGAGACGTACTAGGGATATGTTCCTGGTTTTCGGGAATGATGATTTAGTATTACGAGGTTACACAGATGCCGGTTCCAACCGACAAGGATGACTTTAAGTCACAATCTGGATTTGTTTTCACGCTTAACGGCGGAGCGGTGGTGGAAGAGTTCCAAGCAGGAGACTACTGCGGACTCTACAACGGAAGCCGAATACATAGCAGCCTCGGAGGCGGCAAAGGAAGCAGTTTGGATGAAGAAATTCATTACTGAACTTGGAGTGGTTCCCTCCATTGAAGGTCCAGTGCCTCTGTACTGTGATAATAATGGAGCGATATCTCAGTCAAAGGAACCAAGGTCTCATCAGAAGTCCAAACATGTGCTACGGCGCTATCACTTGATTAGAGAGATAGTAGATAGATGAGATGTAAAGATAGAGAAAGTCCACATGGATGATAACATAGCTGATCCGTTAACCAAGGCATTGTCTCAAGCTAAGCATGAGAAACATGTTCACTTGCACGGGCTTAGGCATATGGGTGATTGGCTTTAGGCCAAGTGGGAGATTGTTGGAAAGGTGTCTTAAACCCAATCGGGTTGGACCGGATCGATCCGACCGGGTCGGGTCAATTACAGTCTATTTAGTTCATGTAATAACTTTATTATATTTAATAAAAGCACTTATGTTATTATATATTGTTTGTCTTCATGTTATTTGTTGTATACATATATAGTAACATCCCTAGTATCAATTTGTGATAGAGAAACCGTGATAGTGATTATGGTTGATGAGATCTCTAATCACTATAACAAGGTTGGTACTTAAATGTCTCTAGTCTTATGTATTATCAAATGGGACGTTGATAGTATAATCAGACTAGCACGTATTGGATGTCTTCTATCTTTTAGAAGATAGGGATAGATCTCGTCTATCGAAGTGTAGGGACACTTGGACTGTACGTGGAGGTGTATTAGAGAATGCGTACGTTAGACTGACCCACTTACATTAAGTGTCACACTATGTGGCGGTTGTGTAATTATCCTTCTGACCGGAGTCTTCATGGCATCACGGTGTGGATTGTCATGCTTTGACACTATTGAGATTTCTCCTAACCACGGGGCGATCATGCGGTAGTGATTGGGTATGATATTGAAGCATGCAGAGTATACATGATTGATCGTCCGGGAATCGCGTATCCTATGATCGGGATCGAATATCCGAAATGGCCTTCTTATAAGGAATGTCTAGCTCTCGAGAATCTTTGCAAAGTGGGAGTAAATGTGTTATTCCGAGAGAGCATGATATTCAGATTATAAGATACGATCGTTAATGTATTGACACTCGAGATACGATCGTATGGATATTATTACAGCGATAGGATTGTAAGTTACACGGTAACTGCTTCACATGAAAGGTAGTAGTCATTGCTTTTGACTCTTCCGATAATTGGGGGTCACGGTGTGTTGCTAGACGCTATCCCGTGATCGTTAGGTATGAATGGCATTTTAGTAAATTGCACTTTGTGTCTACGGCCAACATATTCGGAAGCCTATCGGGTCACACACATATGAACATCGAGTCGGATTAAAATGCGGTTATAGTTGATAACCAAATAAGGAAAGTTTATCTCTAGACTATAAAGGTTATAGTGGTAAATTAATATGGTGATATTTATTAATTATGAATAAATAAAATACAAGATATTAATTATATACAAATTATATTAATTAATGAATATTCCGGAAGTCAATTAGTTGACTAATGGGGCGCCACTTTTAAGTGTGTAAGATACACTTGGATTGTGCACTTTAATTAATAAGATTGCCATAATATTAATATTAGATATTAATTGATTTTGGAAAAATAGATTTATGGTAATAAGATAATTATAATCAATATATGATATTGGCAAAATAAATTATAATTAAAGAGATAAATCAATCTAGTTGATTTTCCTTATTTTATTGGGAAAATGTTTTCTTCTCCTCCACACCATATGGGGCGCCACCTTCTACTATAAATAGGAGGTGGGTGTCAAGCTCTTTTGTACATCACAATTGCAAGAGTTCATAATTCTTGTGTAAAATAGAGAGCAATCCATAGTGAGTTTGTGAGGGAAGAAAAGGTCCGGTCTAGCAGCCGGAGTTTTTCCGATAGCAATCCAAGGAGGATTCCGGCAAAGGGTTCGTGTGGATTAGCGATAGAGGCCGGACGCGTGGACGGCTTGCGCATTGAACTACACTCCGTTGGCGGTCAAAGAGATGATCTTATAGATCATCTGAGGTATAACCGTCAAACTACTTAACGTGTTTATTGCATTAAACGAAGAACGATCTAGAAAAGGAAATCAAATTTTAAATTCCGCTGCGTTAAACTAGTGATTTCCTAACAAAATCCTCCATAGACTGTTCACTTGATTCGGGATATTTCTATAAACACTTCTCGAAACATATTATCCTTATTTACCATTAAACCCCTAGTGATCAATTAGTTCATAACCAATATGATATGAACTCGGCCGTTCGATCGGTTTTTAGGGTTAACAAATAAAGGAAGCGTCGTCTACTTCCCGAGGGAAGGAATGGATTCCATATACGTGATAACACGGACTACTCACTCATTCTACAATAGAGTCAACGAGAAGTGTTGGACCACATACGGTGAAGTGATCCTTACTAACACATCAAACTCTACCCTAGTCTAAGCGGTTATGCGTGATCACCTCGGGATTAAGATTAATCCATATATGATAATCTTGTGATTCGATAAGACTTCTCGATTATGGAATTATATCGAGAACTCAAATCAAATCGGTCCACCCCTATATGATTATCATCATATATAAATGCCCCGCTAGGTATCCTATTATTGCGACGGTCCGGATAAGACTGTCACACCGTAAAGTGTTCTGGGCGCATTAATAGCAAATTAATCATGAGACCCGTACTCAGATTAATAAACGCTACGGACTAAGTTAATTTTAAGTACATATCACTAACTCAATCCTCTTGTGTATAGCCATACACTGAGTTATGTGATTACATAAACGAGATACTTAGGGTTTTCAGTAGTGTCTTAATTATAAGCATACGTGCATATAATAAGGTGAATTATTAATTCTGTCCTAAAACAATTACATAATTGTCTTTTGGGCACTACACCTAACAGTGGGATGGGCCCCGACTCCCACTAACCTTCTACATGATCAGTTTCTGACGAATTTGCAGGGATATTCTGTTGGGAAGGTGTATCGTGTGTGGAGTGATTTACGGAACAGATCCGTAATTTACGGAAGTAATTACGGAATATTAAATTAGAAATAAATACAGGAACATGAAATTAGATTAATCAGTTAGATCTAACACAACAACTATTACCATGCAGATCTAATCTCAAACAATGAATAATATATAGTATGATGCATAAATCAAAGGACTAGAGATCAAACCGAGACGAGTAGTTACTCTTTCCTTAAGACAAATTGCTTCGGTATGGTGCCCACGGTAGTAGCAACTGTCTCCCAAGATACAACGGCTTTCGTCTCGGATTTAGAGGCACTTCAAAAATCCGAGCTCCGGCGAACTTACAGAGTGCTCCGACTTCTCTTCGACTCAAGAACTAGATCTGTATGAGAGACTCTTTTTGTGGTGGAAAAGAGAGGAGAAAATTGAATGATTAACCTCCATCCATGGGGTACTTTATCTAGTGCAGAGGAAGAGCCAATGCTCGAATTTGATTGGCCGAAACACATCATCAAACTTTTCCCCTTGGAAAAGTAACGGCCAACTTTTCCCTCAAGAAAATCATCTAGGCCGCCCCATTTACTCCACACGCATGTTGGGATAAAATCCCTCATTCTGATTGGTCGGATGATGTGTCGTCTGAATTCTAATTGGTCGAATGACTCAATGAATTTTGATTGGTCGACTGACACAATCACATTCCAAAATTAATTTTATGGTTAATTTCATAAAAAAATTTGTCCAAAAAATTAATAGCAACACCTGAACCCGAGCCCGAGCCGGACGGCGGCGGTGCACGCGGGTGTGTGGAATAATCTAAGTCCTCCCTTCTGCACAAAAGTGCCTTGCCCCTTGGGGCACATCTATAAGAGTATACACTAGCTCTTATTACTTGAACTCACAAGCCTTAAGTTACCTATGTGGGAGAATGGGGTGAGGTCCTCTCTTCAACTCCCATCTCCTACATATTTTCTACCAACTTTAGCCATTAATTTCTCATTCACCCGACATCCGAATCGAGTGATTCAAAAGCCCATCATCAACTACTCCGTATGAAGTATTTAATCATATCATTAACTCTCGATGACATACATCGGAGCCTATCCGTAATTAATGCTAAAGTTGAATATTCAATCCTCCAAAAAAGGCTTTTTCTCCAACATATTCATTATGATAACTCTATATTGTGCATATATAGATTGGAAAGCTCAAAGCTCTGTTTTGCAGGAATATTCATTAAGTTGCTGTTTATTCTTACTCAATTTTTTTTTTTTGCATTGCCAAAAACGACCTCGTGTTAAACGTTTGAACTGTTTGTGTGTTGCAAGGATGCCTAAACACTTTGTTTTTTATGGTTTGACAGAACTCCTTCGAAAAAGGTTTGATCAATTCTATTGTAATCCGATCTGTACGTCGAGTCCAATAATATGGAGCCCAGAATCCTCCCACTCGAACTCGAATACTTGGAGCAATATAACCTCGGAGGAGGAATCAGTTGACTAAACAAAAAAACAAAAGTGCATTTGTTTTCATGATTTTACACCGGACATGTTTTGTGTAGTGTGTTTGAAGATATAGGCTGATGATCGATTGAGTATATATTTTGCAGTTATTTTGAATTGTTGGCTAGGCCTTAACTTTTTGTTGTCTTAAGCCTGCATGACCTGCTGTTAAAGCATCCTTGTTTTTTTTTTTTAAAGGGAAAACGGTATGCAGGGGCGGCACCACATTAAGTGAGTCGATCTGCTAAAAAATATTGACCTATAAGGAGATATAATGTACGAGCCTAAGTTTAGAAGACAAGAAAATGACAAATTTCTGACCCGTATCTCGAATTTTCTGGTCTGTGTAAGTAGATTTGCGGTGTTAATTATCTACGCTATCATTATCATATGATTTGTCAAAAGCTATGTTTATGAAATTTACCTATACTAGGTATTTGCTATGGAATTGCGATCCTCTGCCGTGTTCCCCTCTGCCGTGTTGTGCTGTGAGCCGGCGTCGTTTCGGGCCGAAACGACGCCGTTTTGATTGTGGTTTTTTTTTTAAGGTCGGAACCAAACGGTGTCGTTTCGGGCCGAAACGACGCCGTTTTGCGTCACAGCACGGGCTGCTGTGCTCATTTCACAGCAGAGGATCGGGGTCCATTTGCTATGTTACATATTTGTTGGAATCCTACTGCGAGACTAATTAGTTGAGAGTTTCACTCCATCCATTGAAAACAAAGCACATGGTATTCTTTTAAGGGATCACCTGTCCAATTTGTGTGTCTAATTTCGATGTCTAAATAAAAACGATGTCGGTTTATGCGTGTTTTAAATTTTTGGTTTTGGTTTTTTGTTTTTATTTTATTTTCTTCATGAAATAAAACACACAAAAAACGACGTCGTTTTTACTCAGACACCGAAATTAGACACACAAATTGGACAAATAATCTCATCCCTTCTTTTAAAGAGTTTATGATGGCCTACTTTGTTTATAATTTTGTTTATAGTGTATTTAATGACACATGTCGTGTTTTAGTGTTTACAATCTCTCACATAGTAGTGGTGTTTAGGGGTGATGTGGATAAATCTCAATCATCCACTTGGTATCACTCACTAATACATGTTGTGTAATAACTCTTCTCTTTGAATTTTTGCTTATCTTTTTGTTGTGTGTGGTGTGGAAATTTGTGTATGTAGTATATAATATAGGGGGAGTGGTTTAAAAGGCCAAAAAATAAGGAGAAAATGAGAATCCGGACAGTGGAAATATAAATTGGGTGATAAGGACAAATCCACTGTTTGCTGCAGTGGAACTGACTCCAAATATAATGTTTCACTATAACAGTGGAATTAGGATCTATCCTTTTTACCCAGAAAAATATTTCACCGTCCTCTTTGCATATTTCTATGTTCAAATTGTCCTTTTTGACAATAAACCCTATAATATATGATGTATTGTTTTTTGAGAGAAGGGGCTAGAAGGACACAAAAGTTAAAAAATTAGGAAAATAGGACAACTTTTAATTTTTTTTTTAAATGAACATTTATACTACTTACGTACAAAATTACCCTCATAGTTCCAACGACATTTTTTTGAGGGAAAAAAAAGAATGAAGCATATTTAAAAGATAAGAATCAATACAATTCTTTTTTTGTTAAAAGAATCAATACATATCATAACTACATTTTTTAACTTTATGAGATTGAATCATATTTAGTAGTCTACCTGCAATGCAATAGCTTAATTTTTGGATAATCTTGGGGAAAAAAAGGCTGAATTTATATTTAAAAAATGAGAATCAATACCAATCTTTACTATATGTAACTACATTATTTTTTTTAGTGTAACTACATATATTACATTGGTTAGAACTAATCTGTTTCGGTGTTACTACATTTTTATTATTGTAACAGCATTCTTTTATGTGTGTTACTACACATTTTTTTGGCTCGAACTATACTTAATATTTTGGTTGTTACTTCATTTTATGTGTTACTACTTGTTTTACAAGTATTACTACATTATGTTTTGGTGTAACTACATATATTTGGTTGGTTGGCCGGTACAACATCTTTTTTTGCGTTACTACATTTTTGTTGTTGTAACTACCTTGTTTTTATCTGTGTTATCAGACGTTTTTAGCTAAAACTACACCAATTTTGTTGGTTGTTACTACTTCGTTCTTTGTGTTACTACATTCTTTTTGCAACTGTAACGTTTTTTTCGAGTTGTGACTACATGTTGACTTTGGCTATAATTAACTATTCAAGCAATTGTTAAAAAAAAGCAATTATATGGAACAAACAAAATAAAAAATAAAAAATTAATCCGTTAAAAAGAAACAATTTAAATATGGAACAAACTGCTAGGTTGGAGCAGTTATAACCACAATTTATTAGCTGGCCGCATGTTAAAAATATATATAGAAAGACCAAATAATTTTAGGGGTATTTTAGGAAGTATAGTTGTTGTTGTCCTTATGAACAAAATGTTTTTTTCCTAGTCCTTTTAGCATGATTAAGCTTCAAAGGTGTCCTTCTCTACAAAAACCTATTATTTTTTGGTTTGTTGTTACTTATTTGGTAGTGGAATAGTGAATGTTGCTGTAGAATTATGATACGACTGTTGTATCAAGTGTAATGTATTAGAGTCTTATTTTATACCATAAAAGATAGGTCTTTAAAAGCACCCGACCGAAACTATAATTGCTCGGGACGGGGGCGGACTCATGTGGAGTTGGATGGGGCCGAAAAACGATGTAGTTTCGAAAGAAAAAAAACGTAATAACACTATTATTGTCTCCACTAGATTTTCGAATTTGTTTTGGTGCGCTTGATAAGAAATGTTTGGTCCGTCATCGCTAAAGGTATCCCACTATATACATATTTTTAAATATTCTTGTGGTGCATGTCCCAATAGATTTAGTAAAAGCCCCTAAAATATCTTATTGGAAATGAATACCTTGAGAAATTTTTACAGACAACGGCCAGAAGAAAATTATATCAAATGATATATATTAAAGTATAATACTATTGTACCAAATGGCATATATTAAATTTTGCAACGGTTGTAGCAAAATTTTGCCAAATGGCAAAATTGTACACTAAACCCTAATATAATTTTACCGTGTGTGAAGACTAGAAATGATATAGTATAATACTATTTTTTAAGAAAAAAATTCCAAAACGAATTTACATAACGTATACAAACTAAAACACATTACGTATAGAACAAGAAAAAAAAAAACAAAGAAAAAAAGTCTGCGGCTTTCATTATACATTGAGGGAATTATTAGGGTAACCAGAGATTCAGACCTCTAATGGCGGGACAGCAGAATCAAACTCAATAGATTTTTCAAATATCAAGTAATTATAGCAATTTCTCGGTAATTTATCTATATTTACGCCTTGTTTTTTGATAGCCTGATAAACGCTAGTTTAAGTTATTCAAATCACAGCTGAATCCGATAGGATTGACCGGTAGTAGTAGTCAACGATTGATGATGCAGCCAAAAGAATCCAATATACATCTCCATGATTCTTCCGGGAGGGATCAAGAAATTAGCAAAGGTCATGATTTGGTTGCGGATAGAATCAGCGATTTACCGACTCGATTCTTGGTATTATTCTTTCTTTTCTTTCCACAAAAGAAGCTGTTGCGACCTCTGTTTTTTCAAAAAGAAGGGAATTCGCATGGGTGGCTATCCATAATTTTGATTTCAGTTTTAAGTATAACAATATAAAGGTTGGAGATGAAGAGATGAAATTCATCCGATTTGTTGAATGTGTTTTGCTTCTACATGATGCTGGATTGCTAAATCAATTTCGTTTGGATTGGTATCATAATTGTATTAGAGAATTAGGATAAGGACATGTTTTGGAATATTTTTGAGTAACAGGACAGTCACATATTTTTTTATTGGAAGAAGAACAAATTCTATAATTTTTATAGCCATAAGGACACTTCAAAAGAAAAAATAAAAAAAAAATAAAAAATAAAAAATAAAAAAAAATTTGCGCATGCTGATTTTTAAACGTTCATATCTTTTGATCTAAAGATCCAAACGCAATAAAAATTTCACTGAATTTTTTGTTTTTTTTATGTTCTTCGTTTTGAGACTTGATTCGATATAATTACATCGTTTTTCGTGAGATTCATTGTCGAAAGTCACTCAGTGGATCTCCCTAGTGAATCCCGAAAATTAGTGAATATCGACACTGAATATCGAACAATAGTGAATTTCGACAGCGGATTTTCTGAAATCACGTTGGAATATGTTGAATGTGGTCTCAAAATAAAGAGCATGAAAAAATAAAAAATTTGATGAAAGAATTTTCAAATTTGGAGTTGTATATTGAAAGATGTGAATGCTTAAAAAAGATGGATGAGAGAGAAAGTATATTGAGTTTTTTTTTTATTTTAATAAAACCTGTGCCAGAATAATTAAATAAAAAAAAAATAGTTTTGTTATTTATGCAAAAATTTCAAAAAACCGTCCTTCTCCCTAATTGATGAAATATTTGTGTCCTTCTCCCTCATTACCCCTAATTGTATTCCATCCCATGCCATTTCATGGATCAAGACCGCAATCAGAAGCAACGTTCGTGATATTTTTCTGTCTGTTGAGACTCGTGTTGGTTTATTATGTTGATCCTGGACCACTTGAAATACCTATAAGTGTTTTCAATTGTGAGTCATTACAATCTTTGGAGTTGGTTGACAACAATACTATTTCAGCAAGTGCGTTATGTCTTCCAAAACTTGAAAGTTCAAAACTTGATTCAGTTTTTTTCGAGTCTGACGAAGCTTTTGAAAAATTTATAACTGGATGTCCAATGCTAAATTATCTGGACATTCGTATGTCCATACGAGATTATGCAGTTGGTGGTTTTACATATATAATATCTTCAACTTCATTAAGACATCTTGAGCTAAATATGTATGGTTTTCTAGATGATTATCTAGATCTAGATGAGAAAGATACTTATTTCAGAGTGAAGCTAGACACTTGCTCACTTGAGTACCTCAAGCTAAAAGGTTTTATATACGAGATTGTTGTGAAAAAAAAGCTGAGCTCTCTGATTGAAGCCAACCTCAAAGTTAAGGTACCTATAGATGATGGATTCCATAACGACAATTTTCGCAACTCGTTCGTTGAAGCATTTTGTGCTTTTAATTGTGCAAAAGTTTTGACTTCATCAGCTGATGTTATGTGGGTAAGCTATTTTATTCTCTATGTGCTTTAATGGGTTGTATACTAATATATATTAGACTTCTTTTGCGAATATTGTTGCCTAGACCGGACATTTAGGAATATGTTGTGTTACTCTTTTTTTTCTTTCTCTTTTGTTACTTGACATCATTCAAAATCGAAAGATATATGCTATTGTAGAAATACATGATCATTAAAATTTGATATTCTCAGGCTCTTAGTCGTGCCACAATTAGCTTGTCAACTGAGTTTACGAGATTGATGAGATTGGAGACAAGAACTTATTGTTGTGATTGTTGCTCATTACCGGATTTCCTTCAAAACTCAGACAATTTATAAGTTCTTACAATTTATAAGGTTAGATAAAGACATCTGGAAAGTGTGAGTGTTAATCAAAGCAAAGGGAGAGTACATATATTTCTTTAATTAAACACTTCCAAGTATTATAATTCAGGATGTGTTCTGTGTGACGACAGGAATCAAGATACAAATTTCATTATTGCTCAAAATGGACAGATCCTACACAAGTTTCGAGATGCTTGTCAAACAGCTTAAAAGAGGTTGTATTTGACGGTTATGATGTTGTTTCTGCTCGTAAGATTGACATGATACAATATCTGTTAGAGCATGGAATTAAAGTGTTCTTGTAGCCATGAAGATATCTTGTAGTGCCTCTATGCCGAAGAGGGCGAAGTTAATGTTGCATCAAAAGGTATATAATTTCCTGAAGATTGTCATAACTGAATACAGGTCAAGGTGTTGTAACAAATGCCGCATAGCTAGTGACATTGAAAACATTTCCTTCTTTTCAGCTAATATTTTATATACTCCGTATATTTGTTGAAACTAGGAGTTTCTTTTTTTTTTTTAGAAAGAAACTAGGAATTTCCTAGTTACCTTCTGCAAAGTGGAGCTTACATTCATGTTACCTTCTGCAGAGTTGAGTTTACATTCATTTTTTTAAAGTTGAGCTTATATTCATGTCACCTTCTGTAGAGTAGCGTTTACCTTCAATATTTCAGAAGTCAAATTTCGGTGTGGAGCTTACATTGAGCTTACATGCGATACGGTCACCATCTGCAGAGTTACAATCAATTTTTTAGAAATCAAATATTGGTGTGGAGAATATCGGCGTGGAGTTTACATTCAGTTTTTCAAAAATTGAGTTTTGGTGTGGTTTTCATGAATACAAATTCGTTACGATATCAATAATAAATACATAAATTTTAAAAATACCCCATCAAAAAATAAAAATAAAAATTAGTTATACAAAATAATAAGCACACATTAGTAGGGGAAAAAAAGAGAGGCGGGGACATCCCCAAAGAAAATGGCGGGCACAACACACATAGAGGGAATTAGGGCAACCAGAGGTTTGGGGGCCCGGCTATAATGGAGTAAAATGTTGCAGAGCGAAATCATCAACTGATTCTACTTCGCCTTAATTTTCATTTGCAAGAGAGCTTTAGTGTAGGTATAATCGCTAGCTAACGATGAAACGAACAAATTCCAGTATAAATCGCCATGATTCTTCCGGGATTCAAGAAAACAACAATCTTGATTTGGTTGATAGGATCAGCGCTTTACCTGACCACATTTTAGGTATTATTCTGTCTTTTCTCTTCACAAAGTATGCTGTAGCCACCTCCATTCTTTCAAAAAGATGGAAATTTCTGTGGAGGACAGTTGATAATCTTTCTTTCAGCCATTGGGGTAAGAGCGAAGTTGGAGAGATGAAATTCGTAGAAGACGTCAACCGTGTTTTGCTTCTCCATGATGCTAGATCGCTACAAAAGTTTCGTTTGTTGTGGAAACCTAGTTGTGTTTTATTTCATGTACATTCGTTGATCAGAACTGCAATTTCAAGAAATGTCCAAGAGATTTTTCTATGCGTCGAGAATCGAATTGGGCTAAATAATAGTCCTCAACCGATTGAAATGCCTATAAGCGTTTCAGCTGCGAGTCACTACGATCATTGGAATTGTGTGAGGGCGTTTGTCTTTGTGACTCAGATGCGGTTTTTCTTCCAAGACTCGAAACTCTAAAGATTCTTTCGGTTGAATTCAAGTCTATGAATGCTTTGAAGAACTCATAAACGGATGCCCGATGTTAAATTTTTTGTGCCTATGTATATTTTGGAAGAGATAGTTACTCTGATTTTACGTTTGTAGTATCTTCAACTTCCTTGAGACGTTTTGAGTTGTGTATCCATTAATTACAAAACAGAACCATCTTCGGATACTTTTCATTACAGGCTAATATTGAGAGCTTCCTCACTTGAGTACATCACGATATATGGTTTCATAGATTATATTTCCGTGGAAGAAAGTTTAAGCTCTCTGGTTGAAGCTGACATCGGGATTAATATCCGTGGCTATGATTTCACTGAACCCGAATTTTGTGATCCGTTTGTGGAATTGGTTCGTGAATTCGATTGTGCTAAAATTCTTATTTTATCCGGCGACGTTATGTGGGTAAACTAATCTTTTCTCTATGAGCATTAATGATTTGTATACTATTATGTATGTGAATGTATGTTGTTGCCTACAATGGATCACTAACATTTGATATTATTAGGCTCTTAATTGTGCCTCAATCAGCTTATCGACCGAGTTTAAGAGATTGGTGAGATTGGAGGCAGAAGTTTATTGTTGTGATTGTAGCCCTTTACGAGATTTCATTCAAAACGCAGACAATTTAGAAATATTAGTGTAACATTTGTACATTGTAATCCTTTTATATACATTTAGACATATACACTTAGATATCATTAATTAGGCTAGACTCGATTCGATTCAGCTCGTGTATGTATCTATATATACATAGTGTAACCTCCAATTGTAAATGAATTCAATACCAAAAATATTTTCCCAATCAAATATGGTATCAGAGCATTGAATTCCTCTATACGCTCCTCTTCTTCCTCCCACTTTTTTTTTTCTCTTTCTCCCTCTCCTTCTCTTCCGATCAACCTTCCCCTCTTCTCCAATGGCTGCCACCTCCCCCATCACCTTTAACTCAGCCACACAAACACCCATCAAGCTTGATTCCACCAATTACGGGATATGGATTCTCCAAATGGAACCACTCTTTATCGGCTATGGACTCATGGGGTACCTTGATGTTACCACCACCGCACCACCCAAAACGGTGCAATCTAACGGCACTACTAAAGAGAATCCTGATTTCATCACCTGGCAACGCCAGGATTGTCTACTCCTCCACACCATTGTTGCCGCCTGCAGCCCCCAAATTGTGACGTTCCTGCGCAAAGCCAAAACATCCCATGAAGCCTGGGTCATCCTTCGAGACACATATGCCAAGAAATCCCGAGGCCATGTTCTCACTCTGAAAGACAATCTCCAGGCAATGGAGCGGGGAACTCAATCGATCAGTGATTTTATGTATGCAATTAAACATAAAACCGATGAACTCGCACTTCTTGATGCCCCCATGGCGCCGATGATATTACCGATCGATTTTTGCCAAAATTGGAGACGAATATCAGCCGCTTGCAACGACGATTCGGGCTCGTGACGATCCTATCTCCTTCGAAGCTCTCCACGAAAAGCTATTGAACTTTCGGCCCTCCACTGTTCGTACAGCATCTTCTCCGGCCAACTTTCAGCCGGCCTCAGCCCATCCCGCCTTTAATCAGCACCGCCATGGCAACCAATCTAACTAGTGGCGTGGCCACTCCTCCCACCCAGCTCTCCCTCGCAACAACTATCATCAGCAGCAGCCCTTTAATCAACAGCAGCAACGATTCAATTCCCAGTCCTCTCCACCGGCCGCCAACACCAACAGCTGCGGCCCTCGCCCCTACCTGGGTAAATGCCAGTACTGCGGCACCCCTGGTCACTCTGCAAAATTTTGCCCCCAAATCCGTCAGATGCAGTCTCAGATTGGTCACTCCCGTCCTCCCTCAAATTCCCGTCAAGCCCATGTAGCGGCCCGCACCTTCGATGACACAAAAGCGACCTTTGACCCCTTTTCTTATGGATAGTGGGGCCACTCACCACGTGACAAACGACCTTCAAAATCTCTCTCTCCATGTTCCTTACTTCGGTCAAGATGATATCATGGTCGGAGACGGTAATGCCCTTTCTATTACTCATACTGGTTCCGTTTCTTTACCGTTATCCAATTCCACATCCTTTAATTTAAATGATGTTTTGTGTGTGCCTGAAATGTCTCACAATTTGTTATCAATTTCCCAATTGTGTCAATCTCATAATGTGTATGTAGAATTCTTACCCCATGAATTTCATGTGAAGGACATCAAGACGAAACAAACTCTCCTCCGTGGTCCAGCTAAAAATGGACTCTATGAGTGGCCATCAAAACCTTTACTTGCGTTTGCTTCCAATAAAGCCACGTCCTCAACCTGGCACTATCGTTTGGGTCACCCGGCTCAGCCCATTTTAAATAAGATTCTTGATGTTTTTACTTTAGAGGCTTCGTCCTCAACTTTGTTACATTGTAATTCCTGTTTGGTCAATAAAAGTCATAAACTACCGTTTCATGCTTCTACCTTATCAACTTCCCGTCCTCTTGAAACTTTGTTCACTGATCTTTGGACTTCGCCCGTTTTATCATATGATGGTTTTAAATATTTTTTAATTATTGTTGATCATTTTACTCGGTATGTGTGGTTCTATCCCTTAAAACGCAAATCTGATGTTGAACCAACCTTTATTCGCTTCCGAGCTATTGTGCAAAAATTCTTCAACCAAACCATTAAGATTCTATACTCGGATAATGGCGGTGAATTTATCGGTCTTCGTGACTATCTCACCACGAATGGCATATCCCTTTACACAACTCCCCTCACACACCCGAACACAATGGCATCTCGGAACGTCGTAACATGCATATTGTTGAAACCGGCCTTACTCTTCTCACTCATGCCTCCCTCCCATCAACATTCGGCCTCGTGCGTTTGCTACGGCGTATACCTTATCAATCGAATGCTTACCCCGGTTCTCAATATGAAATCGCCATATGAGTCAATTTTCCATGAAGCACCTAACTATAAGAAACTTCGTGTTTTTGGGTGTCTTTGTTACCCATGGCTTCGCCCTTATACAGCACACAAACTGGAACCTCGGTCTAAACCATGCATATTCCTTGGTTACTCTCCACCCAACACGCCTACTACTGCTTTGACCCTATCGCTTCTCGTATGTATGTCTCTCGGCATGTCAAATTTGTTGAAACAGCCTCTTCCCTCTCGCTACCCCTACATCTACCCCACCACCTCCTCCGCTCTATGTGTCTCGACCGGCTCCCCGATCCTCCCCCAAACTCTCCCCAACTTCCCTTGGCGAAGACCTCCCGGGTCCATCACCTGCTCCCTCTAACCCTCCACCTCCACCTCCTCCATCACCTCCCCCCACCCACTCCATGCGCACTCGCTCTCAAAACAATATCTTCCGGCCTATCCAAAAACTTAATCTCCATGCTCATACTGAACCCCAGAACCTCACTCTCACTGAACCCACTTCTGTTACTCAAGCTCTAAAAATCCCTCAATGGAGAGATGCGATGCAAGAGGAATTCAACGCTTTGGTGCGTAATCACACCTGGGATCTTGTTCCATATGACCCATCTTTTAACATAATCGGTTCCAAGTGGATATTTCGTCTAAAGTACAAACCTGATGGCTCCATTGACAGGTATAAGGCTCGGTTAGTTGCCAAGGGCTTTGCTCAGCGCCCTAGCATCGACTACTATGACACATTCAGTCCGGTTGTAAAACCCCTACCATTCGGGTTGTTCTTGTTAGTAATACCATCCGCAACGGAAGCGATTTTAAGGATCTAGATCTATATAATACACGTAATAAAATAACTAGATCTATTCTACAAGGGGGATGTAGATCATACCTCTTGAATCTCAAAATTCAAGTTGAAGAACCGTAAAAGGATGAATGTGAGAAGATGTGAAGAGCACCACGATCTTCCGTACGTGTGATCCAAGCAATTTCCGGTGGAAGGAATTCTCGACTCGAACCCTTCCGATATGCTACCCGAAAAAATCTCCAAGATTTTTCCCCTACCCTTGGCCGAAATTCTTCCCTCTAATTTCTAAGAGTGGTCGAAATTATTGTGTGTATTAAGGTTTGAGAGAACTCTCTTTATATAGGAGAGTAAAACTTAGCCTCCAAGGATTTTTATTTTGTAAATAAATAATCCAATTAATAAAAGATAATTCCATAATATTCTAGAACAAATCTAGAATAATATTTATCTTTATTATTAATTACCATAAATATTTATCCAATAAATATTTTATGCACATGTCTTATTAATCACAAGAAAACTAATTTCTTGTTCCAAAAAAAAGAGCATGGGGCGAAAATTTCATATATTGACCTAGTCAATATTAATTTTGCCATCACACAATAATTGGGCCAAGATTATGGAAAATGTCTTTTCCACATATTTAATTATTTAACCCAACTAATTTAATAGTCCACTAAACAATTAATTCACATATCGTTTTAATAAAGTCCAACAAGAACTAAATTAGGATTCGACGTCCGAGAATAGCTATGCTATATTAGGAGGCACGTCGGGGACCATGGACTAATAATCAGCGGCTCCGATAAATCAAATAAATAATTATAGAATAATTATATTCGATAAATCAATCACAGGAATATGCCACCATAATCCCGTGACTGCACTCCTCCGATTATAAGATTATATTTATCTCCTCACGAGAATAATAATAAGCGTCCATTGATATAATCATTACATATGGATTAATCCTCCATAGACTGTTCATTCTAAATCGGGAAGTTACCGTTAACCCTTTTTAGAACCTCTTATCCTTATTTACCATTAACCCCTAGTGATCAATTAATTCATACAACTCACGGTAGCTAATCGGTGTAATATGAACTCGTACGATCGATCGGTTTCCGGGATTAACAAATAAGGGAGCTGTCTATCTACTTCCATAAATGGAAGGAATGGATTCCGTATCTGTGATAACACATACTACTCACTCAATCCAGTACAATGCCAAGATGGGGTAATTCAGACCACAGACTCAGTGCAATCCTTAACCGTCAAGTCAAACTTCATACTGATTCAAGCAGTTGACTGTGATCACCTCAGGATTAAGATATATCCATAAATATGATCATCCATTGATTCGATAAGACTTCTCGATTACGGAATTATATCGTGAACTCTAATCAAATCGGTCCAGCCCTATACGATATATCTATCATATATAAATGCCCCATTAGGTTCTCTTAACCGAAAGTCCGGATAAGACAATCACACATATTGTGTTCTGGGCGCATTAATAGCACGTTAAAGGAGAGACCCGATACTCTCGATTAACTTCACTACGGGCTAATTGTATTTTAAGTACATCTTCACTAACTCAATCCTCATGTGTATATCCCATACACTGAGTTAAGTGATTACATAAACGATATACTTTAGGGTTTTCTGTAGTGTAAATACTATTGTCACATCGGTGAATATGAGAATAATAAATATGAATAATAACATCATTTCATTTATTAAATAAAACAATTACAAAATTGTCTTTCGGGCATCACACCTAACAGTTCTTACCTTGGCCTTAACGCAGGGGTGGTCTCTGCGACAACTGGACATCAACAATGCTTTCTTGCAGGGTCACTTACATGAGAATGTCTATTTAGCTCAACCTGCAGGTTTTATTGACTCAGCTCGACCCAATCATGTTTGCAGGCTTCGCAAGGCTTTATATGGATTAAAACAGGCCCCGGGGCCTGGTATGATGAACTTAAGTGTTTTTTTGCGACCGCTGGTTTTACCAATGCTAAATGCGATACCTCACTTTTTATTTATAAGTCCGGAGATGTGATTTTATATGTGTTTGTATATGTCGACGATCTCATTCTTACGGGAAATAATAATGTTGCCTTGGAAAATTTTATCGGCGACCTTGGGAAGAAATTTGCACTCAAAGATCTTGGACCGTTGCAATACTTTCTGGGCATTGAAATTGTACCTAACTCTGCTGGTATTCTTCTCTCTCAACAACGGTATATGCAGGATTTACTGGTCAAGCTGAATATGCAAGATGCGAATTCGGTGGCTACTCCTATGCCGACTGACTTATCCAATCTAAAGGCCTCCACAGGTACACCTATGGATGATCCCTCTTCCTACCGCATGGTGGTCGGTAGTCTGCAATATCTTATTTTCACTCGCCCTGACATTGCGTTTGCGGTAAACAAGTTATCCCAATTTATGCATGCTCCGACGGACATTCACGGTCCTATGTCAAACGCCTCGTTCGATATATTGCGGCACAACCACCTATGGCATACGGTTGTATCGGGACTCTCCTCTTATCTTACATGCCTCTCTCGATGCCGATTGGGGTGGTAATACGGATTTCTCATCCACCAGTGCTCATGTCATCTATCTAGGCAGAAATGCCATTTCATGGAGCTCCAAAAAGCAAACCACCATTGCCCGCTCTACGACTGAAGCTGAATATCGGGCTGTAGCTGCTGCTGCTGAGATCAACTGGCTTGCATTTCTTTTCGCGGATCTTGGTATCTCAGTACCTGATACACCAGTCATTTACTGCGACAATCTCGGTACTACTCAGTTCTGCCACAACCCAGTGTTTCACTCTCGAATGAAACACGTCGCTATAGATTATCACTTTATACGGGATCAGGTACAAAATGGCTCTCTCCGGGTTGCCCACGTCAATGCTTCTGATCAACTTGCGGATTGCCTTACGAAGTCGCTCTCTCGTCCAGCGTTCCTCCATCAACGTGACAAGCTGGGCATTCTACCACGCCCAACTTGAGGGGTGGTATTAGTGTAACATTTGTACATTGTAATCCTTTTATATACATTTAGACATATACACTTAGATATCATTAATTAGGCTAGACTCGATTCGATTCAGCTCGTGTATGTATCTATATATACATAGTGTAACCTCCAATTGTAAATGAATTCAATACCAAAAATATTTTCCCAATCAAATAAGAAATACTTACCATTAATCAGGTTAGAAGACATCTGCAAAGTGTGTTTGTGAATGAGAGTATAGTTTCTATTAAGTTAACATTGGCTAGTATAATTGATAGATGCGTGTTCGTGATTACGAGTCCAGATTATCAAGATAGAGATCATAATCACACAAACCGGATTTTTCTGTAGAAGTTCCGAGATGTTTGTCAAACGGCTTGAAGAAATTTGTACTTGATGTTTATTGTGGTTTTGGCGATGAACGTGAAATGATACGGTATATGTTAAAGCATGGAAGTGTTATTGAAGTTATGAAGATATCTCTCGATTGTTGTAGGGATAGCTCAAAGTTTCAATTTCTTCAGGAGATATGTAAATTCCCGAGAAAGTCTTCGGGCTGTGAAGTTGAATTTGTCTTGAGTTCGAACCGGAATGATCAGGTCAATGTGACTACAGAGGGAACAATTGAATAGTTGGATCAAGAACCCAGAAATCAGATCCATTACTTGAACTGCAAACTGAAAAAATCAGAATTCTCGGCTGTGATAGATTTTGCAAATATGAGGCAATAATGTTTTATGGTATTGGGTATCTTGGCATGGAAAGAGTTAAACTTATGCATGTTTGGAACATGGGGTTGCCTTTATTTACACCATATTGATTCACGTTGATTTTACTAGTGCACCACACTAAGTCGACATATTAGAAGTCGATCCTTGTTTCAAAAATCGCCTTTTTAAATGTGGTCATCATCTTCGACCTTTGAAAAGTCGATTCTTGATGTAAGAATTCACTTTCAAAAAGTCGGTTCGAGTGTGGTGTATATATAGTGTGGTGTATAGTACATTCGAATAGGTGCAAATAATGGCTCCTGATTAAATATGGTAAAAAGTTGGACTCACCATGTTTCCAAACACCATTGATTAATTTGTTTCATGATATAGGGGACAATTGTATGTTTATTAACGATGAAGAAAAGGTTCGTACAATCCATTATCCCGAGTTTCTTCTTATGCCAAGAGAAGTGAACACTATTCCTTCTGAAGAAAAAAATCGGTAATTTTTATCAACTAAGCAAAAGCATTTACGCGTGTAAACAAACCGCAGAAAAACCAAACCAAGCGAAATTGGACTAGAATGCATAATCAAGCACGAGCTAGACGAAGTTCACGAGCTCTGTTCACTGCATTTGAGAGAAAAACTTAAAAAAGTGGTCTCTCGATGTCTACATTATGAATAAATCTTGTTTATCCACGTTCAAATCCTAAACGAGTTTTCACGAAACATGTAGTGCCACCGGCCACGCTTCACCATGAATCTGCAATGCACGATTTCCTAGTTTATAACCAACACGTGTTATCAACCTATATGGTGTGATAAAATGGTTATGACTAGTTTGGATCGAAGAAGTGGACTGCATTGAAATGATTTTCTTTCATAAATGTCAACGTTATCATATTATCATAACAAAGGGACAATACACTTTGCAACACTGATCATTGCACGACTCAATACATCATACACCATCATGGCGGATGTCCCCTTTTTAGTTTCGTTGTCAAATCAAGTTATCTATGATGAGAAAGAATTTGGCGGAATTGAGGTTCTCCATAGTGTTTTTCCTCTGCTTCGTTATTTCAGCGGTTTCCGACATGGTGGTTGTGCGGCGGTTTAGCGGCTTCAGTCTGGTTGTAGATTTGTTCTTTGTTGTTTAATGATTTTTTTCCGTTTCGGTGGAAAAAACAAAAACATTAAATGTACGGTGAAACGCTAGAAGTTATATAATATTATTAAAAGATACATTTATTTGCACCATATTGATTCTACTAGTGCACCACAGTAGAATCGATTTTGTGAAAGTAAGTTTTGGAAGCAAGAACCAACTTTCTGTAGGTTCTGGAGGCAAAAACTGGCTTTCCAAAAGTCAATTATCACAATGCATCTACGAGAAGTCAGTTTTTGGCATCAAAATCGACTTTCATAATGTCAATCTTACCGTGATGCTCACGCACAAGTAGAGTGATGCAATGGTAGAATCGGTGTTGTGTAAATAATAACTCCCACTTAAAAACTCTCAAAAATGTTATGAAACATGATACCACCTCTATCATCCAAAACTGGTATCCGCCTTTGAACAGTGAAGCCAAAACCTAAAAAAAATCCACTTTCCAAGCCTTCATTTTGTCTTCTCATCAAATGGTGGTTGTTTGATTACTTCTCACAGTCTCTGCAACTAATATGATAGTATTTCCTTTTTAATTTGACGGTCTCTGCTTGCATTCCCAGATTTTTGTTCAGCAGAGCTGAAGGTCTTGAAAATATGCAATTCTCAGCGTTGAGGAGCTTCAATTTGTCAAGGTAAATCGCTGATTCTACTGCTATGATATCCTGTCTATTTGTAAGATTCTATTGTAATTGCAGCCAATTGCTTGTTAATCCTTCAAGTTTAATCTTTAACTCAAATAGCTCAAGAATTAGGGCACTCAGAAAATTGGGGCTCAAATGGATAGATATGCAGCAGAGCAGAGCCTATTAGATAGTGTTTCTCCCCAAATTTCATTAATCTGTCTCTATTTCGCTTAGATTTTCATTCGCAACAGCTGCTTGAAGTTATTCAACCAGCTAAATATTAACCATGAAACGAAGAAATGTTAAAAGTGATATAAGGAAATATAGTAGCGCCTTTACTAACACCAATTGGCTTTAGTATAACGGTAAGCGCTTGATCCTAATATGGTATCAGAGCGGGAGGTCATGTGATCAATCCTTGCTTCCAACATTGTTTCCCCAATTATATTGTGCAAGTGTTGGGCCTCTTTGTTGGCCTTGTGTGCCCTTTATATGCCTTTGTGTGCCATGTTGGCCCGGGCTTGTTATAGGCCCACACTTGAGGGGCGTGTTAAAAGTGATATAAGGAAATATAGTAGCGCCTTTACTAACACTAATTGGCTTTAGTATAACGGTAAGCGCTTGATCCTAATAAGAAAATCCAGTATTAATGTCCATGATTCTCCCGGGATTCAAGAAAACGTCAGTCTTGATGCGGTTGATAGGATCAGTGATTTACCGGACTCCATTCTTGGTATTATTCTGTCTTTACTTTTCACAAAGAATGCTGTAGCCACCTCCGTTCTTTCAAAAAGATGGAAATTCATGTGGAGGACAGTACATAATCTTTTTATCTAGCATTATGGTTACAGTGAAGGTCACGATATGCAATTCGTAGAATTCGTCAACCGTGTTTTGCTTCTCCATGATCCTAGATTGCTAATTGCCTTTGGATTGGTATGGAAACATATGTGTAATCTCTTTCATCTCAGTTCATGGATTTGAACTGGAATTACAAGAAGTGTCCATGCGTTTTTTCTTGATGTTGAGACTCGTGGCGGTCCAAATAATAGTCCTCAACCGATTGAATTGCCTATAAGTGTTTTCAGTTGTGACTCGCTACGATCTTTGGAGTTGACTGGCGGCATTTTTGTTTCTAACGCGTACGTGGTTTGTCTTCCGAGACTATCAAGTATAAAACTTGTTTCGGTTGATTTCCGGTCGAAAGAGCTTTTGAAAAATTTATAAGTGGATGCCCGATGCTATATTACCGCACTTGCATATGGACATTGAGTACATGGTAAACTATTTTGGAAGAGAGAACTTTTTTACGTATGTAATATCGTCAACTTCCTTGGGACATCTTGAGGTGTGTTTCTATTATAACTTAGAACCACGGGAGTATACCCTTTATTGCTCCCTGGAGTTAAAGGATTCCTCACTCGAGTACCTCAAGCTAGATGGTTTTATATACGACTTCCTTGTGCAAAGAAGTCTAAGCTCTCGATTAAAGGCGACATCGGGATATATTTCCGTGAAAATGATTTCTTTGAATCCATGGACATCGATCCATTTGTTGAAGTAGTTCGTGCTTTGAATTGTGCAAAAACTCTGACTTTATCGGGCGATGCTATGTGGGTAAGTAAGCTATCCTCATTAGTGAGTTTTATGTCAATCTATGACTTTTACAGTTTTACTCTTCATTTGTGTGATTGTTGTTTCCTCTGACATTTGATATTATCAGGCTCTTAGTTGTACCAGTATTTGGTTGGCGACTGAGTTTAAGAGACTAGTGAATCTGGAGACAACGATATATTGTTGTTATTGTAGCATATTACGAGAAACTCGTTCAAAGCTCAGACAATTTAGAAGTTCTTACAATTTATCAGGTTAGTTAAAGGCATCTGGTAAGAGAGAGGAGAGAATGTGTGTGTATACGGTTTCTAGTAATCAAACATTGACAAGTATAAATGCTAATGCTTTTTCTGTGATGCCAGCATCCAAATTATCAAGATAGAAACGATCGTCATAATCACTCAACCTGGAGAACTCCTATAGAAGTTCCGAAATGCTTGTCAAATAGCTTGAAGAATGTCGGAGTTGATGTTTATTATGGTTTTGGCGATGAGCTTGAAATGTTAAGTTATTTGTTGAAGCATGGGAGTGTTCTCGAAATTTTGAAGATATCTCTCGATAGTTATCGAGAGAATGCGAAATTTGAGTTGCTTCAAGAGATAAGTATGCTTCCATGAAAGTCTCCGGCTTGTAAAATCGAATTTGTTGTTGATTAGTTCCGTCCGAGTCCAGTTGTATCGACCTAAAACTCAGTAATCGGTCTCTGTTTTGATCTGCAATATTAACTTGGTTTTGTTGCTTTTCTAATTTTACCTTTGCTCTCTGTGTCACATGTGCAAAAAAAAAATTGGAAGAATTTCCTTGTCTTTACTTATGTAATGGTGTTCAAACCTTTTATTCTTTTATTTCTTTTAGTGAGTCTAGCAGCCCACACTAAAACAATGATACTCAAACTCATATCAAGTTGTTTGAGTAATTGCTCGAGATCGGTTCAATCATGTTTTGATTATGCTTGAGTTCGACTTGAGTATGCTCGATGAAATTTTGAGCATTTTTATGCTCGAACTCCAGTAGCTCAAAAAAATGTTAAGGTTAAAGGTTCTCGAGTCCAATTCGTTAAAAAAATATAAAAGAATGTATATTACTCCTTCAAAAAAAATGTATATATATATTAATGTTATATAATAATGCTTAATAAAACTCGTGCATCCTAAAAAAAAGAAGATAAAACTCGTGAAAATATCGAATCAACCTTTATAGTGCTCAAGGTCAGTTTGTTATAAAATACAAAATAGTGTATATTTTTAATATAATACATTAATGCTCGATAAAACTCGTATACTATACGAATGAAATTTTGAAGTGTTTGAGTTTAGCTCGTTATAATACAGAAAAGAATATAGACAAATGAGAAATAAGGAAGGCCGCACTTATGCTAAAGTCGTTAGACTATAACCACGACGAAATAGATGTTAGGGGAGTCGTTTCGGCATTCATATATATATATATATATATATATATATATATATATATATATATATATATATATATATAAATGCTCGAGAAAACTCGTTAATGATATGCCAAAATCGGCAAAGCCCCGCTAAATCCGGAAAATGAGACATAAACCCAGTATCGGATAGGGTCCTCGGCCCAGCTCCGCCTCACGCTATCACGATCCTCATCATTAGCCAAAGGCAACGAGAATAAAGCAGCTAACAACTAGCTCAATACAAAGCACTGGGGGCCGACCTGCTCGTCCCTCCAGCTCGGCACCTTAAGTCCGACCTTAGCTCGGCACTCCTAGTCCGACCTGTGCTCGGCACCTTCTTGGTTTTCCTGCTTGCCCGCTCGTTCAACGGTCTTTCTTGGCACCGCAAAGCCTTCAACGAGTCCGCCAGGGCTCTCTGCCCATCAAGACTCTCTGCCCGCTTTAGGCTCTCTGAGTCCGCCAGGGCTCTCTGTCTATCAAGCCTCTCTGCCCGCAAGGGCTTTCAGCCCCCCCAAGCTCGTAGTATGTCAGCTGTCCTGCTCTCGCCAGCTGGCCATCTCCATGCCTCTATAAATATCACCTTCACCTCCATTACAACTCTCTCTGGCTTGATCCCTTATGAAGGGTACGTAAGAAACCTTTAAGGCACAACTCATAATCAGAAGCATCATCCTCCTCTTCTTATTCCACAAAAGCTCCATCTTAATTCTTTCTTGAGCTCCACAGCTCCTCACTAGAGAAATCACCTACAATCAGCTGGATATCCACCTCAAAATTCGTATACCGCAAACCTGATATTTCTGACCATATCAGTTAAAAAATACAAAACAATATATACATTACAATAATTCTCGTTAAAACACGTGAACATTTTGAATCAAAATTTAAAGTGTTCATGTGTATCTCGTTAAAAAATAAAAAAAAAATATACATACAATACAATAATTTTCGATAAAATCCGTAAACATTTCGAATCAAATTTTAAAGTGCTCGAGTTTGTTTCTTTAACCTTCAAGTAAATTATATGAATGTGAACCAAGTAGCTTGGCTCAAGTGGTAAGTGACTTGAGAATGCCTAGGGAGGTCACCGGTTCGATTCTCCTCTGAGGCGTTATGCTGAAAGAGCTTTTGGTCAGGCCTTACCCCTGAGTAAGAGTCAAACTCTGCAGCCACGACACGGCCCGAACTCCAGATTAGTCAGACCGGATACCAGAAACTTTAAGCAAAAAATAAAAAATAAAAAATGAATTTCACTAACCGATCTTTTGGCTGCTCGTGAGCGACTCGTGTTGTTTACGCTCCCTATTCTATTCCCGCCACCTCTATCGTGATTTTACAGTGTAAAATTCTTATTTCAAGTGCTCTTCCCCAAATGTGAAGCCAAAACCTAAAAAATCCCCCTTTCCGAGCCTTTAAATTTTTTTTCTCAGAATTGGTTGTTTGATTACTCCTCACCGTTTCTCTACAGCTAATATGATCTTTTACGGGAGTTGGACATGCTATTAACACTGTTGTGGAGCTTGCATTTGTCAAGGTAATTGTTGAATCTACTGCTGTGATTCTTCATCTTTTCTGGATTTACAGGTACGATTTTTATGTAATTCGAAACCAACTGCGATTTTTATCTGAACCTTTATATGGACGTTGACTACATTTTGAAATATTTCGGAAGACGGGATCATTTCATGTATATAATACATTCAACTTCCTTGAAACGTCTTGAGATATGTTTCGAGTATGGCTTAAAACGACCTGAGGATATTTTTTATTGTAGTCTGATCTTAAAGGCTTCCTCACTCGAGTACTTCAATATTGGTGGTTTTATACGTGAGATCTTTGTGGGAAAAAGTCTAAACTCTCTGGTTGAAGCTGACTTCAGAATTAAATTACGTAAATTTGATTTCCCTTCACCCGATGATTGCAATTTATACGTTGAGGCAGTTCGTGCTTTTGATTGCGCAAAAATCCTAACTTTATCAAGCGATGCTATGTGGGTAAGCTACTCTAGGAGCATTAATGAGTTTTATATCAATATTAGACTGGATCACTAACATTTGATATTAACAGGCTCTTAGTTGTGCCACTATCAGCTTGTCGACCGAGTTTAAGCGATTGGTGAAATTAGAGACTTACATTTATTGTTTTCATTGTAACGCATTACGTCAATTCATTCAAAGCTCAGACAATTTAGAAGATCTTACGATTTATCAGGTTAGTCAAAGGCATCTGGTAAGCAATAGTGTGTGTGTGTACAGTTTTTGGTAATTAAACATTGACTAGAGTAATTGATGATGCATTTTCTGTAATGCCAGCGTGCAAATTTTCCGGATCGAGTTCATGATGCGATAAATTGGATAGCTCCTTTAGAAGTTCTAAGATGCTTGTCAAACACCTTGAAGAAGGTTGTACTAGATGTTTTTTTGGGTTTTGAAGATGAGCGTGAGACTATACGTTATATGTTAAAAGCATGGAAGTGTTCTTGCATATGTGAAGATAAATTTTGATCTATTCTTTGACGACGTAAAGTTAGACGTCCTTAAAGATATATGTAAGTTCCCAAGAAAGTCTACGGTTTGTGAAGTTGAATTCGTCGTTGATGTCAACGGTCCACCATATCTAGAAAGGATCCCAAACTCCAATTCGGTCTCGGGTTCGAATGATAATGTGATTGCGGCGGAGGAAACTGTTGGTGGTTGCACGGTTGAGCAACCGGAAAAAGTAGCACCAATTCCAGTAAGGAGCTCAAACTTCAATCCGGTCTCGGGTTCGAATGACAATGCGATTGCTGTGGAGGAAACGGTTGGCGGTTGCACGGTTGAGCAACCGGAAAAAGTTGCATCGTATCGCCGCACAACCGGTGACATGGAAAACATTTCCATTTCCAAGATTTTGCAAAGCGATGATTAAGTTTCAAGTTTTTTTATTCTAAATATGTTTGGTTGAAGTCCACTTGACCCAGAAATTGAAGCCATTACTTGAACTGCAAAATTGTTGGTTTTATTTTATTGTTATTTTTATTTTTTGGAGGAGGGAAAATCATCTATATTTTTGTTTTTATATCAAATTTTGGAAGAGTGTTGAATTGGTAAATTATCGATTCTTGTATGCTTACTCGGTTGGGGCGGGGTGCCAAATTACACGATTTGAGCCGAATCGAACATTTAATATAATGTTGGGCACTTTCAAGATCGAACTCAAGCTAGAGAAACTTGAAAAAATAATTGAGCTGTAAAGTGTTGTAGTTCGGCTCGTTAGAAATACAAAAGAACATACAGTAAAACCTCTATAAATTAAAATAGTTGGGACCGGAAGATTTTACTAATTTAGAGAGGTATTAATTTATCGATAAATTAATAATTATTAATTTATAGAGAGTTTTTGATATCAAACAAAATTAAATTTTAATTATATAAATTTAAATAGAATGAACTGTACTAATTTATGTATTATACTTAATTCAATGTATTACAAATTCAATGTACTGTACATACAAGATTCAGTGTACATACATTAATTTGATTCATTGTATTTTTACAACAAAAATATTCAGTGTATAATAGTGATAGCATGTACTACCGTGTATATAAACAAGATAAAAAAACAAGACAACATGTTCAGAGGTCCAGACTTTAGAAGAAATTGCAAATACCATTCTTGAAAATAATGCTGAAGATGACGTTGAAGACGATACAACACCTTTGGAACATGTTACACGTAAAGAAGCACTCAACGCATCAAAGGCACTTAACAACTTTTTGATGCAGCTCGAAAGCACCACACCCGAACTTTTGGATGCAATAAGGAAGATTAGAGATGAGCTTCAAGCAGATTTAAACTTTAAGAAAAAACAGACAACAATAGAATCATATTTTACAAAATTGTAACATATATATTTTTGTGATTATGGAGAATTATTAATTTATGATATTATTGGGACTGTATATCTATACAGGGATTTTCTAAAAATTATTATCTTATTATCTTATCGAAATTGGTCATTTTTTGAACTGGCCCAAGTCGGGACCGGAGAAAAATATTATTTTAGAGAGGTTATTAATTTAAAGAGGTTTTACTGTATATTTTTAATTTAATATAACAATGCTCGATAAAACTCGTGAGAATTATAAGTCAAGCTTTAAAAGGTTCAAGTTCAGCTTGTTAATTTTGATTAACTACTCGAATTCGGCTTGAGTTCAGTTAAATCTAATAATGAGCGAGCAATTCGCCAGCTGAGCATCGAACCGCTCATGGGCGGTTGACTTGTTTACACCCCTAGTTTAGATGACATTTGAATCCATTTGGGGATTGATACATCAAAAACAAGGCGCATGTCCGAAACAACTATCTACAGACTTGAGGCCTTCTTCGATTGCCTTCGGAGGGCTCAATCGTGAAGGGTAAGTTGCAACAGGTCTATAGGACCCTTCACTAGTTCACTTTAAGGGTGGCCTTAATGAGACGTTTGAGGCCGCCCTCGAAGCTAAGCCATATGTTCGGATCTTGACCCCTTACTTAACAGGTAAGTACATATGGCTTCCACATCGAGGCCTCATAAGGGGCTCAAGTTACGATGACTTGAATGCCTCGAGTTTCTAACAGATTTGCAGGTATATTCATCCATTATAGATTTGAAAGCTCAAAGTTCTCTATTTCATGGAAGATTTATTTCGAGGGGCTAGACAATGTTACTTGAACGCAGTGAATGAATTCGTGACTAGACAAATACATTTCTTCTTAAGATTCGAAACCACGCTACCTTTGATTCAATAAGTTGCTGTTTCTTCTTATTATTACTAGTAAAATGCATGTGCATCCGCACGTGTTTTTACTGAAATAAAACTTTTAAAATTTTAAATATAACAATATTAATTAATACATAATTATTAAGTATTTAATCCTTGTGAAATATAAATATGCTATTATCAATAATTATACAAAATATTTATTATTAGTATTTTGACTTTATCCATGTACTCAATACATTTATCACTCATTTAACGATAATAAGTATTTTGAATATATAAATCTGTGTATTTAATATATATTGATAACATGTTTTTCGTAATTATCTAGTAAACCTATGGTATTACAAAAAAATAATTAAGCAACTTTTGTGAAATTCTTACTCTAAACAACTCATATTGATAAGTGCATGCAAAAAGTATAGAATGTGGGTTTCATGTATACATATTTCTATATATTTGTTATATCTTAGCTATTAATATATTTTAGTAACTGTAAAGTAACACTTATTAAACAAAGTAATATCTGAGATAATGATCAGTATTTTTAAACATTTGATGTATGAACTTAAAATTCAATTTATTTTGTAGGATGATAGGAAGAATGGTGAAACAATAGAATTTTATTGTGGGTTGTAAAAGGTTAGACATATACCTTAGTCACTATAACTATCACTCGGTTATACTTTCATCGCTCCTATTTAGCTGACGAAGTTGCCAAAACCTTGCATATCAATCCAACATATCTCCCGCATAATAAATGCATTCATATTTAATGGGTGGATTATGAAGTATGGAATTAATCTTTGTCCTCAATCGCAATTCTTATAATATCATTGGATTAGATATGATCAACTAATCCTAAATGCCCTTATTTCTTCTCATTCTCAAAATATCATTCCGTAAATCACTCAGGAAAAGACTTCTTGTGAGGTATGGACTACTTTATATGATACACATGCAAAGCCCTCTATGTGGCTGAATCAAACAAATTAAACAATTCCTCAAATCTATGCAAAAGTTTCTCACACAATCTCTCTACAAGTTGTGAAAAGGTTGATGAATTAGTCGACGGATCCGAATGATCTTGTGAATCTTATTCGGACAATTTAGGAGATGACTATAAAGAGTTGGCTAAGGTTGTTCAAGCACATGTCTCTCCTATTGATTATGAAGAGTTCCATGAAATGCTACTTAATTATGAGACTCTTCCGTTTAAGATGAAGCCGGTCGCTTTTCTGGTCTTGCTACAACTCATTCAGGTGTACGACATCCCTCCCCAGTGCTAGTACGTTTCCGCATTTTACTATTCCTAATTCATGGAAACATGCACAAAATACTTTCTCTCATTTAGTAGGCTCGATTTTTTGCCCTAAAAGTCCTACTTGAGTATTTCCAGTGTGAAAAATGCAAGGACATTTGATGGGAGTCAACTTTACTGTATTTTGGGGTGCAGTTTAACCCCCGTTTATTACCTTATTGGCATGTTTTAGGTAGATATAGACCGTTTCGAGAGTAATATCGAGATTTATATGCACGGGGAGTTAAACTGTCATATCGATAGTAAACTCCGCCTTTTTAGCGATATTTTCCTCATTTCCGAGCACTTTTGTCTTGCGGAATTACGCGTGGTGTTTGTTTGTCTATGTTATTGCAGGACCTAGGTGACTTGAGGACCCGGAAGGCGATGTTTTAGACTATGAGACGTGATCGTAGCCCGAACGTGGCATAAAAAGTGAAGAAAAGCCAAGTTTGGAGTGGAATCAAGCCAAACGGCCGTTTGATATACCTCAGACGGGCGTTTGCCTTTCCAGACGGGCGTCCACTGCATTGATGCTTCATTCAGAAAGTTTGGTTTTCAGCTGGAAGGGCGTCCAAAAGACCACCAGACAGGCGTTTGGGTAGGCTCAGCCCGATTCACAAAGCTCATTTAACACAGACGGACGTCTAGGTTAACAAACGAGCGTCCAGGGGTCGAAAAGCCTCAAGTCAAAAGTTACCAGACGACCGTCCAAAGGAATGCGGACGCCCATCCAATGAAGGCAAAACCCTAATATCTTCATGTTTTCCAGGCGGACGGGCGTCTGACATGACCTGGACGGGCGTCCAGGACCGACAGTAGCAGAATTTTGACCTACTCTATAAATACGCAGCTCATTCAGCCCCTACTCACGTTTTGGCCGACCTTAGACTTTCCTTGAGCGATTTTGGTGCGATTTTAGTGTAGTTTGATCACCCTTTGATCCCTTGATTCCCTAGATAATTTCCTTTGATTCTACACACCTTTCATAGCTTAGTTTTGCATTACAAGATCAAAGATTCAACTTTTTGGGTGCAACTATTTGTTCATACTTTCTGGATCAGATTTTCAGCAGTTATATGGTAATGAGGTTTATTTTATTTGTTGCTTTTAGTTCAATTTCCATTCTTTATTCTGTTATTAGCATAATTATGAGTAGCTAAATTCATGTGTAGTCGAATTATGTGAAAGCGAGCAAAAACCCTAAGGGGGATGAGATTGGGAGTTGTGTAGTGCGTAAATTATTGTTTAAACGATTAATCCACGTCGTAAAACTTATTTTAACGTCTTTGAATTAGATTGATCACCTAGTTCACTGTCACACACATCGAACTTATAAATGCATTTTGCGGTGAGATGTGGGATAAGGGGTTTTAGGATCGTTGCGTAGATTCGGCCTAGTTGTTAGGTCCGAACCCAATACAGAGGTTTGTCATCGTTGTTCGAGCGACTCTAGAGCTTAATCATGTTAGGTTAATCTGTATTCTAAAGGGAGAACTAATTAACTTCACATAGGGTGGTTAGATCGAGTTGTTCAGTATAATCGCTAGAATTAGGAGTTGGCACCCGTGGATGTCGTTAAACTACATTGGATAGGTAGGTCGGTTAAGACACGCTCCCTGTTAAGTCCTTCCTTAGGGGTAAAAGTAGCTCGTGGGATCATGGTTCGACTATACCCTTTAATACTTAGAAGTAAACTCGTTAGTATAAGCTTTACTTTTGCACTAGTATAATACCTTCCCACCACTATTTTGACCTGAACTAAGTTCTAAGTCGACTTTGGTACTTAGACATTACTCCCTGTGGATTCGACCTTGAGACCACTATACTACCGTTGACCCGATACTCTGTCGGTTGATGAGCGAAAAATTCACCCACTAAAAATACATTTATAAAGACTCGCAATCGTGGGTAAACTAACTCTCTAGCGGCGAGTACCGGGTCGATTGCTAGGATAGCTACGGGAGTACGAGGTCGTCCCAAGAGAAATGTGGTTGTGAGTACCAAAATGAACGTCGAACTTAGTCTAGGCGATCAAAGTTTAGGTGGAGTGTTTTATACTAATGCAAAAAGTAAAGTTTAACTAACGATTGTAGTTCTAGTGATTAAAAGGTATAGCCGAATTATGATCCAACGAGTTATTTTTACCCCTAAGGAAGACTTGACATGGAGCGTGTTTTAACCAACCTACCTTTCCACGTATTTTAACGACATCCACGGGTGCCAACTCCTAATTTCGGTGTTAAGATCCGAACAACTCTCACTCAACACCCTATGTGAAGTTAATTAATTTTCCCTTTAGAAAACCGATTAACCTAACATGATTACGCTCTTAGAGTCGCTCGAACAACGATGACAAACCTCTCGTATTGGAAACGGTCCTAACAACTAGGCCGAATCTACGCAACGATCCCAAAACCCCTTTTCCCACATCTCACCGCAAAATACATTTATAGGTTCGATGTGTGTGACGATGAACTAAATGATCGGTTTAATTCAAAGACGTTCGATTAAGTTTTAGGACGTGGATTACTCATTAAAACATTATTTTACGCTCTACACAACTCCCGTTTAATCCCCTTTAGGGCGTTTTTACTCGTTTTTACATAATTCGACTATACGTAGATTTAGCTACTCATGATGATACTGAAATGGAAATTAAAGCATATATATATACATATACATATATATAGTATATACTATCGTAATTAATATTTATATATATATATATAAGTACTAGATAATTTACATATATATATACATAAGTGCGTAAAAGTAAATATAATATATATATAAGTGCGTAAAAGTAAATGCGTAAGTAAATGCGTAAAAGTAAATGCGAAAAAAAAGTAAATGCGTAAAAGTAAATGTGTTAAGTAAATAAAAACTCGAAAACAACAAACTATTGATAATTATCCCATTACAACGGTATTTTAGCTAATTTATATAAAAACATATATATATATATATATATATATATATATATATATATATATATATATATATATATATATATAGACATATATATATATATATATACATATAGATCTACTTATATATAGCCCAAAAGATGAAAAGAAGATGGAAGAAGATGGAAAATGATGGAAAAGAGATCTATATAGTTATATATATCAACAAAACAAAAACAAAACAAGATGAAGATCTTGATGATGATGATCATGGATGAAGATGATGGTTGACGATGAAGAAAAAAAGTTGAAGATGGTGATCATGGAAGTTGAAAGAAAGAGATGGTGAAAAGAGATATATATATATATCTCTCAACAAAAATCAAAACAAAAACAAACAAAAATTGATGATGATGATGATGATCACGATGAAGAGAAAAAGTGGAGAAGATGAAGATGGAGAAGAAGAGAAGATGGAGAAGAGAAGAGAGCTATTCCCTCTCCCAACTCAAGCTCTCTTTGATGCAATTGAGGGGTATATATAGGAGAATTATATGTATATATAGATATATATATATATATATATGTATATATGCATATCTATGGATATCTCCCCGTATCTATGAGAAATCTGATGAAGATCTGCTGCAAAATACGGTCCGGATCGATCTGAAAAGTCCCGGATCGATCCGGGTCTTGTTCACTTGATCCGAATTGTCAAAATTCGTCTACACAGTATCGCAGTTCAGTAAAATGGCCATAACTTGAGTTGTAGATATCCGATTGACGTGATTCAAAGTGCGTTGGAAAGCTCTTTCAAAGATCTACAACTTTCATGAAGGACACTTCTTCAGAAAATGCGTTTTTGATGGGCCATTTGTTCGTCGAAGATATAATTCGATAGTGGTACTACGAACCACTGATCCACTTGACCTTTTAAGCTTGTGGCACACTCTTATATCCCTAAAAACACCTCTTTTAGGCCTCAAAACGTGTCGTTACTCGGGATTTTGGTCAACCTATAATTTCGCAATAAACCACCAAAATACCAAACGTAAATCCGACACGACACTCCGGTTACTAAACCGGTACAAAAACTAATAAAAACTTCTAAAAACACGATATTTTACATAATAGTTACTACTTATATATTTTTATGAAACTTAGGAATTAAAGACTCGAAATGATACAAAAGTGTTCAAAATGATATCAGAAACGGGGTGAAAAGTTATAAAAATAACTGTGAATTTTTCCGTTATCACAACCCCCCACTTAGCTTTTGGTCGTCCTCGAACAAAATAAGCGATAAAATAAAATGAATGAGGAAAAATTCATGAAGATGTAAAATATAAAGGCCAACCGATGATGTAACCAATCGAATCATAACCACACGTTAACCTTAATATAAATGTATAACATAGTGTGTGTGTGACAAGCCTTTTCAATTTCCACTATCCTCTCTTGAATAAATCAAGCAAACGCACAAATATCCATTCGGACGAGTCCTAATGACTTTCCTAGGTATAGGTAGTAACAATTCCACACAACGTCCTCCCGTGTACTTATTAGGATAATCCCTAAAGCATATCATTCAGTTTATACTGGGGATAGTTAGAAGATAACTCTCTTTTTTTTTCTCTTTTTTTTTTCATAGAATACTAACATATCCGAACTCATTGCCAAAATCGACTATCTTTCAAGCGTCATGAGGTGAGATCGAATACATTAATACCTATCTAACTCTTTTTTTTTTTTTCACATGTATAGTATATGCCCTCATTCCTAGCAATAGGATGTTTCGTGATAACACCCTAGCTAGACTACAATCATCAGGCAATCGGGAGCTTTTAAACCTCATAGTGATATAGGACGTTTCGTGATAACGCCCTACCGCACTCAAATCATTGGTAGCTACAACCGACATATATATAGTTTATCTTATTTTGACATTCTTTCTATCACATTCAAACCTTCGGATATTCACGGTACACGTTCAAAAGTTAGGTACTAAGTTACGCAAGTCTCTCAGGATAATCACTAGGATACCGAATGGATACGAGTTTAAAATTTTCGCTTCAATATCAAAGGCTTACGTGAAGGAATTCATGTTACACAAATAAATTTGGGGTTAAAATGCACTTATGGTTCAAATTAGTTATACATATCAAATTGATCATTACATCTTCAAATCCATGAAATATATACCTTATACAATTCATTTTAATCAACTAAATAATGTTCGAAAAATCAAAAACTAAGGGATTTAACCTTTAATGCCATTTCTAAACCAATCACGACTCTACCCCCCACTTACGAACTTGCATTATCCTTTAAAACATAGTGAATGAGATAGAGAGGAAGACTTAGCTTATAAACCTGGCAGAAAAGTGCTACCGAATCCCGTAACAGCCATGAGAAAGCACATCCCGAATCCCTATACAAAAACAACCAAAACAAAGCCAACACGGGACATGGTCCTCGTGCCAAAGTATTGAACAGGGATATGGGAATAATGAGATAATGGCCCTGTCACGTCAGAAAATTAGATAGGCAATATAATAGCTTTAGATGGAAAAATAGCCATACTGGTAAAGCACAAAACATCTAAGCATATACGTATCATAGAGAGCATCAATTCATAGTCCACTATTCCTAGACTCATTTTTTATTACACACAGTTTTATTAAAGCGGGAATACTCACCACTATACTACAACGACCAGAAATTTGAAATAGACTAGATCATAAAATGAAATGTGGTGAAAGAGTATTGAGTCTTTTATACCCAGATCCTCAAGGGTTCAATAACCTAAGTCCAAGAAATGATACATTTGAATTTTTATCTTTTTTTCTCCATCGGAATTTTCGGATAACCACCTAATCATTCCCTCTTAATGAAATTCAAACATTCATCCTGAGACTTGGTTGTGCTTTGTGTTCATCTTTCATACGATTCTACATTTCATTAAGACTAGTCTTATTCAAATTATTATTATTATCGGGCGCCTCCCGGTAGCGCTTTTGTTTAACGTCGTTTGCTCGACAGGGTGACTTTAAACAGACTCAATCAACCAAAATCCGAACTCAAGAAGATCAATAGCTTAAGAAAAATTAACAAAGCGAGAACCATCGAAATTAAATTGTCTAGAAATGTACCTCGTTTGGCTCTCGATGCTACCTCCTCCCAGCCGTCGAACCTTCTTTTATCAGCCTGTCGAACCATCTTCTTTTGAAAATCACCATAAAGCTCATCCATTGGGGAGTATACAAACTGGACCGCAGAAAATTCATCCTCACAGAGTGGACGAATGTAGTAATCCGGGACCAACATATCTACTATTACCAACTCTCCCAGTGGCTTTACTAAAGATGGCCGATCAATCTCTTGCTCCTCTAACTCTGAAATCTCATTATAGCAAACTGAATCTTCAACCTTTTTCTCGACCTGAACTTCTTCAGTGATAACATCATCATCCTTAACCACCTCACATGTCTCTGCCTCTTTCACATACCTCACTAATTCAATCAATTCCCCCACCTTGTCTTGAAGATTTCTTATGGCGGAGTCAGTACTTACCTTGAACTCCTGCATGTCCAACAGTCGCTCTTGCAAGATCTGGTCCAATCGCTCTAGTTGCTCTATTTGACTGTCGGTGAAGTCTTCTTGTGGCATGGGGGAAAACTGATCATATTGACTTTGATTCATCGGAGGTGAGTAGCTGTCTTCTTGCCATTCCAGACACTGATCAGGTGGCTGAATCTGGTTGAAGCTATCAACGTGTTGAGTATGAACACTGTAATCCTGATAAGCATTAGGGTTCGGGTAACCCTCATAATATCGTGGCTCATAACTCGAATAACCATAATTTTGGTCCTGGTATGCATTTGGGCAATTATAGGACCAAGAACCCTGGTTATTCTGCTGTTGATATTGAGGTTGAGGCACGAAGCGTTGATGATAACATTGTTCCGGTGCTCGTGGTTGGTAGGAATATTGTTGTTCAGGTGAGTAGTTTTGATTGAAAAATCTATCCATTTAAACTCAATCTGCAAGATCTCAGAAAACAACAGGAAAACAATAAAATTCTTTTTTTTTCTTTTTCGTTTTTTTTTTTTTTTTTATTTTATAAAACCTAGGCCCAAGCCTTCGGTTCACTTACAAGATATCACAATAATATCACACATTTCCCCGGCAACGGCGCCAATTTTTTTGATGAGCGAAAAATTCACCCACTAAAAATACATTTATAAAGACTCGCAACTGTGGGTAAACTAACTCTCTAAGCGGCGAGTACCGGGTCGATTGCTAGGATAGCTACGGGAGTACGAGGTCGTCCCAAGAGAAATGTGGTTGTGAGTACCAAAATGAACGTCGAACTTAGTCTAGGCGATCAAAGTTTAGGTGGAGTGTTTTATACTAATGCAAAAAGTAAAGTTTAACTAACGATTGTAGTTCTAGTGATTAAAAGGTATAGCCGAATTATGATCCAACGAGTTATTTTTACCCCTAAGGGAAGACTTGACATGGAGCGTGTTTTAACCAACCTACCTTTCCACGAGTATTTTAACGACATCCACGGGTGCCAACTCCAATTACGGTGTTAAGATGCGAACAACTCTCACTCAACACCCTATGTGAAGTTAATTAATTTTCCCTTTAGAAAACCGATTAACCTAACATGATTACGCTCTTAGAGTCGCTCGAACAACGATGACAAACCTCTCGTATTGGAAACGGTCCTAACAACTAGGCCGAATCTACGCAACGATCCCAAAACCCCTTTTCCCACATCTCACCGCAAAATACATTTATAGGTTCGATGTGTGTGACGATGAACTAAATGATCGGTTTAATTCAAAGACGTTCGATTAAGTTTTAGGACGTGGATTACTCATTAAAACATTATTTTACGCTCTACACAACTCCCGTTTAATCCCCTTTAGGGCGTTTTTACTCGTTTTTACATAATTCGACTATACGTAGATTTAGCTACTCATGATGATACTGAAATGGAAATTAAAGCATATATATATACATATACATATATATAGTATATACTATCGTAATTAATATTTATATATATATATATAAGTACTAGATAATTTACATATATATATACATAAGTGCGTAAAAGTAAATATAATATATATATAAGTGCGTAAAAGTAAATGCGTAAGTAAATGCGTAAAAGTAAATGCGAAAAAAAAAGTAAATGCGTAAAAGTAAATGTGTTAAGTAAATAAAAACTCGAAAACAACAAACTATTGATAATTATCCCATTACAACGGTATTTTAGCTAATTTATATAAAAACATATATATATATATATATATATATATATATATATATATATATATATATATATATATATATATATATATACATATATATATATATATATATACATATAGATCTACTTATATATAGCCCAAAAGATGAAAAGAAGATGGAAGAAGATGGAAAATGATGGAAAAGAGATCTATATAGTTATATATATCAACAAAACAAAAACAAAACAAGATGAAGATCTTGATGATGATGATCATGGATGAAGATGATGGTTGACGATGAAGAAAAAAAGTTGAAGATGGTGATCATGGAAGTTGAAAGAAAGAGATGGTGAAAAGAGATATATATATATATCTCTCAACAAAAATCAAAACAAAAACAAACAAAAATTGATGATGATGATGATGATCACGATGAAGAGAAAAAGTGGAGAAGATGAAGATGGAGAAGAAGAGAAGATGGAGAAGAGAAGAGAGCTATTCCCTCTCCCAACTCAAGCTCTCTTTGATGCAATTGAGGGGTATATATAGGAGAATTATATGTATATATAGATATATATATATATATATATATATGTATATATGCATATCTATGGATATCTCCCCGTATCTATGAGAAATCTGATGAAGATCTGCTGCAAAATACGGTCCGGATCGATCCTGAAAAGTCCCGGATCGATCCGGGTACTGTTCACTTGATCCGAATTGTCAAAATTCGTCTACACACGATATCGCAGTTCAGTAAAATGGCCATAACTTGAGTTGTAGATATCCGATTGACGTGATTCAAAGTGCGTTGGAAAGCTCTTTCAAAGATCTACAACTTTCATGAAGGACACTTCTTCAGAAAATGCGTTTTTGATGGGCCATTTGTTCGTCGAAGATATAATTCGATAGTGGTACTACGAACCACTGATCCACTTGACCTTTTAAGCTTGTGGCACACTCTTATATCCCTAAAAACACCTCTTTTAGGCCTCAAAACGTGTCGTTACTCGGGATTTTGGTCAACCTATAATTACGCAATAAACCACCAAAATACCAAACGTAAATCCGACACGACACTCCGGTTACTAAACCGGTACAAAAACTAATAAAAACTTCTAAAAACACGATATTTTACATAATAGTTACTACTTATATATTTTTATGAAACTTAGGAATTAAAGACTCGAAATGATACAAAAGTGTTCAAAATGATATCAGAAACGGGGTGAAAAGTTATAAAAATAACTGTGAATTTTTCCGTTATCATCGGTTAAGGTTAGCGGTTAGTTATTTTGCTATCAAGAATTTTGGCGCCTTTGCCGGGGAGTAACGTTTAATATCCTGTAATTTGACCGAAAGCTTGGGCTTAGGTCGTTTTTTTTTTACTTTGTTTTCTTGTTGTTTCTTGTTTGTCAGTGAATGACCCGAAGCTCCAAAGAACCACTCATCGAGCCAATTGAAGAAATTGAAGCTTTTGCACGTCATAGAAATAGTCAACGCCGAGGAGAACCTCTAATTGCTAGTCCAAACCCGTTGTTTGAAGAAGAAGGGACAGTGGAAAGCTTACCCTCACTCTCAGAGTCCTCTGCAGAAATGGATGATATAACTACTAGACGGAACGGCAAAGATCCCATTGATGAACAGAACATACAAGGGCAAACCTCGACCACTATTGGTGGTAATGCAACACTTCCTATGCAAACTCCACCCAGGACCCCTCGTCATGAACCATTGAGAGAGGATAATACGGTGTTACATCAGTTGGGAACTTCACATTTTAATCAGAAGGCAGGGATAGGACAGTACAGAGGAGGAGCAAATGCTCAGAATACACAGAACTTCGGACCTGAATTAGACCAAGAGACGGTAAATCGGGTACTGCAGATGCTCGAGAATCAGGGAAATCAACAGGGGTTCCAAAACCCATATAATCAGCAACCACTTAGGCAGCAGTATTATCAACAACAACAACAGGATTATCAGCCACATATGGCTTAGCAGGTACAGCGACCGAGGGTTTGCCGAGATTACGTCACCACTCCTCAGGAAGTTATAGGGCACAATCCGATCAGAGTGCCCCCAATTAATGCAAACAACTTGGACATCAAGCAGAATATTTTGAATATGTTGGGGGAGCATGCCCTGTTCCACAGGAAGTCGACTGAGAACCCAAACAGCTTTCTAGATCATTTTCTTCAAATTTGTGGGACAATGAGGAATAATGGGGTCAGTGAAGAGGCAATAAAGCTGATAGTTTTCCCGTTTGCACTGAGAGGAGCTGCTAAAGACTGGTTTGATTCATTACCCAACGATTCACTACATACTTGGGCAGATGTAACGCGAGTGTTTCTGAAAAAGTATTTTCCTCCGGCGAAGATTCTAGATTTGAAGGAAGAAATCTCTTCGTTTGACGGTCTCGAGGGAGAGACCTTAAAAGAGACTTATGAGAGATTCAGGGGTCTACTGAAGAGATGCCCTCCACACGGTTTTTCAATAGTGGAACAAGTTATTATATTATTCAGGGCCTTAGAGCCGATGGACCAGAATAAGCTGAATGCCGCCAGTGGCGGAGATATCATGAATCTGCCGCCGGAACAAGCTATGAGACAGATTGAGAATGCGGCAGATGGAGAAGGACAATGGGGGTCGAGCAGAAAGAAGAAGAAATCCCCCATGGAAAGTGTGAAGTCGTTAAAAGAGGAACTCGATCGAGAATCGGCCATGCACGACAAGATGCAAGAAATGGTGCTGAAGATGGACCGAATGGATTTAGAACGGAAAAAGGCACATCAATGACAACTTTGTGGAGGTGGACACTCTGCAATGGAATGTGCATCATCGACAAAACCCACTTATCCACAACAGTTGACGCCTACTCCAGTACAACAGCAGTCTGGCAATCAGAATGACCAGCAGCGGATGAATATCTATGCAATGGGGCAGGTAAATATGAGTCAACAGGAATTCGGCCAGCAACAGTGGAATCAGAACTTTGATAATCAGCAAGGGCCTCAAATGGATTATGGTATGGGTGATGATTCACAACAATATGATGTAAATTATGTTGGACAAGGAAATCAGGGGCAATGGAATCAGAATCAGCAGAATCAAGGTTGGAACTAGGGGCAGAATCAGAATTGGAATCGAAACAGTAATCAGAACCAAGGTTTTAGGCAAAACCAAGGCCCATACAACCGACCTTGGAATCAGAACCCACAGAATCAGAGTTCATACTAGAATCAGAATCAAGGCTGGAATCAGAATAGTCAGAACCCGCAATCTCAGTCACAAGGCCAACAAGCAACAGCAAGGGCAGAATTGGGGCCAGAATCAAGGTTGGAATCAGAATCAGGGCCAACAAAGTAATCAGAATCAGCAAGCAAGCCAACCATCGAGGAATAGCAATTCTGGCACCTATCAGCATCCGAATGCTCATCTGCACCAGAACAACCAAAACGGTCAGCAATCAAACAATTCTGGTGTTCAGAAGTCACCTTCTGAGATACTTCTGGAGAGATTAGACCGAACCGTGTCTGATCTAAACAAGAATGTTGTAGAGCAAAAAGTGGCCACGCATTCTGCCATTCGGAACTTGGAGACCCAAGTGGGTCAAATAACCGACACATTGAAAACAAATCTGAGTTGTGGACTCCCAAGTAATACTGAGAGGAACCCAAAGGGTGTGAATGCTGTTTTCACACGAAGTGGTAAAGTGGTTGGGCTGAGTGACAAGAGGAAGGAATTATGGGCCGAGAAAGTAGGAACTGATGAGGCTGAGAAAGAGAAGGCAGTCGACCGTGAAGGAGCTATGTATGGTGAAGTCAAGATTGAGGATTAGGAAATTGGCAGTGTAGAGAAAGAGATGGCTGCAATGAGAAAAGAGTTGGAAGCCACGGAAAAGGCATTGGCTGAGGCAAACAAGAAGGCAGTGGAAGGGGCAGCACCGAAGAGAGACTATGTGGTCTTGGATATCAAAGAAGAAGAAGCCTCACCACCTAAAGAGAAAGGTAAGAAAAACAGAATTCCCCCCCCCCTCCCCCTGATTTTGATGTTAATACTTTACCCTATCCTCCCAAGGGACCCAGAAAGGACATACTGACCCAAGGTCAGGCGAAATTTCTGAATCTCTTAAGAAAGGTAGAGGTGAATATTCCCCTATTAGAGGCAATTTCGAGCATTCCTCCATATTTTAAATTTTTGAAAGGAATGTTGTCAAGTAAGGAGAGGATGCAACAGATGGTGCATTTGAGTGAGGAATGTTCTGCAATCTTTGAAAATAGGATACCCCCCAAGCTACAAGATAGAGGCAGTTTTACCATCCCAATTACCATTGGCGAAACTGTGTTTAAAAATGTGTTATGTGATCTAGAGGCTTCTGTGAGCCTGATGCCTAGAGGAGTGTATGAGAAATTGGGGTTGGGTAAGTTAGAACCAACAGGGATGACCCTACAGATGGCAGATAGGTCTGTTAGGAAACCTATGGGGGTAGCTGAAGATGTGTTAGTGCAGGTTGACAAATTTGTTTTCCCCATTGACTTCGTAGTCTTAGATATGGATGCCAATGCCCCTCTTTTGTTAGGTCGGCCTTTCTTGAACACATGAGAGACCTTGATAGACGTTAAGAGGGGAGAGATCATACTACGAGTCGGGAAAGAGAGTGTGGCCATAAATGTCTATAATGCAATGAAGCATCCTGATGATGAAAAGAGTGATTGTTTTTCTGTTGATGCTATATACCCTTGTATTTTGGAGCACACTAACCTGCAGGGATACTGATGTATGATAAAAATATAACCATATTATATGACTTTTTATATTGTATTTACGATAATATCGTATAAATTCTATAAAAATATATCTAAAAACACATAAAAATCGAAATCGTTATAAATAGATATTATCGTTATTATTTTAGTAAAACTTATAGTTTTTATGATCAAAATTCTTGTGGCTCGTGTTTTTGATTTGTTTCGGGGTACGTGTGATGGAAAAGCGAAGCATTAAAACCGAAACAAGAAGAAACGGAAGAAAGATATTTTTCAATATCCGGCCCGAACCGAAAAAACCCGGCCCGAGCCGGAACTGCACCAAGACACATGGGGACCGTCGGGGAGAGAATCTCCATCGTAGCACCGGCCCGCGCGTACTACACCGGCCCGCGCCGGCCTTGTGATACACTCTATAAATACTCCTCATTTGCAGATGTTTGATGGAGTTGTACCAATATATATATATATATCACTTATATATATATATATATTATCTTAATCTAGTTAGTAGTTACGTAAATACCGTAAACGACACTCGTCGAAATAATAATGTAGTATAAGTATCGTTTTAGTACTTAGAAGGTTTATCAAGGCTCGTTGTTGCTAAATGAGTTGTTATTTCCGGAGAATACGGCTCGACGCTACAATTGTAATCCAGTAACTTTTTAATGTATTTATGTTTGTTTGTTGTTATTAGTATCTATCTATTAGTTATAATGATATTAGGCTAACTTATATCTAGCCAAGATATGAAATTGAATTAGTTTATCTTTTTAGGGAAATAGATGATGACTATGTTAAAATTGAATTAAAATCGATTATAATGAATCTTTTTCTATCTTGCAACGTATTGATAATATTCGGATTGACGTAATTAATCAAGATGAATCGCAACATATAACCTAATGATGAACTGACCAGAGAAGTTAGGATATGAGATAAAGGATAGAAAAACCGGAGGGTAAAATTGGCCGAGTGAAAACGTGACAACGGAATCCGATTTCCTACCCGGGGCGATTTGTCCTGGAAAGATGAATCTTATTAAATTTGTTCGAGATCTTAATAATGTTAAAATCAATGGTTTAATTAAAACAAACACCGGAAAGTTAAATCGATCCGCTTGACAACCGGAGCCTCTTGAATAACATCGGCCGTCCGACAAACGAAATAACCTCTTTTATCCGGGGTAGATTTGTACTCGGTACTGTTCGGACTAACCGAGATTAGCATGGGGCGCCATTGTGGAGATTAAAGCGATGACAATTTGACATATGACAATTTCATACGCTCGTGTGAGAAGGAGTTGTCTAGCTTAGGAATACACCGATTCACATATAATTGATTCACCTTAAAATAAGGAAGAGTTCGAGCACATCTATTTCTACTAAAAAGAGATACCGATTCGGTGACATATTCTTGGCTAGTCTTTAATAATATTACTAGTATTTATATCTTATATATTGTATTGGTACCTATATATATTTATATTTATATATATATTTGTATTTCTATATGCTTATATATATATTTTTGTATCTATATATATCTCGTTTTAGTTTTATGCATTTATTTACTTGTTTTAAGGTTACTAAATAGAAAAAAGAAAAATTGCGACTTAGATTGAGTTAATAATAGCTTTTTGGTGTTTAGCCACACTCGAATTACCATACGTTTCCCCGAGGATTCGACACCGACTCACCATACTAGCACTACAGGTTGATCCGATACACCGTCGGTTAAGGACCTGGAATAGCACTAGAAAAGGCCACGTCAGCTTTCTGGCGCCGTTGCCGGGGAAACGTCAGCTTTCTGGCGCCGTTGCCGGGGAAACGACGCTAATTCATTGTGTTCGAATGGTTTCTACTTGTATTAGCTCAAAATTCTCGAGGATAAGTCAACACTCTTCCTATCACATTTCTTTTTATTTTTCGTTGGTACTTGCCTTGTAGGTAAGTTACCAATCTTTTTACTTCTGTCTTTATCAAGTTATTTTCTGTTTTCGATTGACCGAAGCGGTAATGCCCCACTCACTCCTTATAAGCCCGACATAAATACTTACGAAAGGCGAGTTAAGAGTAGAGAGTAAACGAGGTCATACTAGTCGGGGAAATCCCGACGAATCATCATCAAATCGAGAAACGAGAATGGCCGAAATCGGTGATGAAACACACGAACAAGGTATTGTACATGCCCAAGGACATGGACAAAACCTTAATCGAATCCACCAATACCAAATAATCAAAATCCTAATGATAGAAATAATCAAAATCGGAACGAATAATCATAATAATCCTAACCTACCAAACCCGAGACCTATCTCGTGATCGACCGTAAGAAGAAACCAGACTAATAATCCAATTCGTTTACCAAATGAAGGAGCGAATAATTTCGAAATAAAATCTCATCTTTTTGGTTTAATTGACACAAGAGCCCAATTTCTAGGAGAAGATGATGAGGATCCACATCATCATCTCTATCTTTTAGAAGAATTGTGTAATACAGCCAAAAGTCAAGGTGCTCATCGTGAATTAACAAGGATGTCTATGTTTCCTTTTTCTTTAAAAGGAAGAGCACGAGATTGGTTTATGTCACTCCCACATCATTCGTTGACAAGTTGGGAGGTGATTCAAACCGAGTTCTTAAAGCAGTATTTTACTCCTGGTAGAAATTTGGAATTAAAGGTCGAAGTTGCTAACTTTAGACAAGGATCTGAAGAAACGCTTGGGAATGCTTGGGAGAGATTTTAGAAACTATAAAGAGCTTGTCCCGATCATGGTTATTCCTTAGATATGCAAATCCAACTTTTTCGTCGTAAAGGCGAGGAAAGACTCACGTGCGACGTTGATCATGCATGTGGTGGTTCTTTAATGATGAGTGAAGCCCAATTAGTTTACGATGCCATAGAAAAGATTTCCAAAAATAACGAGAATGTGGGAAACCGGTTCTAGCACAAGAAAAGTAGCATTTGCGGGAGAATGTACATCGAATACGGAAGTTCTAGCACACTTGGAGAATTTAAGTAGGAAATTTGATGGCTTACAAACCAGTAAGAATGCTAACTTGGAAAATAATTTAACAAATGACTACTCAAATCATGATAATGTGTCATTAGGGAAAGAAGAACCGAAGGATATTCAAAGGAGGAGGTGAGTTTTTTACAACAAAGATAAGAATTTGAACAACGCGTATTCAAACTCGTTTAGTGCTATTAGAAGAGATCACCCTACTTATCGTTGGTCTGAAAACCCTAGTAAGCAAGGACAACCACCGTATCCAGTTCAATATAAGAATTCATATAGTAATCAAGTTTATCAAGGAGATACCGCAAATCAAAACCTACAATCATTACCTAGATCGTATCCACAACATACTACTCAAAGTGTACCAAATCACTCAAAGTTCAACTCAACTTTGAAGGAGTTGATAAATGGGAGAAATTAATGGAAAATATGATGGGTGTAGTTTCTACTCAAGCTAAAAATGTAGAAACTATGATAACTTCTATAGGGACGATCACCAAGGATATGAGTACGTTGAAAACATCCATGAGTGGACATGATACCGAGAATGAGAACTATAGAAGCATCAATAAGGAATATGGAAGATCATTTGAGTAGAGAAGGAGAACGTAAAAACAAGTAGACCTCAGGAGGATTACCAAGTAATACCGAAAGAAACCCGAGAGAAGTAAATGTCGTTATTACGAGAAGTAGAAAACTTTGTGGAATTCCGGAACGAGAAAACTCGGGAGATAATGAAGTAGAGAATGATTTAAATGGAAAAATTGAGACAAATATGGAAACCTCGGTTGAACTTGAAATTACCGATGAAGAAGAAGAAATTATTGAAGATTTCTTGAAACAAAATAGTAAAGTTGAACCGAAAGTAAGAATAAGGAATGGGTTAAAACTCCTAGATTCTAAAAAATCCAATGGACGGTGACACGAGAACCTTATTTAAGGAACATGTTAGAGAAAACAATACCGAAGAAAAAAAGGAAGATTTGCCAATAACCGAAAAAGGGAAAATCGATACGAAGATGCTTCAAAGAAAAGATCGTATAAGAATGAAACATGGCGAACAAGTACGATCAAAGATTTAAGGAAAAAGGAAAAGAGGGTATAACTTCGTAACCAAAGGTTATAGATTTGGAATCTTTACCTTACCCACCTAAGGATCAAATTAGAAAGATAAAAGCGATAAGAAGTATGCTCGTTTCCTTGATACTTTTCGTCATATTCATGTCAATATCCCCGTTATCGAAGCCCTAATCAACATGCCTACCTATGGAAAGTTTCTTAAAGATATCCTGTCAAACAAAAAACGGTTAGAAGAATATGAGAATATATGCCTTAATGAAGAATGCTCGCAAGCATACTCCAACATAAGTTGCCTCCTAAACTTAAAGATCCTGGTAGTTTTACAATCCCATGTGAGATTGGAGGATTTCTGTTTAAGAAAGTACTATGTGATCTTGGAGCAAGTATAAATCTCATGTCTTATGAGGATTATAAGAAACTAGGCATAGGAGAGCTTACAAATACTGAAATGACCCTTTAGATGGCAGATAGATCGATTAAACATCCTAAGGGAGTCATCGAGGACGTGTTGGTTAAAGTAGACAAATTTTACTTTCCAGTAGATTTTGTAATAATGGAAATGGAAGAAGGATATTCATCGCCAATTATTCTAGGTCGTCCATTTCTAGCAACGGGAAGAACATTAATCGATGTTCGAAAGGAGAAGCGATACTAAGAGTTAACGAAGATGAAGTTTCCTTCAATATCTTCAAAGCTATGAATCATCCATACAATTCACCGAGAATCGTGTTCTTTTATAGATGAGATATCTACACTCGTGATGATCAATTGCAAGATTATGAAGATAAGCTAGAGGAATGTTTAGCATTATCTATCTATAAAGAAGATGAAAATGATACTGAAATGGAAGAAGTGATCCTTTATCTTGATAAGGGGCTGTTTTCTAAACATCCATGGCATAAGTATTTGGAATTAGAACTAAAAGGGCCAGTTCTAAAACCTTCAGTAGAAGATCCACCAAGGAATCTGGAGTTGAAACCACTTCCTACAAATCTTAAGTATGCTTTTCTTGAAACTGATAATCTACTACCGATTATTATTTCATCAACCTTAACTAATGAACAAGAAGATCAATTACTTAGAATGTTAAGAAATCATAAGAAAGCATTTGGATGGACAGTGGCAGATATTCAAGGAATTAGCCCTGAGATATGCGTTCATAAGATCATCCTAAATGATGGAGCTAAACCTTGTATTCAGCCACAACGCCGCCTCAACCCAAATTTACAAGCCATTATTAAGAAAGAGGTTATTAAGCTATTAGAAATGGGGATAATCTTTCCCATATCAGATAGTGAATGGGTGAGTCCAACTCAAGTAGTACCAAAGAAATGAGGTTTCACGGTAAAAGAAAATGATAAAAATGAATGGATTCCGACAAGGGAAATTACAGGATATCGAATGTGTATTGATTTTAGAAAACTGAATGAACATACTAAGAAAGATCATCATCCACTTCCATTCATCGTACAGATGTTGGAACGATTAAGTGGACATAAATATTACTGTTTCTTAGATGGCTATTCAGGATATTTACAGATATTCATTGCAGCAGAAGATAGAGAAAAAACTACTTTCACTTGTCCGTATGGAACTTTTGCTTATAAACGAATGCCATTTGGTTTATGTAATGCACCAGCTACATTTCAGCGATGTATGATGGCAATATTTTCTGACATGGTCGAGAAATTCTTAGAAATCTTTATGGATGACTTTAGTGTTTATGGAGATTCTTTCGATGAATGTTTATCACACTTAGAACGAGTGTTACAACGTTGTGAAGATACCAATTTAGTATTAAACTGGCAAAAATGTCACTTAATGGTATCGAAGGAATTGTTCTAGGTCATAGAATCTACGAAGTAGGTATCGAAGTAGATAAAGCTAAAGTCGAAGTAATTGAAAAGTTACCTCCACAGTCAATTTAAGAACTTTGAGAGGATTTCTCGGACATGGAGTTTTTATAGGAGATTTATTGCAGATTTCTCGAAAATAGCCAAGCCTCTAAGTCATTTTCTTGAAAAAGAGGTACCATTTAATTTTGATGACAAATGTATGGAAGCCTTTAAGACCCTAAAAGCGAAATTGACTACTGCACCAGGACTGGTGGCACCAGATTGGGATTTGCCGTTTGAATTAATGTGTGATGCAAGTGATTTAGCTGTAGGAGCTGTCTTAGGTCAACGATATAACAAAGTACTCAAAGCAATTTACTATGCGTCTCACACTCTAAATGCGGCTCAACTTAATTATGCAACTACAGAAAAGAAGCGTTGGTCGTAATATTTGCCTTAGAAAAGTTTAGATCGTATATTGTTGGATCTAAGGTTACTATTTATACGGACCATTCACCTTGAAGTATACGTTAAGTAAGAAAGATGCTAAACCACGTCTTCTTAGATGGATTTTGTTACTTCAAGAATTTGATATAGAAATCAAGGATAAAAAAGGAAGTGAAAATGTAGTAGCAGATCATCTAAGTAGAATGGAAAATGATGAAGGAAGAGGAAATGAAATACGAGATTCATTTCCTGATGAACAACTTTTTAGGATAGATACTCCCTTAACCATGCAATTATTAAAAGATAAAATACCATTAAAAGAAAATTCACCATGGTTTGGGAATATAGTTAACTATCTTACCTGTAATTACGTTCCGTCTCATTGGACTTGGCAGCAGAAAAAGAAATTCTTTTACGACTTAAAGTTTTACTATTGGGAGAAACCAGATCTTTTCCAAAGATGCTCGGATGGAATAATCAGAAAATGTATTCCTGATAGTGAGGTTTTAAGTGTTTTATCGTTTTGTCATGATCGTGAGCGGGAGGTCATCATGGAGGATGGAAAACTCGCTTTTAAAGTTTTACAATGTGGTTTTTATTGGCCTACACTATATAAAGATGCGTATAAATACGTAAAATCTTGTAAATCATGTCAAAAATGGGGAAATATATCGAAAAAAACATGAAATGCCTATGCAACCGATTTTAGAATGTGAATTATTTGATGTATGAGGTATAGATTTCATGGGACCTTTCCCTATATCATTTGGAAAAAGATTTATTCTTGTAATGGTTGATTATGTCTCGAAATGGGTAGAAGCTGAAGCTCTTCCCACTAACGATACCAAGGTTGTGCTAAGGTTCCTTTAAAAGAATATATTTACAAGATATGGCACTCCGAGGGCTATCATTAGTGATAGAGGTTCACATTTTTGCAACCGACCATTTACTAGGATAATTGAGAAATATGGTGTAACTCATAAACTAGGAACACCTTATCATCCGCAAACTAGTGGACAAGTAGAGGTGTCTAATAGAGAAATTAAAAGAATCGTGGAGAAAATAAAGTGGACTCAAATCGTAGAAACCGGCGAAAGACTAGATGATGCATTATGGGCATATAGAACAGCCTTTAAAACACCAATTGGTTGTTCTCCTTATAAATTAGTTTTTGGTAAATCTTGTCATCTCCCTGTTGAATTAGAACACCGAGCTTTGTGGGCTATTAAATTCCTAAATTTTGATCCTAAAGCTGTTGGTGATCATAGATTACTTCAGTTAACAGAACTGGAGGAGTTTCGACTCGATTCTTATGAAAATGCTCGAATCTACAAGGAACGCACGAAAGCTTTCCATGATAAGAAAATTTATAATCGTGAGTTCCATGTAGGTGATCGAGTACTTTTGTACAATTCACGTTTAAAGTTGTTTCCAGGAAAGCTTAAATCTAGATGGACGAGTCCCTACGACGTAACTAAAGTCTATAAGTCCGGAGTCGTTGAACTAACCGATGGAAAAACAACTTTTATAGCCAATGGCCACGGGGTAAAATTATTCGTGGAAGCGAAGGGATACCTCAAACAGAAGAAATATTATTGCTTAACGACCCTCCAACGGATTAAGGAAGCAGGAATTCTAAACTCAACCGATTACGGGTACTATCTTTCTAAATTCACTTTTTAATATGCAATTTAAGTAGTTTCGTCTTTTACCGGGTAGACGTAAAAGAACTGGAATGCCTTTCATAGATAGAATAGAAGTTTTTATTTTACTTTTAAAATTAGGTTTAGCTAAAGATGTTGCCTTTAGAATAGAAGCCTTAGTTTCTAACTTGAACAAGGAGCGATACGCGAAATCGAGAGAAAGAGATCTTTGTAATGGAAATTCAAGAAGTGCTATAAAGAGAAGGGCAAGATTTCTAAAGAGATGTAGAATTTGTGGCAAAAGTGAACATAATGGAAAATGTGGGGACAGCACAACCAAATCTCAGGATGAATGTTTGAATGTAATTAAGATGGGAACGATTAGGTGGTTATCCGAAAATCCCGATGGACAACAAAGAGAGAATTCAAACGCATCATTTCTAGGGATTAGGTTGATGGACCGTTACTATAGAAATCTCGAAGATTTAAAGATGATAGGAGTAGAATTAGACTAAATTTTATTTTTTGTCTTTTATTTTTATTTTCAAAAATTTCATAAAATTTTTATGATAAATTTATGATTATATCATATATGGTTCATATGATAGAATTAAAATTTATCATACCAAAAATATTTTCTTTAAAAAGCTTTTATAAAAAATCGTAATAATTCATTTTATCATTAAATAATTTTATGATTTTATAAAAATATTTTTATGATACAATCTAAATTATTACACAAAAAAAGAAAATTGGGCATTCATAAGAATGGAAGCAGATGGGTGGGACTATTTTTGTCGTATGCCCAGAGGAAGAATTAATGTTACAATGGTAAGAGAGTTTTACTCAGTACTTGCAGAGGCTAGTACTCTAAAGTCGTTACAGTCTGTTACCATTAGAGGTACTGTTGTTCCTTTTACTTCTACCATAATCAATCAAAATTTTCATATACCACCAGTCCAAACATCACCCTCTAGTCATTATGAGTATCGGTGGAGACTTGATACCGCTGAAGGATTTATTAACAAATGTTCGGAATCTTATCAAGCTTTATTCCAACATTATAATAGGGATAGAGATGTCTCCACTGCCGCTTTACTTCCCCATTTGAGAACCTGGAAACGTTTCATCAATTCACGAGTTTATCCAACTGATGATTTCTCGGAAATCAGTGATGATGAATTATTACTATTGTATGCTATAACGAGCGGGGCTGTTATAGATTGGGGAATATTGATTCAGAAAGCAGCTGTTAGTTTTGCATTTGGAAGCAGACCGATCCGTCAGCCTATGCCTTTTGCATGGCTGATTTCCAGAATAAGTGTTCGTTTGGCTAGGGTACCGGAAAGAGCGACAGATGAGTACTTTCCAGCTCGCCTTCCTCATGTAGGGCTACTACCAGTCGATATTCCGGGAGGATCTTCAAGTGGAGAAAATTAGATAATTATGATAGTTGTAAGGAATATCGAAGGTAATAATAAGAGTAGAATAAATTAACTTAGAATAAATTAGTTTAATCATAACTTAGATTAACTTAGTTTCAGTTTTTTTAGTTTATAGTAGTATTTAGTAGTTAACTTGTACTTTTTAATATTGTAATATATTTGTTTGTGTTAATGTTTTTTTTTAATGCTATATTATATAAACGCTAGTCTATATGACACGTAACAATATTCACCCGTTAAAAAAAATTTATTTTAATTCCTAAACCAACTTTTTACTACTCATTACACATCGAGACGATGCCAATTCGTAAGTGGGGAGTAGAGATTGGTTAGTAAATAAAATAAATTTAATATATCAAATACTGATGCACTTAGTTTAATCTATGATGCACCGACACTTCAATATGGGCGCCGTGCGCCGTGTCCGACACAAGACACGACACGACACGCTCCGACACGCTCCGACACCGTGTCCGACACGTGTCGGCTGATTAAATTAATATTATTTAAAATTTTAATATCCGACACACCTCCGACACGTTGTCGACACACCTCCGACACGTTGTCGACACACCTCCGACACGGCGCCGACACCTCCCGACACCTCGAACACAATTTTTTCAATGTTTTTTTGATTAAACCCGAAAATATACAATTTCTATTTTGATTACTCGTATTATGTTTATATGTTTTTTTGTTATAGACAATCGTTTTTACACTTAATTTGTAATATTTTGAAAGTCAAATCATAATTTTCTTTTTAATTTTGACACCGTATAGATAACAAATATCTATTTTAGATATTGATAGAGTTTAAGTATTACATATCTTATATATATGTATATATAGATGTATATATGTGTGTATATACATATATATGTGTGTGTATATATATATATATATTATATGTAACGTGTCGGGGCCGTGTCGTGTCCTTAAATTTTAGAATTAGCCGTGTCGCCGTGTCCGTGTCGTGTCGTGCGGCGTGTCCGTGTCCGTGTCCGTGCAACATAGAGTTTAATCAATCTTAAGGAAATAAACGAAATAATATATAATCATTATAATAAAAATAACATATTTGGATAGAATAAATTTTTAATTAAGTAAAGTAATCTCGATATATTATTTCTATATTATTTATATCTATGTTAGATTTTTATCAAGATTTTAAGTATGTATACCTAGATAAATAGTATGAAATATTATTTTTTTATGGAATTAGACAAAAGTTACTTATAATTATAATAAAATTTTAGAATGATTTTCTTTTCAAGACAAGTATGAATTTGGAATCGGATTAGGAATGATGAGATTTTTGGCATTACTTTGACTAGCTATGGCCAAATAAGCCTACCCGAACGTAATTTCCAATTTTTGTCCCACCTCCTTGCCTTGCGAGTGATCAAGACCTCACTCGAAATTAGCCATTATGATTAACTAGATATAACCGACCCTTAACTTAAATTGGTCTACATTTCCTTGAAATCCCGCTGGTTTAGTATGTACTTATGGATAGCGGTGACGACATCGAAATTCAATAATGGTATATCTTTGAGATTGGAATAAATATTATTCGGAAGGCAATTTTTAAAAAAGTGTTATTCTCTAGAAAAAGAAAAAGTTGGAATAATTAAGTGCTGATGTATCCATACTCACCTCATGACACTTGAAAGATAGTCGATTCTGGTAATGAGTTCGGATATGTTTGTTTGTTGTTAAAAAAAAAAAAGTGTCAGGATGTTACTAATCAAGGTATTTTTTTGATCAGAAGTTGAAGGTGTAAGTACGTACGACTTGCCTCTATTTTCTTTTGATTTTGCCTTTGTTATCCTTTCGATTAGCCAACCACCCTGAGCCTGAACGTTATAAGCCATTTTGCCAACTACTTGACTTAGTCCTTGATTCCGAAATTTCATATAGTGGCGATTACAAAATTTTTCTAAGTATTTTATTTTATAGTTATTAAGTAATTCATGTAGAATTTCATTTAAATAATATTTTATAACTAGTTTATTAAGTTATACACACTTTTTATTTTTTAATAATCTTAGATAGATAAAATTAATATGATTATAATGTTGACAAGCATGCGTTACTAAGTTAGAAATTTAATCTAGAAGAACTATATTGTTTGCATTATAACGAGTTTATATATTATCGCTTATTTTGCTCGAGGACGATCAAAAGCTAAGTGGGGAGTAGTTGATGTATGATAAAAATATAACCATATTATATGACTTTTTATATCGTATTTACGATAATATCGTATAAATTCTATAAAAATATATCTAAAAACACATAAAAATCGAAATCGTTATAAATAGATATTATCGTTATTATTTTAGTAAAACTTATAGTTTTTATGATCAAAATTACGTGGCTCGTGTTTTTGATTTGTTTCGGGGTACGTGTGATGGAAAGCGAAGAATTAAAACCGAAACGATAAGAAACGGAAGAAAGATATTTTTCAAGATCCGGCCCGAACCGAAAAAACCCGGCCCGAGCCGGAATCTCTCTCGCACCGGCACATGGGGACCGTCGGGGAGAGAATCTCCACCGTAGCACCGGCGCGCGCCGGTACTACACCGGCCCGCGCCGGCCTTGTGATACACTCTATAAATACTCCTCATTTGCAGATGTTTGGAGTTGTACCAATATATATATATATATCACTTATATATATATATATTATCTTAATCTAGTTTGTAGTTCTGTAAATACCGTAAACGACACTCTGTCGAAATAATAATGTAGTATAAGTATCGTTTTAGTACTTAGAAGGTTTATCAAGGCTCGTTGTTGCTAAATGAGTTGTTATTTCCGGAGAATACGGCTCTGACGCTACAATTGTAATCTGGTAACTTTTTAATGTATTTATTTTTGTTTGTTGTTATTAGTATCTATCTATTAGTTATAATGATATTAGGCTAACTTTATATCTAGCCAAGATATGAAATTGAATTAGTTTATCTTTTTAGGGAAATAGATGATGACTATGTTAAAATTGAATTAAAATCGATTATAATGAATCTTTTTCTATCTTGCAACGTATTGATAATATTCGGATTGACGTAATTAACCAAGATGAATCGCAACATATAACCTAATGATGAACGACCAGAGAAGTTAGGATATGAGATAAAGGATAGAAAAACCGGAGGGTAAAATTGGCCGAGTGAAAACGTGACAACGGAATCCGATTTCCTACCCGGGGCGATTTGTCCTGGGAAAGATGAATCTTATTAAATTTGTGTTCAAGATCATAATAATGTTAAAATCAATGGTTTAATTAAAACAAACACCGCTTGAAAGTTAAATCGATCCGCGACAACCGGAGCCTTTTGAATAACATCGGCCGTCCGACAAATGGAATAACCTCTTTTATCCGGGGTAGATTTGTACTCGGTACTGTTCGGACTAAGCGAGATTAGCATGGGGCGGTTGTGGAGATTAAAGCGATGACAATTTGACATATGACAATTTCATACGCTCGTGTGAGGAGGAGTTGTCTAGCTTAGGAATACACCGATTCACATATAATTGATTCACCTTAAAATTAAGAAATCAAGCACATCTATTTCTACTAAAAAGAGATACCGATTCGGTGACATATTCTTGGCTAGTTTTAATAATATTACTAGTATTTATATCTTATATATTGTATTGGTACCTATATATATTTATATCTATATATATATTTGTATTTCTATATGCTTATATATATATTTTTGTATCTATATATATCTGTTTTAGTTTTATGCATTTATTTACTGTTTTAAGGTTACTAATTAAATAGAAAAAAAAGAAAAATTGCGACTTAGATTGAGTTAATAATAGCTTTTTGGTGTTTAGCCACACTCGAATTACCATACGTTTCCCCGAGGATTCGACACACGACTCACCATACTAGCACTACGGTTTGACCCGATACACCGTCGGTTAAGGACTCGGAATAGCACTAGAAAAGGCCACGTCATGAGAGCTCAAGTATACCATTTGGAGGCAACTCCTTTTGTCGACGCAATTTGGAATAAGAAGCTAGAGCTCGGTTTGATCGGCAAGCCGCCAAAGCCGTCAATCGAGGAACCACCTACCGATCTAGAGTGAAGCCACTTCCCGAGCATCTAAAGTATGTGTTTTTAGAACACGATGAATTACTTCCTCTTATTGTTTCGTACGCACTAAGCGTTTTGCGGGAAGCTAAGTTGATCCATATTCTAAAGAAACACAAAAAGGCCTTCGGATGGAAGATGGTTGACATAAAAGGGATTAGTGCGATATACGCAAGCATAAGATCATCCTTGAGGAGGGTGCCAAGCCGGTTAGGCAGTTTCAGAGACGGCTGAACCCACACATGCAAGAGGTGGTGAGGAAAGATGTGGTAAAGATGCTGGAATTGGGGATAATTTATGTGATCTCGGACAGTGAGTGGGGGAGCCCCACACAAGTCGTACCCAAGAAAGGAGGCATCACAGTTGAGAGTGCGTAAATTATTGTTTAAACGATTAATCCACGTCCTAAAACTTATTTTAACGTCTTTGAATTAGATTGATCACCTAGTTCACTTTGTCACACACATCGAACTTATAAATGCATTTTGCGGTGAGATGTGGGATAAGGGGTTTTAGGATCGTTGCGTAGATTCGGCCTAGTTGTTAGGTCCGAACCCAATACAGAGGTTTGTCATCGTTGTTCGAGTGACTCACAGAGCTTAATCATGTTAGGTTAATCGGTTTTCTAAAGGGAGAATTAATTAACTTCACATAGGGTGGTTAGATCGAGTTGTTCAGTCTAATCGCTAGAATTAGGAGTTGGCACCCGTGGATGTCGTTAAACTACATTGGATAGGTAGGTCGGTTAAGACACGCTCCCTGTTAAGTCCTTCCTTAGGGGTAAAAGTAGCTCGTGGGATCATGGTTCGACTATACCCTTTAATACTTAGAAGTAAACTCGTTAGTATAAGCTTTACTTTTGCACTAGTATAATACCTTCCCACCACTATTTTGACCTGAACTAAGTTCTAAGTCGACTTTGGTACTTAGACATTACTCCCTGTGGATTCGACCTTGAGACCACTATACTACCGTTGACCCGATACTCTGTCGGTTAAGGTTAGCGGTTAGTTATTTTGCTATCAACATTCAGAGAAATGGTGCATCTTACCAGGTTCAACCTCTTACAAATTTTTCTCATTCGGTCCAGCCCTTCAACATTGTGTCCTCTACAAGCACATGTGGATGCTTCGTCTTCTTCTCCATGGCTTCTTGATAGTAGTGCTACGCATCATGTTACCACTAATCTTAGTAATTTGGCATTACACATGCCCTATTATGCAATGAAGACATCAGAGTTGGTGATGGTAATAATATTTCCATCACACTATTGAGATATAATGTTAATTATCTACCTCCCCATCAATATAAGATTTTGGGATAGATGGTAAGTTCAACATGGTATCAGAGTGGGAGGTCATGAGTTCAAGCCCGCTCCAAGCATAGTTTTCCCTATAAATATAATCAAGTGTTGGGCCCTCTCTCTCCCTTATATAGGCCCACACTTGAGGGAGAGTATTGAGATATAATGTTGATTATCTACAACCCCATCAACTTAAACTTTTGTGGATTCTATTTTTCTCCCTACTCCTTCAAAATATTTTGTTTGACCATGTCTGAAATAGTCTGGGTTACAGTGGAGTTGATATTCTGATAAATGGACCTTTGGGTGATGATCCAAATTAAATTTTGAGTAGATTTGAGAGTGGGCCTGCAAAACACACAAAAATGTTAGGGGTCCCGAATCTATGCCTCCGGGAGGACACTCCGACGCTCAAATCAGTATTTGAATAGAGGAATTTCTATTTAGACAGTAATCGGGAATGTATAGCAATTGTATTATGTGCATACCTTGTAGTTGAGGATGATGATACTTTATATAAATCTCCCTCGTGGGGGGTGAATTATGATGCACTGAATTCATGGTCAAGGGAGTTTACCATGTATTGATGTAATGAAGCCTGTTATGGAGCAGTTAGGGCTAACGCTATCATGGAACGTAAATTTCAAAGCCATCACTACAACAATTACTATCACGGAGTAATGTCTGTGTGAAGCCCTGAATGCTTATTGAAGAGAATGTAACAGTTGCTTAAGGTCAAGGATAAATTGTATTGTATTGAGCATAAACAAACGAGCTGACCTGTGATTGAGCTTAAAATCCACCCAACAAAAACAATTTATAAAGACTTGAAACCGTGGGTAAACTAACTCTCTAACCGGTAGTGTACCGGGTCGATTGCTAGAATAGCTACAGGAGTACGAGGTCGAACCCAAAGGAATCGTGTTTGCAAGTACCAAAGTGAACGTAATGCTTAGTCTAGGTGATCAATGATTTTAAAGTATTTGTAACTACAACGACACTAAAGTGATCTATACTAACAAGTTTGCAGATAAGATAGAAAGAAAGAAGATTAAACTACTAGGTTTTAAAGATAGATAAAGGGACATAGCCGAACCATGATCAAAATAGCTAGTTTCACCCCAAGGAATGACAAAACCGGGAGTGTGCAATAAACGAACGAACTCTTACATTCAATTTCACGGGTACGTACTCCTAATCCCGGTGCTAAGGTCTGAACAACTCTTCCCAACACCTTATGCCAAGTCAACTAACCTTCCCTAAGGAAGATCCATTCACAAGACAATAATATGCACTAGAGCCGCTTAAACGTTGAAACGAGTAACCTTACTATAAAAAGTGATCCAAGAACCCTTTTCCCACATCTCTCTATCTGAACAACTCTCAAGATTGATGTGTGTGATTTTGACCTAGGTGATCAATCTAGCCCAAATCCGTTATAACAAGTTCTAAGACGTGAAATATGCAAGATACAACAATTGAAAACACTACCCACTCCCAATTTCATCACCCAAAGGGTGATTTCATTAAATTTCACATGATTCGACTATGAAAAGGGATTAGCTACTCATTATGCTAGTTAAAACATACACAAGACAGTAAATAAAAGCCATAACAAGTAAAAGAAAGGAGAAAATTACCATTAGATTGCAGAAATTCGAGATTAGATCCAAAAAGTACAAAATAAAGAAGTAATGAAAAGGTGGTCTCTTAGTGTTTGGAATGGAAATCTAAGCTAAGAAATGGAAAGATTAAGCTAAGATAATGTTGATGTACACCAAGAGAAAGTATTCTAAGCTATTACAAAAATCGAGCTAAGAAAGGGGTAGAGTTTTGCTAAGAAAGTAATTGTTGTTCAAGAAATAGTCTAAGGGGGGTATTTATAGGTGGGAGAAAAATCTGTAGAAAAAACGGTCCAAACGCACGTTTGGAGGCTGGAACCGGCGTTTGGAATCTTCAAACGCGCGTTTCGCATAGTTGGAACGTGCGTTTCGCATCAATTCTGGGCAGGGGCTTGACTGTTCTTCGTCTGGAACGCGCGTTTAGAAGGTTCAAACACGCGTTTGAATGACTTGGAACGCGCGTTTAAGGTGGTTTCAAACGCGCGTTTGGGAGGCTTCAACTCTGAATCATTTCTGGACTTATGAAACGTGCGTTTGGGGGGTTCAAACGCGCGTTTGAACCCCTGTCTCCCCAAATCTTTACTTTTCTTCCTTTGGCCCCTCTTCTTGACTCGATCATGCTTTTTACCACAAATTGTCACCTTCCGAATCCTCGAGACACCAATACCCTTTAACATCATAAACAACCAAAAACATCCAAACAATTCCGGAGAGTAAAAGTGCTCGGGAATGGGGTTAATATCAACAAAATAGGAGTAATAATCCATCAGAGCAACGGATTCACTCCCCGTGCCGTAAGCCCACGATAACACCCCGAAAGCGGTCTAATTCACCCAAAAATGTGCTGAAAGTGTGGTAAACGGGGTAATTAATGCACCGGAGTCACGTAAAGTTGACTCCCATCAACCTGCACGACATCAGTAATGAGAGACCATAGACGTCTTACGGCTTATCGGTTATAAGGGACAGAATGCGACCTACACCATATCGGACAGAGGATGACGTGCATCACGTCGGTTTTGATGATATAGATATGGCATGCGTTGTACTAAAGACGGAGCTTGTTGGTTGAGGCCCGATATCAAGCTGAGCTCATGTCGTCCCATATGTTGATATGGTTTTTATCACTCTATGTGTGTCCTGATGAGTGTCCCGTGTATGGTGACCGATCTCACCTATGTCAATGTTCGTTGTGTTCCCAGCATGCCTCATAATTTACTATCCATCTCTTAGCTTTGTCAAATCCATAATGTTTCTTTGAAATCTTACCCTCTAAATTTATTTGAAGGAATATTTTACCAGTACTCCTATGATACACTGACCGGTTAAAAATGGATTGTATGAATGGTCAAACGCTTCTCTTCTAGCTTTTCGCAGTGAATACAACATCAAAAAGTGTTGAGCATCATCATTTTTGTCACCCATTTACTCCCATTCTTCAAGATATTCTTTATCAAATGATATAGAAGTTGCCACTACGATTGTTTCTTCCTATTGTTGTGCTTCTTTTGCTACTTCTATTTTATGTTATTCCCATCCCTTAGAGATTATTTCACCAACATTTGGCATCCTCAATTGTGTCGTCTGATAGTTTCAAATATTACCTAATTTTGTTGATAATTTTACCAAGGATACATGGTTATATCCATTTATTCATAAATATGACGTGGTGGTGTTTTTATACTTTTTAAGGCTCTTGTTTAAATAATTCATTGATACTTCTATTAGAATTATACTGGTACAGACGGTGAATCTATAGCCTCAAAAATTTATCTGGCTTTATAAGTTATAACTGATCATCAAACCACCTTATGATCACAATGTTTTTTCTTAGAGACGTCATCTTCATCTTATCTTTGTAACCACACCTTTTATCTTTGTTATTTACTAATATTTAACCGTGAGTGTTATATTTAATGAGAAAATATATTAGGGATAAACAAATTTTTGTGGAAAATTTATAGAGAAGAAACACAGTCGCACTTCAATTATATTTCTACTTCAACAAGTTAGATAATGATTAATACATTTTTCATCTAGATCAATACATTAATTATTTATGTTATTTGATACCTACCAATGATTATTATATTAAATAAATAAACTAATTGGGAGAAAGACCAATAGCTACCAATGATTATTATATTAAATAAAATAAATTAATTGGGAGAAACACTTTTTAGGGAAACACACTCGCTTCCGTTTACACTCAAAACTCTATATGATTTCAACATTCAACATCATCTCACCACACATTCTTTATTAATAAAAAATATTAAAAAATATAAACACACAATCACTCACAACCACAATATGATGTTGAGAATAAACTTTATATACATCTTTGGGTGTAAACTGATTAGTATTCAATTTTTTTTTTGAGAAAGATTAGTATTCATTAATAAGTTGGATAATGACTAATGCATTAAGTTGAATAATAATCACCACGTTTTTCATCTATATGAACACCATTTTTATCTATGTTATTTAATATCTAAAAATATTCATTATATTTAATAAAAACAAATTATTAATTGGAGAAAAACACCGGCTCTTAAGGAGGGGAAACGCTTGAAGGGTTTTTTTTTTCTTCTTTTGGGTGAAAGTATTTTATTTGGGTTGTATTATAATTTTAGGGGGAAGGGGGTACAGGGACAAAAAAATTAATAAATGGGTCTGGAAGGACAAAAGTAACATTTTCATGATTATAAAGGACAAAAATCACAATTGTTACTTTAAAATTGTTACTTCGCGTGTTAATGTTACTTTGTGTTTCACAGTTGTTACTTCATATTTACTTTATTCCACACTTGTTACTTCATATTTGTTACTTCATAATTGTTATTTTTGTCCTTATTAAATTACAGTTTCCTTCTATCCTGATTTTTTGATAATTTTGTCCTTCTGGACAAAAATCTAATAATTTTATTTGATGATGGTTTTTTTAGTTTTGTTAAGGATTTAGCGCTTTCTTTTGGGTAGGATTCACATGTTTCTTTAGTGTTTTTTTTGTTTTTTTTTTTGTTTTGGTAGCATTGACATTTTGTTTCTAATAAATCTTTTAACGTGTTTTTTATTGGGTTAAATATTTGTTCTAATGAGTTAATTATTATCCTTTAAATGTTTGAAATTGTTTTGATTGATGATTGAACGTGTTTCTTTTTTTTGGAATGATTTTTGTTGGGGAAAATTGAACTTTTTTTGGATTTTAAAATACATTTAATTTTATAAATTTATGAAGGAAAGATTTAATAAATTATTAAGGAAAGAAACAATTTTAAGGAGGGAAACACTTGAGGGAGAAACACACCGGCTCTTTTATAATAATAATAATAATAATAATAATAATAATAATAATAATAATAATAATAATAATAATAATAATAATAATGATTTATTCTGCATTGCCAAAAACGACCTCGTGTTAAACGTTTGAACTGTTTGTGTGTTGCAGGAATGCATAAACACTCTGTTCTTTGGGGCTGATTTAAGCAACCTTACCATTAAGTCGTCCACTGAAAAATACTTTTTTGGTCCCTTTTCTTTAACGAAATTTGCAAAAAAAGAAACAATTCGGGGACAGAAATGCGAATTCCGATACTGTGCACGACATTTACGTTGAAGTGTTGGTCCTTAGTAGGTCTATAGCAGCAGCTATGTATAATTAGGTCAATTTACAGCAGCATCTGATTAGTTCTAATTTAAATCAAAGTAGAGATTAAAGCCTCTATATGACAAATATATATATAAAATGTGATTCCATTGCAAATGCAATCAAAATGTACTTAGAGTTTCTTGAAACCTATGTCCAACAATAGTGCAATGTATGCACTTTATTTATACAAAACAGTAACATAAATAGCATCATCATGTTCTTCTTTAGCTAACCACCTAAATTCACCCAACACATTCACTCTATCTACGCGAAATTATCGGTCGTGTTTCTGAATCTCTTTCTGTACGTGACAATATCATCTTTAGCTTTGTGATGGAACTCAACACTTCTTCCATGTCAGGTCGGTCCTTCGGATTCGTGTTCGTGCTGGTCAAGGCTAATTTAAGCAGGCCTTCGATTGCCTCTTGCTTCTTGAATACATCAGGAGCCAATTGAGGATCAACAACTTGTTGTAAGCCATCGATGCCATTTTCAAGGGATTTTTGCACAAGCTGAGATAAAGTTATTGGTGCCCCTTCTTCATCTGTAAGACCAGTTGGCCTTATCTTTGTGATGAGTTCCATTATTAGGACACCGAAACTGAATACATCCACTTTTGTCGTGACTGTCCTCATATATGCAAACTCTGTCACAGTATATATAACATTATTGTTATTGAAATATACGATCTCAAATTAGCATAAATATGCAAGTTATATTTTAATTTGTATTTTCAAGAGTCGGAAAAGACGAGCAAATTGTAGCTAGAAGCTTAAAACTAGGTTATACGGATACAAGATTTTTGTAAAGTATACAATACGAATGTAGGGGTAATTGTATCAAAATGAAAATTAGAACCCATGTGTGCATAATAAAACTATGAGGATCGAACTACAAATATTAAGCATCACAAATGAAAGCAATTTCTTAGTGAATTTTCATCATTTCGAATGTTTTTTTTGTCCGTCCTGCTTTTTATTATTTCCATGTTTATTTATTTTTAGCATGATTACATATTCGTACGTATCAGATGCACAACTCTCTACCAAATAAAAATAGGTTGGGTGGGAATAAAAAACACAATAGGCAGCAAAATAGTAAACAAGATTGTTGAAATAACACTTGAGCACAAAGGAAAAAAAATAGTGGAATGAACACAAATTCATTATTCGCAGCATTCACTACATGTGAAACAGTGAAATCGAATACAAATCCAATATTTCGCTAACACCCCTTCAACCACGAATTCCACTACACAAATCCACTAATTCGTTGTTATTGCAAAATGATGTTGAAAATATATCAGATAGATGTCAACATAGAAGAAGACGAAAAAATAAAAAAAAATATGGTGAAGGAATTATGATTTTTTAAAGTTAAGAACAAAATTTATATTCGTTATTGTAATTGAGTTGGAGAGAAAGTATTTGTCGAGGGGAATAGAATTTTGTCCTTTTTTGCGTTAAAAAAATTTATACCGGAGTAAATCCCTATCCTATGTATATATTGTCGTTTTAAACATTTGTCTTATAAAAATATCCATACATCATAGGTTCATGTTCATTAGGAATTTATGACAACATTACAAATAATATGGAAAATCAAATCAATGACAAAATAGTGGGATTTACCTGGTGCTAAGTAGCCAATTGTTCCTTCAAATGCTGATGATGAAGCTATATTACTCCCATTGTCCAAATGAATACCTAACATCCTAGCTGTTCCAAAATCACTCACATGAGCAACCAACTCTGCATCCAGAAGAACATTTGCCGGTTTCAGATCGCAATGAACGATGGGGATATCATACCCTGAATGAAGATAAACAAGCCCACTTGCTATAGAAATCGTAACATCAATTCTTTCAGTAATTGTCCACTTATCTTCCTCAAGAGCGATCTATGTATAATGGTCTCCAAGTTCCCTGTTTCCATGTCTTGTAAAACCAATGCGTACAATTTTTGACTTTCATATCCATATCCAAGAACCTTAACCTTGATTCCCGTGTCTCAATGTTGACTCAATGTCTTGGCTTCCCTATCAAAAGATTTCTCGATTTTGTTGAAAAGCGAGAAAAATTCAATCTTTTTATAGCTACAATCGCCCATCATCTTCCCTTTTACCCTTGTATACGGTGCTTAAACTACCGGATCCAATGATGTTATCCTCTATTTGAAGAAATCGGTCATTTGTTCCAAATCATTCATAGAGTATCTTATATATGGATAAGTTGCGGCAAAGTGTGGTTCTGTGTTCCCCGTTTCTGTATGTTTTCGCGTTTTGTATCTCCAGTAGAAAAAAATTGCCAGAACCGCAAGAAAAAGTACAAAAGCAAATGCAATCACTATCACAATGATGATAGTTTTATTTCTGAAATGATGGGAAATTCCAGGATTGCATGCTTTGGAAAGTGGATATCCACAGAGATCTAGGTTCCCAATCAAACTTGAATTACTTATGTTTCTAAAAATCCATTTATCTGGAACATGACCTTCAAGTTGATTGAAAGAAAGGTTTAGACTTTTTAAGCTGGAGATATTACCAATGCTTTCAGGAATGCGACCATTGAACTTGTTACTTGAAAGATCAAGTGAGTAAAGATTCCTTAGGCCTGATAAACTCACAGGAATTTCACCATCTACTACATTTCTTGAAAGATTTAAGTTAACGAGTTCTGTCATTTGAGCAAAGATTTGACCTGAGAGATTTCCTGATAAATTGTTTCCAGAAACGTCTAGTGCATTCAGATTTAGACATCCTTTTAATGTTTCAGGGATGCTTCCTGACAATTTATTGTTCGATAAGTCCATCACCTGAACCATATTCAACTTCCCTATCTCTTTCGGTAATGTTCCCTCAAAGAAATTGTATGAAAGATTGAGGTATGTGCTTGCAATTAAAGAAGTTGGAATAGGTCCACTCAAATGGTTCTTGGACAAATCCAAGTTCGTTAGTGTCTTGATTTGATCCATGCTTTTCGGGATCGTTCCGTTTAGCATGTTTTCACTCAGATATAACTTAGAAAGAAGCTGAAGATTTGAAATAGCATTTGAGATAGGACCTACTAATTTGTTTTGATGAAGGTAAAGAAGAGTGAGGTGTCTCAATTCAAAAATCTCACAGGGAATAGTCCCTTCAAGTGAATTTTGACGGAGAGAAAGGGCTTGTAGAAAGATAAGTTTTGAAAATTCCGGAGGAATTAAGCCTGAGAAATTATTCCTGCCAAGAGATAATTCTCTCAATTGGATAAGATTCCCGATTTCTCGTGGAATTTTTCCAGAAAATGAATTATCATCAATATAAAAGTTTGGAGGTTCAGTAGATAGCCAATGTTTGGACTGAGTCCTCCATTGAAGTTGTTGAAGGATAAGTCAAGAGTCTCGAGCATAGAGCAATTGAAAAGGTCTTCAGGAACTGACCCTGAAAGAGAATTATTGCTTATTGTTAAATCTGTCAGATTCTTCAATTGTCCTAGCCTCTTAGGTAGATTTCCTGCTAATCTATTGTTATCAACATATATGGAAAGAAGACCGGTACAATTTGTAATGCTAGATGGGATGGATTCTTCTAGATGATTGTTATTTAGGAATATTTCTCTCAAGTTATACAATGATCCAATATCCTTTGGTATTGGACCTGATAATGAATTGAAGCCCAACCTCAAGGCAGTAAGATTGATCATGGTCGTTATAGATGAAGGGATGTTTCCGGTGAATCGATTCGTTTCCAAATCAAGATATGTTAATGATCTCATAAAGCCCACTTCATAAGGGATCTCTCCTACTAATCCATTTCCTCCGAGATCAAGCTCTGTTAATGATTTCAGCTGAAACAAGGACTTGGGAATGGATGAATTCAACTTGTTGTTGTAAACTCGCAGCACCTCTAACTGAGTCAAGTTTCCGAGTTCAGGAGGAATCTTACCGCTGAATTGATTCATATAAAGGTTTAATTGTACAACATTTATACATTGGCCTAATTCAGCTGGGAGCGAACCGGACAACGAATTAGAAAAAAGCTGAAGAATCTGTAATCTTGCTAAACCTCTGATTTCAGAAGGTATAGCACCAGATAATTGGTTTATGGTAAGATCAAGTACTTGAAGTGCTTTCAAGTTCCCAATGGAACGCGGTATATTTCCCTCCAAATAGTTTCCATGGGCTACAAATACTTGAAGATTGATCAAATTATCAAGATTAAAAGGCAAAACACCAGTAAGATTGTTGTAAGCTAGGCCTACCTGTTCAAATGAAGTACAGTTGCATGCAAATGCTATCCGGGATGCTTCCGTTGAAAAAATTCTTTCCAAAATCAAGAATATTGAGTTTTTTGAGGTTTCCAAGCTCACCTGGGATCTCACCAGAAAATGAGTTGTCATAAAGTGCTAGTGCAGTAAGGTGTGAACATTGTTGAAGCTGTGATGGAATGTTTCCGAAAAACGAATTCGACTCAAGATCAAGAACTTGGAGCATTGTAAGATTACCAATGAATGGTGAGATTGATCCATGGAGATTTTTTTCTTCAAGAGTAATGTTGATTACATGGTATGATGAATCACAAGTAATTCCAGACCAATTGCAATGGTGAATTGCATTAGTCCACTCTTTTAATGAACCAAAAGGGTCATTAGTTATTGAAAGTTTGAATTGTTTCAAGGCTTCAACTTCTGTTTCCCATGTTATTTCTCTAGTTTGAACTACAATTTGAACACTCAGAAATATGAAAACCGCAAAAATAAACCTTTGATGCATCAATTTTTTTTTTGGAAAATTGTAAGAAAATATGCTGATTTTTTTTTTTTGAGGGAGAAAATATGCTGATTGAAGTGGTTAGAAATTATAAGATGTATCAGCTATTTATATTGCATTTGCCGTCTCTGGGCTTTGAATCTTCTTCGAAACCTCCCTCGTTAGAAATCAAGACCACTTATGACTCCTTCTTTGATTTTTCTTTTTGTAGCTACAATCTGCCCATCATCTTTCCTTTTACCCTTGTACACAGTGCTTAAAGTACTGGATCCAATGATGTAATCCTCGCTGAAGAAATCAGTCATTTGTTCCAAATCATTCATAGAGTATCTTATATATGGATAAGTTGCAGCAAAATGTGGTTCTGTGTTCCCCGTTTCTGTATGTTTTCGCGTTTTGTATCTCCAGTAGAAAAAAATCACCAGAACCGCAAGAAAAAGTACAAAAGCAAACGCAATTACTATCACAATGATGATAGTTTTATTTCTGAAATGATGGGAACGTTTAATGTGTTTTCTAGGGATGCATGCAATGGAAAGTAGATATCCACAGAGATCTGGATTCTCAATCAAACTCGAATTAGTTATGTTTCTGAATATCCCTTTATCTGGAACAGGGCCTTCAAGATGATTGAAAGAAAGGTTAAGAATTCTTAAGGTGGAGATATTACCAAAGCTTTCAGGAATTAGACCACTGAACATGTTATGTGAAAGATCAAGTGAGTAAAGATGCATTAGGCTTGATAAACTCACGGGAATTTCACCCTTGAGCTGATTTCTTGAAAGATTCAAGTTAGCTAGTTTTGTCATTTGACTAAAGATTTGACCCGCGAGAATTCCTGATAGGTTGTTTCCAGAAACGTCTAGTGTAATAAGATTTAGACATCCTTGTAATGTTACAGGGATGCTTCCTGATAAATTATTGTTCGATATGTCCATCACCTGAACCATAATCAACTTCCCTATTTCTTTCGGTAATGTTCCCTCAAAGAAATTGTATGAAAGATTGAGGTATGTGCTTGCAATTACAGAAGCTGGAATAGGTCCACTCAGATGGTTCTTTGACAAATCCAAGTTCGTTAGTGTCTTGATTTGCTCCATGCTTTTCGGGATCGTTCCATTCAGCTTGTTTCCACTTAGATCTAAGTAAGAAAGAAACTCAAGATTCGAAATAGCATCTGAGATTGGACCTACTAGCTTGTTCTGGTTGAGCTTAAGAATAGTGAGTCGTTTCAGTTCAAAAAGCTCTTTCGGAATAGTCCCTTCTAGTGAATTTTGAACGAGAGAAATAGCTTGAATAATGCTGAGATTTGAAAGTTCCGGAGGAATTGAGCCTGAGAAATTATTCTTGCTAAGAACTAATAATCTCAATTGGATAAGATTCCCGATTTCTCGTGGAATTTTTCCAGAAAATGAATTATCACGAATAGATAGGAGTTGGAGGTTCAGTAGATAGCCAATGTTTGGACTGAGCCCTCCGTTGAACTTGTTAAAGCCTAAATGAAGAGTCTCAAGCATAGAGCAATTGAAAAGGTCCTCAGGAACTGACCCCGAAAGAAAATTATTACCTAATGATAAATATGTCAGCTTATTTAATTGTCCTAGCCCCTCAGGTAGATTTCCTGCTAAACTATTGTTATCAACATCTATGGAAAGAAGACCGGTACAATTTGTAATGCTAGATGGAATGGATTCTTCTAAAAGATTGCTAGTCATGCTTATGTTTTTCAAGTTATACAATGATCCAATATCCTTTGGTATTGGACCTGATAATGAATTGTAGCCCAAATTCAAGCCAGTAAGATTGATCAAGGTCGTTATAGATGAAGGGATGTTTCCGGTGAATCGATTCATTTCCAAATCAAGCAATGTTAATGATCTCAAAAAGCCCACTTCATAAGGGATCTCTCCTACTAATTCATTTGATGAGAGATCAAGTTGTGTTAATGATTTCAGCTGAAACAAGGACTTGGGAATGGAGGAATTCAACTTGTTCGTGTAAACTTGTAGCACCTCTAACCGAGTCAAGTTTCCGAGTTCAGGAGGAATCTTACCGCTGAATTGATTCATATAAAGGTCTAAAAGCACAAGATTTTCACATTGGCCTAATTCAAGTGGGATCGAACCGGATAATGAATTCGAAAAAAGCTGAAGAACTTGTAAGCTTGCTAAACCTCCGATTTCAGAAGGTATAGCACCAGATAATTGGTTGATGCTAAGATCAAGAGTTTGAAGTGCTTTCAAGTTCCCAATGGAACGCGGTATATTTCCCTCCAAATCGTTTCCATAGGCTAGAAATAGTTGAAGATTGATTAAATTACCAAGATTAAAAGGCAAAACACCGGTAAGATTGTTGTAAACGAGGCCTACCTGTTCCAATGAAGTACAGTTGCAAATGCTATCCGGGATGCTTCCTTCGAAAAAATTCTTTCTTAAATCAAGATAATTGAGGTTTTTGAGGTTTCCAAGCTCACCTGGGATCTCACCAGAAAATGAGTTGTCATAAAGTGCAAGTGCCTTAAGGTGTGAACATTGTTGAAGCTGTGAAGGAATGTTTCCGAAAAACGAATTCGACTCAAGATCAAGAACTTGAAGGTTTGTAAGATTACCAATGAATGGTGAGATTAATCCAACGAGATTTTTTACTTCAAGAGTAATGTTGATAACATGGTATGATGAATCACAAGTAATTCCAGACCAGTTACAATGGTGAATTGCATTAGTCCATTCTTTTAATGAACCAAAAGGGTCATTAGTTATTGAAAGCTTGAATCGTTTCAAGGCTTCAACTTCTGTTTCCCATGTTATTTCTCTAGTCTGAACAACAATTTGAACACTCAGAAATATGAAAACCGCAAAAATAAACCTTTGATGTATCATTTTTTTTTGTTTTGGAAAATTGTAAGAAAATTTGCTGATTTTTTTTTTTTTTTTTTTTGAGGGAGAAAATATGCTGATTGAAGTGGTTAGAAATTATAAGATGTATCAGCTATTTATATTGCATTTGCCGTCTCTGGGCTTTGAATCTTCTTCGAAACCCCTCTCGTTAGAAATCAAGACCACTTATGACTTCTTCTTTGATTTTTCTTTTTGGGTGGCAATCAAAAGAGAGAGAATTATTACGGGCACCATATCGATAATTATTAATCATAACTAAAGTCATATCGATCAATCAATTGATCATTATTAATGATCGATGGTGTAAAAGCGTCAAATTTATTTATGTATCAAATCAATACATGTTATACAAACAATAAAATATTGTTTAAGGCATTGCATTAATTAGGATCGCAGGGGCAAGTGCCCATACCCTAGTAGTTAATACCCGGGCACTGGTGGTTGGAGACTCTGGTTCAATTCCCCTCACCCACATCCTTTCGTTTCCGGAAAAAAAAATAAAAAATTAGGATTGCAGAAAATGAGTAGATATATATTTTGTGGCTAATATGTATGAGTAGTGATTTTACCACAACACAATCAATACCACACATTTTGTTAAAACCATCACAAAAAATAATGTATCACTTTAATCAATAAAAACAATACATGTAGTGGAAAATGCACTACACATTTATGTAATGCACGTGCCATTTCCCAATATGTAACACCAACTTCTCCATTATTTCCAAGTTGCAGGTTGTTTTTTTTTTAAAGCAAGTTGCAGGTGTTATCCTTTGAATTTTCTACTTCAATTTTTTTTAATAATTAAAAGGGGGAGAATTATTTAGAATCGATAATGATGAGTAATTAATATAAGTAGGTTATTATGGAATCTAACACCATTGATCATAATAAAACTCATATCAATAAATAGATCATACTTCATTATCATTCCCATTGTGTTTGGTAGACGGGAATTGCGCAGCTAATGCAGTTGCCAAAATACTTGTTTTATTCACCGGAAACAAAGCGACATGGGGTAATGAGCAGTACTTCGAAACAATGATGCGTGACCTCGGCTTGATCAGTCTTTTCGAGCATAGGAATATTTGCTCGAAATCGTTTCGATTAAGAATTGATGATGCTCGAGTTTGGTTCGATTATGCTTGATAGAATTTGGAGTTTCAAGCTCGAATTTAGCTCGTGTTGCCCGGGAAAATGTTGAGTTTTAAAATGTTCGAATTCGACACGTCAACCTTGATAAATTGCTCAAGTTCAACTGGTTAACATTGCATTTTGACTTCTCAAAAAAAAACATTGTATTTTGATGTCTTCGTACACACCTTGTAGAGACACCGAAGAAAAATTTCCCGAGAAATTGTTAAAAAAAAAAAGAGAAAATCTGAATGGACTTGGGTGCATAGAGGATTTAGTTCTATTTTGAAGTTTTTGTATGGGTGTGTGGTTTAAAAGGATAAAAAAGAAGGGGAAAATAGGAATCAGGGCAGTGGAAATATAAATTGGGTGATAAGGACAAATCAACTGTTCATACCCCAAATCCACTATTTGGTGCACTATAACTGACCTCAAATCTAATGTTTCACTATCACAGTGTAATAAGACATGTCCTATTTACTTGAAAAAAATTACACTGTCTTCTTTGTATATTTCTATTTTCAAATTGTCATTTTTAACAATAACCCATTTTTGTATTAAAGGGAAATATGTTAGTCAATTATGATGTGATTTCTTGTCCAAGGGAAATAACGTGCTTGACTTTGTTCAAAAAGTAAAAACAAAAAAATATTTAAAAAATAAATAGAAAAAGTAACGTGCTTGACCAATAAGTTGAAGAGAAATAATGGAGTTTCTGTGACTTCCAAATGAGTTAAAGTGGGAAATTATTGGGTAGTACATACCTACGTGCGGATATGTGAGGTGGCATGATCGGTACCGTCAATTTTGAAACTTGATTTAAACTGTGTGATTCAGATCATTTCATCAATCACTTCACTCAAAATCATTTCTCTACCCAATAATTTCCCGTTAAAGTGTATGTAAAGTCATTCATTCAGAACAGCAACAGAATAGTCCAACAGTGGTACAAAATTCTGAAAAAAATGGCTATCAACTACTCTATGGTCCAAGTTACTCGAAGGTCGCTCGAATGTTTGACTGCTTGCAAAAGGAAAGCATGAGCCGGGGAGCGAACAGTATCCATAGAATGCGTCACTTTATTGTGCTTTAACCATATTCTATTTGCAATTTCTTGAAAAAGATAGGACCTTCGTCTTCCCATGGAAGTCTCCTTCGGAATTTGATGTAGATTAACTGAGATCCAATCCTCGGGTTCCAAAGGAGAGAAAAAGGCCTCCCAATGGGCCGTATTTTGAGCTTGCTTCCAAATGCTTTGGGGTCAATTACAGTCTTTCAAGGCATGAAGTGAAGTTTCCTCGTACTGGTAACAAGGACATATTGAGGAGTTGGAAATTTGGCGATAAGCTAAAAAGCTATTGACCATCAGACAACCATGGCAAAGTTGCCGAAGGAATTGTTGGAGAAAATAGTGGAATTGAATTAAAGTGAATAAAAATGATTTTATAATCATTTTATTCAGACGACTTTGCAAGCTTAATTTGATTATATTCTTGTATAGAATATATACTATGTTTTGATAATTCTGAAAACTACGTAAGTCGTAGATGAATTCAGGATTTAGAATCATTCAATTCGGAGTACGAGTGAATGAGAAATTAACGCTTGAAGTCGGGTGTTTGAAAGAACTTTTGTTGGAAGTGGAAGTTGAAGAGTATTCAACTAAACTATGTACCACATTGGAAAAAGAGAGAAATGTTTTCCAGTATATATGTGGGAAGAATGTTATATGTGGTATAAGCTCCTAGAAGAAGGAGAGATAGCGGGTTGGTTTTAGCAGTCAGACGTTCTGCTAAAATGGCCACACGCGCGCGCGCCGCCGCCCGCCCGAGCCCGTTGACCGTTGACCGTTGACCGTTGACCCTTGACCTTGACCTTGGTCTTGGTCTTGGTCTTTGGGCTTTGGGCCTGAGGGCCCTAGGCCTAGGCCTGTGTTAAACTTTTTATACAAAAGTTAATTGGGCTTGGTCCAGTTCATAAACATTCTGATTGAGCTGAAGATTGAGTTCAGCTCGGTTCGGTTATCCAACATAGTTCGGTTCAGCAATAATTAATGGTTAATTCATTGCCGTAACCGATGAAACGGTTTGTAATTAAGATGAGTTATGGTAATTCATTGCGTAAGCGATGAAACGGCATTTGTAATTAATTCATTCCGGCCCGACCCTCTCCTATATATAGCCTCCATATGGATTGAAGCTACATATACACATTCGAAATACAACACCGAAAGCTTCATACATTCATATAGTTCGACGTAGTTGCATACGAGTTTGAAGAAGAGATTCGAGCACTAGAAGAGTTCGTTGAAGGTTCGTGTAAGAAGTACCTCTATACGAATCAGTAATCCGAGTTATCCTGGGAGACAATTGGTTTTAACCGGGGTACACACCGGACCAAATTTGTCTTAAGGACAGAGTGTCCTACTCGTCTCGGAGTTATTGTATCCACTTTTATTTTAGTATATTTCATTTTTCTTTTGTAATTCGTTTTATTTTCAATAAAATTGTTGTTTAATTCGTGTTAATTATTTTAATTGCGTTCGGGCTCCTACAGGAAAAAGTTATATCTCAAAGTGCCTTTAAGTGTCCAGACACGATCCCAATCAATGGTATTTTGTATTAGATTATGGATGTCTAGTTGATACAGATAAGCACTATGGACTGTATGTATGTCATCGGCCGAAGGGCTCCATTTGATGATGCCGTCTTCCGCCATAAAGCATGCTTCGAAGACTTTTGTTGCGGTACAAATATTCTTCCACAACGTAGAGGCTGCAGGCTTCAGGTTGACAAAGGGGTTCCCATACTTCTCAACAAGGAGAGAAAGGATATGCCATACCAATTTTCCCAGAAACGCAAAGTTCATCTCCCCGAGACACTTGAGGCCCAAACTACCTGCTTCTTCTTTTTTTGTTGAGAATTTCTACCTGCTTCTTTGAATCATCTTTATATACGGAGTATTATTTTTTTAACAATCAAAAGAGTGATAATTATCGAGGGTCTTTATTATTGGCAAACACATCGAATCTATTTTCTAGACATTACAATGAAATTCGATCTCTTTAAAGTTGAATTTTTCTGGAAGTGTCGGTAGATTTATCGTCGTGTCAATAATAGTGCCCTTATTAAAATCTATAACAATAAATAAATGATAAAAGTAGTTCAACATGAAAGTTTTTTTGTGCCCATAACACACTTGATCATAACAAGATTCATATCGATCAATGATTTGTTATTCTAGATCATCGGTCTAAAAGTGTTAGAATTATTTTTAGGGAAATGGTTATGTGCACTACCCATTTATGTAGTGCACATTCTACTACATGCTTTATATGCATAGATTAAAATGAGGGACTATGTATTGTCACGAGTCACAACACAATGAATGGTGTTGATAGTGTTGTGGGGTAGGTTGTGCTGGAAAAAATTGAAACTTAAGAATTTGATAGACTTGAAGAAACTCCAAGGCACGTAAAGACGTTGTCTTTTAAGAGATGTTTCGTCCCACATGATTTGTCACTAAAGGATCAAACGAAAATCTCTCTCAAGATACAATGGAGGTGTTTGATTCAAACAGTGACTTTTTTGACTCAAACCCGAGGACACTCGAAAATTTGGTTCGGATGATGCTGTTTTTTTGTATGAAATTCGTTTGCATCATGTTCCTTTTATAGACTGAAAGAACCCCATAAACGAAATATGTATTCCTACACGAAAGGGTAAGGGTTATCACCATTTGCATGCAGAGGTGCATCAGTTCGGAAAACTACAGTCTGAGGGTGCATGAATATGAAAAATGCATGAAACCCTTCGGAAAACCCCGTTTCGTTGCGATAATATTAATTCGTACGGCAACTCATATGCAAACGATAATCAAATATTTATTTATGAAAAAATATCGAACATGTTGTGTATAAAATATTTGGTGAATGTATCATCACTCTTATTTATGTACCGTATGAAGCCGGTAAAAGCACCATATCATGGCATTCTATACAAAACAAAAATTGTTGAAGCAATTAATTAATTAAGATGGAAGAAAATGAAAAGATATATATATTCCGTGGCTTATTTGTTACACCAAGTGTTTTTTTTAATGCAAAGCACGTTTATTACGTCGTATAAACACATTTATTACGTCGTATCCAACTCGCAAGCTTCAAGTACATCAGGGGGTGAGGAAGCACCCCAAGAAATCAAACCTAAGTCAGACAACCTTGCTTGAGCTAAACAATGCGTAGGCTTATTAGCCGTACGATGAACAAAAGAAAAAGAACAAGTCATGAAATCCCGAGCCAAATTCAAACAATCTAACACCAAACATCCCAAAGAGGAGAGACTCGTTTCCTTAGACTGAAGACGTTGAACGCTATCCAAGCATCAACGAGACAAGGATGATCAGCAACGAAAAATGCACCAACGAGGTAAAAATCAGACAACCACCAATGCCCCGACTGAAAATGCTGACACAATAACACCTCAACAAAGCCAAGCAAAGAGATCGGCCACCAAACATCGCAGCCACAACAGCCCCACCTCACATCATCACAATAGCTCAACAAATTAACGGGCCAAGAAGAGACCGAACGGTCCATGATTGAGAATGATATTCATCAATGGACTCGCCGTGATCTACAAATGAGCGTGGACATAATGCCGTGGCAATATCATTTTTTACATCTAAATGCTTAATCATTTTGCTTTCGTATATTGTACTCCCTCCGTTTTTTTTAACTGTCACATTTGAAGAAAAAATAACTATCATTTTTTGGATGAACCCGGTCACTTTTTAGCTTAAGGTTTGTTGGTGGTTGGCCGGATTTGCTGTCCTTCTTGGCGGAATAACCTATTGTGTGCCGGTGGTTATGTTTCTATGATGGATTGGTGGTTTGTGAAGATTGGGGTTGGATTTGAGTTGTTGTATTTGCATGTTGTAGTTTATTGTTCTTTTGTTTGTTTGTGTTCTGTTTGGATCGAGTCGGTTTAGTTGACGTTTCCAGATCGTTTGTTTGTTTATGGGTTTAGTTCTTTTTAAGTATTAAGCATAGGTGAAGGTTCACTTAATATTATGTTACCAAATCATGCCCTCTCTTTGAGGCTGAACTTGGTCGGTATGGGTTTCCCATATTTTTTCTTTGCTTGTGTGGATGGTGTCCAGCTGTTTGCTAGTGGTGATATGGAAGTTGTCCAGCTATTTCCGGCGAAGGTCTGGTTGTACTGGTTGGTTTTAATATAACCCTTTCGTTTCTGGTATAAAAAAATTAAAAAAAGTGAAAAAATAAAAAAAGCTTAAGGTTAGTCATTTTTTAGGAGTACGTTTTATCACTTTTTATCCGAATCAATGCTAGGCTAAATGATTTGTTAATCGAATCATGTAACCAGTAATTCGAACCCAACCTATGTAGTTGATGAATATGTATGTGTGATTAGAAAATCAGTTGCATGTTATGCATCTCCCGTCTCAACGGAAGGTCATGTGTAATGTACATAAGCATATAATGGGAATATTTCAACATAAACTATTGAAATAACCCAAGTGAAGCATATAAATGTTTTTTTTCCCTTACACAGAATCTACGGTATCTACCAAAATGAAGATCACCAAGAAACACAGACTATTTCAAGAAATTGAAGAGAGAAAAAAAATACGAAAAGATTACATCTGATTTTTTTTTCTGTGAAGGAAAAAAAATAACAAAATAGCAAAACTCGTTATAGAACGCATTCAAACAACTTGTACCTTCAAACTTTAAATGCTTTAATTATCAAATGACTATTCGGTGTAACGAATACATAGTATCATGACATCATGAATCAAACGAGATGCTAGAAAGTAAAAACAAATTACACCCACGGTTGAAATGTTGCAACAATAACAATTTGAGGTCACTGAAAAATATAATACGTGGATTATCCAAGATGTCATGCAACCAAAAAAAAAGAACATCGAATAGAGTGGGTCTGCGACTCAAATTAAAGTCATGAAACAAGTAGCTAGTAAATTAAAACGAATTGGCTCAATTAGCATTGGATTATCCAGAAAGGCAAAAAATATGCTAAAAACAGCTACAAAGACATAACAAAACACAATGGACCTTGCTATCTAACCGGTTTGAGGTCGAGCTCCATTCCATGCTATTGCATCTAGCAGAGATCGGGCTCTTGTTTGTCTTGTGCTACCTCGCCGTCTTTGTTATTGAATATTGTGGACGTGCAGTTCTTTAGCGAAGCCAAACTCATCTTATGAGACAAATACATCGCATCACCACTATACTTCCTTTTCTGAGAGCTCTTCAACGTTGCTTCTAGAAGGTTCTTTGCAATGCTCTTCACCGTTTCTTCCGGAATGTCATAAACATAGAGTGTTTTTTCTCGACAGGATAGCTAGCTTTCCATCCACAACAACAATTCCACCAACTGCTTCCCAGTAGAAACAATTTTCTACGTTGTTGCTTAAGCTGTATTCGGTGGTTGTCCCCGACTGCTCCGCATGATCTTCCAATCTCAGACAAAATTAGGATGTAAGAGAGAATGCCATCAATATTTAGCAGACGTGTGTTTTGAGGTCTGCACTCGGTATTCAAGGGGACAGGACAAGGTATGACCGTAAATTCTTCGTTTATTGTATCAAATTTCATGACATCATTACGACCACCATAATTGTACCCTTTCTCAGTGTACCCAAGCCCATAATCAATCATCCAATAAAGGTTATTGTTGATCAATAATGGTTTTGCATACCCCAACTTAAGTCGTCCACCACACGGATTCCTAATCGTTTTCAAGGATGGATTGGAACCTAAATTAAATGTTATACCAAAAGTATTACAATGCAAAAATAAAAATAAAGAACAGAAAAGATGAAGAACAATTTACTATATTCTGAACCAACAAGAAACAGAAAGGAAAAACAGAAATGTAAACAACAAGGATATGTAACCGGGACGAGCTAATCTCTGTCCTTAAGACAATTATGCTCCGGCAGTATCCACGGTTTAGCACTTGTCTCCCAGGATAACCCAATTACCTGTTCAAAATTGAGGTACTTCAGCTTCTGAACTCAACGAACACTTGGTGCTTCAGAATCTCTTCAACTAAAAATGCAAGTGTTTAAGTGATTTGTGTTGTCTTTCAGTTGTCCCTTCCCATTGCAAGAGAGGACCCTATATATAGGAGGAAGGAGCAGCCTTGAAGTGTGTGAATTGATGGCCACTAAACCATCAGGTTGAAACAGCTCTTGTATTAAAGCCATATGAGCTGAATCGAACTTGAACTCGAACTGAACCTGACTCATACTCTCAGCTCGAATCTGATTTATTAGACTTGGATAATATCCAGATAAACTTTGTCCAAAAAATATAATACTGCCTCAGGCCCAGAAGGCCCATTCCCCAAAGCCAAAGCCCAAGCCCAAGGTCAATGGTCAATGGCACGGACACGGGCGGGCGGCGCGCGCGTGTGGCATTTTTAGTAAACACTCAGCCCACTAAAACCACTCCGAGTTCTCTCACTTTCTAAGAGATTATACCAACAACAAAACTTCCACCACTTAAATATTGAGGAAATGTTAGCACATTTCCCAATGTGGGATTAAGAAGTTTGTATTTTCAACTTCCTTTTCACACATTTTCAACTACCCACTTTAAGCTTTAATTTTTCATTCACCCGACATCCGAATTGAATGATTCAAAACCTTATTTTCAACTACGTCTTACGTAGTTTTCAAAGTCATCACTAACTCTTGATAATCTATATAAGAGTTATACCGAAATCGGCTCTCAAAGTGGTTACAATAAATGTTCAAAAATCATTTTAAAATGTTATAAAACATTTTTTCCTATTAGCCTCATATATCTCCAACAATCCCCCACATGAATGGAAATTAATGCAAATGCAGACCCAGAAGAGATTGTGACAGAATATATTGCATCAGGAGAGGTAGCTTCTGGCTTTGAACCTGCCTTAGTGAAATACTATCGGATCTAGTCGGCTAATCAGTGAACTATGTCTTGAACCGTTCAGCCTGTAAAACCAAACAATAGTACTCACACAATATTTCCCTTAACACGTATTGGTTCTCATGGTTGTGCTCATTTTGGCCATGAAACACCCTGGTTTCAGAAAGTGCGTTATTTCAAGCCAATGAATTCTCACAGAAGCGGCCTCACTTCACACTTACATAGGTGACCTCCTATCAAGACTATTCTGCCATACCCTACTAGAATTTATCTAGCTATAGGAATCATTAAAAGTTTTCACTTATCCTTACACATCTTACAGATAACACTTTTATTCATAGAATGGGTAAGTGTTCAATGGACCTTCATAACTTATTTGTCCCTTTGAACCATGATCTTGGGATCTCCAGTCAACATGGTGGGGTTACGATTACAAAGTTTCTGTCGTAATTGGCTTCAGTCCCATTCCGTTTGTCAATTTTGACATTTGATCTCTAGGTAAACCTTTTGTTAGCGGATCCGTAAGATTGTCCTTCGATTTAACAAAATCGACGGAAATCACGCCGTTAGAGATCAGTTGTTTAATAGTATTATGTCTATGACGAATATGTCGAGACTTACCATTGTACATAGTATTTTGTGCCCGGCTTATAGCTGACTGACTATCGCTATGTATGCTTATAGGAGAAATAGGCTTAGTCCAGCATGGAATATCCTCGAGGAAATTACGCAGCCATTCTGCTTCTTCTCCTGCCTTGTCCAATGCAATGAACTCCGCTTCCATAATGGAACGAGCAATGCAAGTTTGTTTTGTGGATTTCCATGACACAACAGCACCACCAATAGTGAATACATCCACTTTTGGACTTTGATTCTTTCTAGTCAGATATCCAATTTTCATCACAGTATCCTTCTAATACTGCTGGATATCTCGTGTACCGTAATCCAAGATTCATTGTGAATTTTAAGTACCTCAGTACTCTATTCAATGCTTTCCAATGATCCTCACTTGGATTACTTGTAAATCTGCTCAGTTTATTTACAGCACATGCTAAGTCTGGTCTAGTACAGTTGGTTATGTACATCAGACAGCCTATGATTTGTGAATATTTTAACTGAGACACAGGTTCTCCTTTATTTTTGACTAAGTGCATAGTCAAGTCAATAGGAGTTTTTATCGGAATTTCATTAAAGACGTTAAATCTTTTTAGAATAGACTCAACATAATGAGACTGTGACAATGCAAGTCCATCCGACATTCTAGAGATTTTAATCCCCAAAATTACATCTGCAACTCCCATATCCTTCATATCGAAGTTTCTTGTTAACATCTTCTTAGTATTCATGATTATATCATGAGTACTTCCCAAGATTAACATGTCATCAACATATAGACATACTATCACAAAGGAATAAGAAGTGTTATTGACATAAACACATTTATCGCACTCGTTAATTTTAAACCCATTTGATAACATCGTTTGATCAAATTTTTGGTGCCATTGTTTTGGCGCTTGCTTAAGCCCATACAATGACTTAACGAGTCGACATACTTTGTGTTCTTGACCTAGAACCACATAACCCTCGGGTTGATCCATATAGATTTCTTCTTCCAATTCACCATTTAAGAAAGCAGTCTTTACATCCATTTGATGTATTTCTAGATTATTTACCGCAACAATTGCGATAAGAACTCGTATCGACATGATCCGAGTAACCGGTGAATATGTATCGAAGAAGTCAAGACCTTCTTTTTGACGATAACCTTTAGCTACCAGTCTAGCCTTATATTTATCGATCGATCCATCAGCCTTGAATTTTTTCTTAAAAATCCACTTACAACCGAGAGGTTTATGTCCCGGTGGGATATTTACTAATTCCCAAGTATGATTTTACATAATGGAATCGATTTCACTATTGACTGCTTCTTTCCAGAACGGTGCTTTTGGATTTGACATAGCCTGAGCATATGTACTTGGTTCGTTTTCTACCATATAGGTGAAAAAATTAGGACCGAAAGACGTTGAAGCCCTTGCCCGTTTACTCCTACGAGGTTCTGGTTCCTCAGTTTCTGGAGTAGTTTCACTTGTTGGTTCATGTGCCCGCTTATTTAAGCTTATGTTTTCTTGACTTCTTTCTTTACATGGAAATACATCCTCAAAAAATACAGAATTTCTTGATTCCATGATTGTATTCACGTGAACATCCAGATTGTCAGATTTATGCACTAGAATCTATGTGCACTACTGTTATTTGCATAACCGATAAATATACAATCTATCGTTTTAGGCCCAATTTTTATTTGTTTAGGTTTAGGCACTTCGACCTTTGCTAAACACCCCCACACTTTCAAGTATTTCTAGCTAGGCTTGTAGCCTTTCCATAACTCGTAGGGTGTTTTATCCATCTTTTTAGACAAAACTCTATTAAGAATGACATTGGCGGAAAGTATCGCTTCCCCCCACAAGTTCTGAGGTAAACTCAAACTTATCAACATAGCATTCATCATCTCCTTCAGAGTACGATTTTTGTGTTCAGCAATACCGTTTGATTGAGGTGCATAAGGTGCAGCCGTTTGATGGATAATGCCAGAGTCTGAACATAATTCATTAAACGGTGCATCATATTCACCACCTCTATCACTACGAACCTTCTTGATTCGTTTGCTAAGTTGATTCTCGACTTCATTCTTATAGTTTTTAAAAGCCTCAAGTGTCTCATCTTTGCTACTTAGCAAATAGACATAACAGTATCTTGTACAATCATCGATAAAAGTTACAAAGTATATTTTACCGCCTCTCGTTTGTACAAATTTTAAATCACACAAGTCTGTATGAATTAAATCTAACGGTTCGGTGTTTCTTTCCACGGAAGGAAAAGGTGTCTTAGTCATTTTAGCTTCGACACATATATGGCATTTTTCATTATTATTAAATTTTAAATTAGGTAATAAATCTAAGTTCATCATCCATCGAATTGATTTATTATTTACGTGTCCCAATCTATTGTGCCATAAGCAAGAATTCTCAATCAAGTAAGCGGAAGAGGATGCAATTTTATTAGCCTCATCGGGCACAACAGTCTTTGGCATAATTGCCATTACATTAAGCTTCAACATACCCTCGGTGGAATAACCCCTACCGAGAAACACACCATTCTTGGTCAAAATGACCTTATCAGAACCAAAATTTTCAAATTGAAACCAGCCTTGTTCAATTTGTCAACAGAAATAAGATTCATACGAATCTTAGGAACATGCAGCACATCATTCAGAGTCAGCTTCTTTCCTGAAGTCATTTTCAGAATCACTGTCCCCGATCCAAAGCAATTGGAGAAGTTGATGAATTCCCCATCCACGGTTGTCCCCCGTGCCGGCCTTGTAAGTTGAAAACACGGCCCGGTCGGCACAAACATGTCTTGTGGCTCCGGTGTCCACAAACCATTGCCTTGGATTCCCCACAAAGTTACATTCTGACACAACAGCGCAGAACATTTCCTCATCACCATCAGTTTCAGCCAGATGTGCCATTGGCTGAATTGGCTTCTTTGAACGGCACTCAGCAGCACGGTGTCCAAACTTTCCACAGTTGTTACAGTTGCCATTGAACTTGTACACAGTCTGTGGTTTCTTGTAAGATTCAGCATTTTTCTTGGAAGATTGACCAGATTTCTTCCTTTTCTGATTCTTTACCTCAGCAACATGAGCTTTGGCTTGTCCAACCTGCACAACAGATTTTATTTCGGAGCCCTTATTGTCCTCCTCTATACGGAGTCGGACAATCAGATCCTCCATTGACATTTGCTTTTGCTTGTGTTTGAGATAACTCTTATACTCCCTCCAAGATTCAGGAAGTTTCTCAATCACACAGGCTACTTGAAAATTCTCACTTATCATCATATCTTCTTCTAAAATTTCGGATATAATGATTTGTAATTCCTCAACTTGTTTAATAACAGTTTTGGAATCGACCATCTTATAGTCCAGAAATTTATCTACTATAAATTTCTTAGCGCCTGCATCTTCAGTTTTATATTTTTTCTCTAATGCAAGCCAAAGTGTTTTTGCACTTTCATACATAGAATAAACACCATACAGACTATTATCTATGCAATTCAAAATATAAGTTTTGCATAGAAAATCACTATGCTTCCAACTCTCTACAGCCAGCAACACCCTGTGCTCAGTGTTTTCAGGAGGCACAACTGGTTTCTCTTCAGTGAGCATCCTTGCTAGTCCAAGTGTAGTGAGATGGAACAACATCTTCTGCTGCCAACGCTTGAAATTTAGGCCATTGAATTTTTCTGGTTTCTCTCCATGAGAAGTATGAAAAGCACCACCAATAGTAACAACAGGTTGTGTCACAGCAGACACAGTAGAATCCAAAAGTGGATTCAGACTTGTGGTTGATGTGGTTCCAATAGTAGTTGTCACAGACACATCAGTGACTCCAGTCATTTCTGTTCAGAATAAAAAAACAGAAGATCAACAACACAACTGAGTCGTTTTTTCCAAAAAAACGAGACAAAAAAGCAGAAAATCGTTTTTGCCAGAAAACGATAAAAAATGATAATGGACCGGTTTTTTCCAAAAACCAATACCAAAATAAACAGACCGGTTTTACCAGAAACCAATACCAAAAAGGAAGATGGACCAGTTTTTACCAAAAAAACCAATACCAAAAAAGGACCGGTAAAAACCGATACCAAAAAGGAGATGGACCAGTTTTTACCAAAAAACCAATACCAAAAAAAGGACCGGTTTTACCAGAAACCGATACCAAAAAGGAGACACCGACCAACTGAGTATCACAGATAATACTCAGAACGATCAGAAAAAATAAAAGGTTCAGCAAGCAGACTGAAACTTATTTTTTATTTCGCAAAGATATACTTTTTAGAGCAAAGAGGCTCTGAAAAGAATTGTCTTAAGATTTTTATACCAAAAGTATTACAATGCGAAAATAAAAATAAAGAACAGAAAAGATGAAGTACAATTTATTATATTCTGAACCAACAAGAAACAGAAAGGAAAAACAACAAGGATATGTAACCGGGACGAGCTAATCTCTGTCCTTAAGACAATTATGCTCCGGCAGTACCCACGGTTTAGCACTTGTCTCCCATGATAACCCAATTACCTGTTCAGAATTGAGGTACTTCAGCTTCTGAACTCAACGAACTCTTGGTGCTTCAGAATCTCTTCAACTAAAAATGCAAGTGTTTAAGTGATTTGTGTTGTCTTTCAGTTGTCCCTTCCCATTGCAAGAGAGGACCCTATATATAGGAGGAAAGAGCAGCCTTGAAGTGTGTGAATTGATGGCCACTAAACCATCAGGTTGAAACAGCTCTTGTATTAAAGCGATATGAGCTGAATCGAACTCGAACTGAACCTGACTCATACGCTCGAATCTGATTTATTAGACTTGGATAATATCCAGATAAACTTTGTCCAAAAAATATAATACTGCCTCAGGCCCAGAAGGCCCATTCCCCAAAGCCCAAAGCCCAAAGGGGGCACAGGCACGGGCGGGAGGCGCGCGCGCGCGTGTTGCATTTTTAGTAAACACTCAGCCCACTAAAACCACTCTGAGTTCTCTCCCTTTCTAAGAGATTATACCAACAACAAAACTTCCACCACTTAAATATTGAGGAAATGTTAGCACTTTTCCCAATGTGGGATTAAGAAGTTTGTCTTTTCAACTTCCTTTTCACACCTTTTCAACTACCCACTTTAAGCTTTAATTTCTCATTCACCCGACATCCGAATTGAATGATTCAAAACCTTATTTTCAAGTACGTCTTACGTAGTTTTCAAAGTCATCACTAACTCTTGATAATCTATATAAGAGTTATACCGAAATCGGCTCTCAAAGTGGTTACAATAAATGATTCAAAAATTATTTTAAAATGTTATAAAACATTTTTTCCTTTTATCCTCATATATCTCCAACATTAAAAACCTTGTACTCGGTTTTTATTTCATGCGGGGGGCAGAGGGGGTTGTCGACTGATTCTTCTATCTCCAAAAGAGCGCAATACTCATTCAGTAAGAGATGAAAATACACTCCATGCATCTGGCTTTTGTAAAGTTCTTTGGGAGGGTATATCGTTACACATTCATGACTAGGCCTTGCAGGGTTTAGATTAATGAATTTTGCTTCTGGGGAATCATGTTTGTATTCTTTTTTTGAGAATGAAGCATGTTTGTATTCTTGTAATACAATTAGGCCATCATAAGAAGACAGTGTTTCTCAACAAAAAAAAAAAAAAGAAAAGACTGTGCACGGGATGCTTCAGTAAACATTCCAGAATAAAAAGGGAATGTATGTCTCATTAATATGGTTTCATCGGGTTCCCACCGGTTATCTAAAGCAAAGGAGGTCTAATCTAGAATGAGTAGTACCTCTCGAAAGAACAATAGTTGGGACGCTATTTTTCAAGTGTAAGTCCACAAAATAGCGAGACAAGGTTAAATGTCTCCATGTTTTGCAAACAAGTCGACACCTCATTGCACTTTTAGCTGGAGCTAGAAGCCTGCTTACAATATTTATGACTATTTCATCATGAAGAAATGGTATGTCTTTGTTTTTCTTCGATTTCTCCCTAATTGTATCCATTTAGAGAAATCCGGACGAGAAGACAAGACTTACGAGCGTTAGAAAATGAAGCTACGCGATGGACCCCGGGGTTGGTTTTGATCCTTGGCCTTTGTCTCAAGTCCCCATTTATCACCGCAAACCACAACTGAAATCGGCTACTCCCCTTCCGTCAACACCATCAATACAGCTTCGATAGCCAGAATATAAAACATATTTAATCCTCGCAATCAAACCAAACAACAACAAAAACACAGACAGCATGCTATGTTTTGAGGAAGTTGATTTCGGCTCGTTAAAAATACAAAATAATATATTTTTCTTCTTTTTTTTGAGTTAATAATATATATTTTTTAATTATATTATAATAATACTCAATAAAACTTGTAATTATTTCGAGTCAAACCGTAAAATACCTGAGTTTGGCTCGTTAATCTCGATAAATTGCATGAGTTCGACTGGTTCAGTCAAATCATATGTGAGAAAGTTCCCAAGAGGCAAACGTCTAGATGCTCATGAAAGGCTCGAATTGTTTACACCCCTAGTTCAAATCATATTAATTTTGAATTGTTGAAGATTTGACTATGTAAATGCACGTTTTTTAAATTCGAATTTATGATAACGGTCCGAAATTAAAATTTTTGTTACTATCCTCTAATAATTCAAATTATTTTTTACTCGATAACTTCGATGTAAAAATCGAGCTTGGCTGGAGTTTTTAAAATTTTCTTAAAACTCGGAATGTGTTCGAGTTTATTTTAATTGCTTGACTCGTTTAGATCAATACTCAATTCAGCTCGACTCGTATACACACCTAGTTGAGTCGAATCGATTTTGAATTCAAGCTAATTTGAACCGAACTAAATCATAGTCTGGCTCGAGCTGATTACGAACAGCTTGGCTCGGTTACCGCTTAATCTTAGCATACATAGTTCGCTGCCAAAACCTGGAAATCAAAGCTGCCATTTTTGGGCGGAAAAAAGCTTACATTTCACCACTGTGAAATCGAAATTGATAGCACAAAATTGGACAGAACACAGGAGGGGTTAATAGTGAAGGCAAAAAACATGAGCCGAAAAGAGAGGACAAAGAAGACGAGCAAGATGAAGATCAAGATCAAGACGACGACGTTGAGGAAGAACATGAACATTCTTCTTGCAAGCCTACTGCCCCTTCTGCGAATCAAAAGGTTTGTTAATATTTAATTTTCTGTGCAATTAATTATTATGCTGTGATTCAGTAGACGATTGGGGGCGTGAGTCCTATTCCCAACTAACCTTGTACATGAGTTTCTGATGAATTTGCAGGGATATTCATTATGAAAACTCTATATTGTGCAAATGTAGATTGGAAAGCTCAAAGCTCTCTATTTGGCAGGGATATTCATTAAGTTTCTGTTTCTTCTTACTCAATTTTTTTTTGTTTTTTATTTATATATATATACTAGTTGGGTTAGGCCTCGCACCGCGAGACCCCTGTAAGGCCGTGCGTTATATACAATTTTTTTATGATGTTTTAGTGGTGTGCTTAAAGAGATGCAGTTAACCGATAGTTCTAAAGCTTATAATAGAAGCAAAGTTAAATCTTATTCAAAAACCATATGTATGAAATATTTGGACTGCATGTTCCTATGGTATGGTCATTTTAGAACACAACAGTGCAACTATTAAGAATTAGAAAGCATAAGCAAAACACGCCTGCAGACAATAAAGGCATTCATAATACAGTGAGCAGTTAACTGAAAGTTGGGGTGACCAATACATCAGATAAGCTGAATTCATAAGGTCATATATTACACACAGAAAACATGAAGCAAAATAAGTTATTTTATCTGATAATTACGAAGGCGTAGCTATCAGATTGCCATCAACACCTTCGGTTGAAGATTGTGATGGATGCAAAAGAACAAAACCAACAAAGCAGAAACATGTCTTGTAGGTAGGATATGTTACAATGGAAAGTTGTTCATGGGTCATTTAAGTAAAGAACACCCTAAACCTGATTGTCCTGTCCCTTGTTTTTTTTCTTCACTGATTCAGTAACCTTCTGAACATTTGAATCGAGTGGCAACAGTTCCCAAGTCTTCAGGAGTTATTGTTCCAAAGCTAATTGTCCTCTTAACATTGGAAGGCTGTGAATTGATTGACTGCCCCGGGGCACAGTTTTTGACAGCTTCTTCAAGAATCTTTTTGGTCGTAGGCGTAAAGAATTGGCTTTCTGACTCAGCTGCTTTGTTTGAGTGAGGTGATAGAGGTAGTATTTCAGCAGGCACAATAGCATCACCTGATGAATCAAGGTTGATTGTTGATCCCATTGTTGATGATGCATCAAGTGCAAACGCTTTCACTTCATCAAGTGTGTATGTCTTAAGTATGACATATCTTCGGACCATCTCACCAGCGATCATTTTATCATAATACTTGGCAAAGAAAATGATGTCCGTGTTATCTATTGCAACTGTGAGGTCGTGCATAGGAGACTGGCCCTGCAAATGATGTTCACACGTCATGTTAAGTAAACAGGTGGAGGGGTATTACTAAAGTGTTTCTATTACTCTCTTACCCAAAAATCTCCAGGGGTATATGTTATCTTTGTAAAACAATAAAAGCCTAAAATATTAACAGGCCAGCATGTACTGCAATACTATAAACATCACTGTAAATCATTGGATAAGGAAAAAGCTTAAAGCATATATAACTATAAGCACACACCTGAGCGTATGCAACGACCGTTTCCTGTAAGCAGTTTTTTCCCCGAATCCTGTACAAGAAGCCACATTATGAAAGTGTTAATCTGCAGGCAACAAAGTGAAAACTAAAAACTTAGGCATCCCAGAAAACTCAGAAGAAGCAGACTTATTTTTATCTATAGCACTAACAATAGAACTACATGATATGAGTTTTTTTTTTCTTTTATAAGTTCAACTATTGAAGTAAAAATGTTATTTAGTAAAGTTGTACCCCTGGCAGCAACATGTCCATCAGCCTGTACGAACTTTTTCTAAACAGCAAAAGACTTATTTTTATCAAAGAAACCACACCTGAGCGTACGCAACCACTGTTTTTGCAAGTACGATTCCCCCGAAATCCTGCATAAGAAGCCACATTACGGAATGTTAATGTGCACGCATGAAACCAGGAGCTAAAAATTCAGGCATCCCAGAAAGCCAACAAGCATAAGACTAAAATTAGCAACCGAAGAGAAATAACTATAAGCACATAGGTGGGTTTACAGTGATGTTTTTTAGAAGTATTAGAAGGTTTGCAATAACTATAAGAACATTGCTACTTCAGAACATTTTTTAGAAGTATTAGAAGGATTGCAATAACTATAAGCACATAGGTGGGTTTGCAAATTTCGTTTGCTGATTCAACACCCACTATAAACATCACTGTAAATATTTTTTTGTTTTATAAGCACCAGTATTGAAGCAGGATTGTTGTTTAGTAAACCAATGCCTTTGTTAGCAACATCTCCATCAGAATGCACCAACTATTTCTAAACAGAACATCACATTTTCGAATGTACCAACCGTTTCCTGTAAGTATCTTTTCTTGAAATCATGTATAAGGAGCCACATTAAAAAAGTGTGAAGATGCAGGTAGACAAGGAACATTCAAAGCGCAGGCACCCTCCCAACATACAGGTTCGAAAAGCTTTCTTTCACGATTTGTAATACCCTTAAGCGTAAACGCAGGACATCAGTTTTTACTTACCATGGCTCATTTCTTCACAAACACAAAACCAAACACATAAGCACTTATTATAGATCCATCTTTGTACTGTGCTTTGTTGATGGGTGTCAGATTTTGAACTACTTCTGTGTTTGCTTCTTCTATTTGTGGGACAAATGAGCCATCCCAAAAAAATAGTAAAACTACTGCTTACCTTCGAAGCAATGATTGAAATTATTTTGCAGATTTCTTCATGACTGCGGTGCGGTTTCTTGGTTTCTTTGCGTAAGTTTTTTTACTCCATAAACATGCATGTATTTTTTGTTTGATTTCTAAGTGTCAATGTTAGGACTCCCGTGCTATATATGGTATTGGTAATCCATCTTTGTGCCTAAAATTTCATTATCTGAGAATATTTCTATATCATTTGGTGTTTTTAACATGTGCTTCTGTATAATTTTAATGCAGGCTGATGGAACATGGTTTGTCGCACTGAACTTGGTGGGTATCATTAGGTGTTTTTAAGATGATTGCTTTTTAGTTATTTATTTATTTATTTTGTTGTTGTTGTAATAGCCCTTCTGGCCTTTGACTTTAATGAAGAAATGGATGAATAGTATGCCAAAGGTTATTGGTTATAGTGAAGATGAGGTCGACACTTAACCTGAGGCCGTGGTTGAGAATGATGGCATTAGTTTCTATAACATATTCAATGAATCATATTGTATCATGAGATTTATCTATTCCATCATTTTTATTGTCATCTCTCAAATATGATTTCCAGGGAAATGTTTGCATCTTGCCCATTAATGGCGAAGGGATGGCATGAGGAGGTGGACATTGCAGCGTAATCGGACTGCTTGCTATTCAGGCAATAAGCTAATATTTGTGTTTTTGTTGATAGGACTAATATTTGTTTTTAAAATTTCAACATATACAATTTTTTTTGGTCCTGTGTGTCATATAATATGATTCTTTGTATTATATTCTATGTTTGGCTTGGCTCTGCATATAAATATGGTAATCAAACAACGTGTTTGCGATGGTGAATCAAGTTGGTTTTAATTTCTTCCCAAGAGTAAGTATGTATGCATGGTGGTTGATGGTTCTTGGTGCCTACTTTCTTCTTCTTCCGGGCATCTTTGTACTGTGCTTTGTTGATGGGTGCCGGAGCTGAGGCTGTTGGAGGTGTAGGTGTTTTCTAGCACTCTAGGGGTCGTTATAGACACTTTTATACCGTACGGTACGATACAAGACTGTGGGTAGTGTTTAGATAGATGGTGATGAATATATAGATAGATAGATATTATGTTGTTTTTTAGGAAAAAAAAACAATTTTGATTGCAGTTGATGCAGGGACGGAACCATGATTTTTTTCGGGTGGGCTAGAATCAAGGTTTTGGTGACGTTATTTTGTAGCGCAATTTTTTTTCGAAGTCTAAAATTTAGTGAAAAATCATTTTGAGTCCCTAAAACGCAAACATACATGGACACATAGTAGGGGTGTGTGGGTGAATTGGACACATATCACCTTTCCCTTTGATATCACTTATCAATCACTATTATAAATCTTCTATTTGACGATTGCATAATTTGCATCACCAAGAATTGCAAAGACTATCACACGTGTTCTTTATACAACCTTCTGTTTATATAACACCAACTTTATACTTATGAGCGACTTAACCTTTCATTGGTATATTATTTTATTTTGTTGATTACAATGGAACACACGTGTTTGCATTGAAGTTTTAATTATGATTCGCTATTAACTAAATTCATAATAAACTATCATATTTTCATGTGTGTAAAATTGTATATCTATATTATAGATCCATATATATTTAATATCTCCCGCCGTGCATCGCACGGGTAAAAGGCTAGTAAAATAATACTGTAATAATATTTTTAGTAGTATAGAATACACTGTAGTGGTAGTATTTTTTTTTTTTAGACTAATCTGTAGCATACCACAGAAGCCGGATATTTTTTATTTGTATATCTATTGGGCTGAAACCTGGAAACCATGGCAGGCCTTATTTTGGCCTAACAAATATGGTGATGCACTAGGCCGGAACCCAAAAAATAAACGAACATTTAGAGCAATTTAAGATAATATTAGGAAGAGGTTAGAACCATTTTAAAAAAAACACTTGTCAACATCTCATTAACACCCTCTCTTCTTCTAAAGAAGATAGATATATATTATAAATAAAATTCAATTTATCTAAATAAAAAATCGTACACATCTGAAAAAACTAGACAAAATAAGATAGGTATTACATAAACTCTATGAATATCTAGAATAGATATTCGACCTTTATACGGTGCCAAAAGAAATTGTGAATGACCTTCGAAATGTTACAAATTAAAAAAATGATTGTTTATCAACAAAAAACATATAAATTTGATACGGCGTATTATTTATTTAATTACTCACTACCTCGTGATTGAAGAACGGCATACCGATATCTCGTGTGCATGTAGAAATGAAAATCGTGTATTTTAACGTTTCCATTGAAAAAACTTTTAAAAAGAAAAAAAAAATTTAAAAAATTGGGTTCAGGAGTGTCGGTGCCGTGTCGACAGTGTGTCGGAAGCGTGTCAGATATTTAAATTTTAAATAATATTAATTTAATTAGCCGACACGGTGTCGGAGAGTGCCGTGTCGTGTCTTGTGTCGAACACGGTGCACGGCGACCATATTGAAGTGTCGGTGCATCATAGCCGATCTCGTGTTAAACGTTTGAACTGTTGGTGTGTTGCAAGGATGCATAAACACTTTGTTATTTATGGTTTGACAGAACTCCTTCGAAAAAGGTTTGATCAATTCTATTGTAAACCGATTTTACTCTTTTTTTCTCTTTTTTTTCTTCGTTTTTTTAGCCAAGCCAAAGTTGAGCTTAACTTTGCATGATTTTTCATAGCTTCAACCGTCCCCTTTACAACTCATGAGTTTCTGAAGTTGCTGGATCGGTTCTGTATATAACTTGGAAATGCTGGTTAGTATACTGTTCGATATGTCAAACCATATGTCGTCTTTTTTAACACGTACTTTTGAACTAATGCAAGTGTGAGATTGATGAATGTGGAGGAGCTTAGTATATCTCTTTGTCGAATTGATCAAAACTTGTTTTCAGTGTTCATTGCGTCTACAGGCATATATCACTATTTGATTGTTTCCCACTTAAAGTTGTATAATAGGCAGCACTTTGGGACTAGCATTACGGTTAAGTCTTACACTTAAAAAGACATTTTTGGTCCCTTTTCTTTAACGAAATTCGCTAAAAAATGAAACATTTGGGACAGAAATGTGAATTCTTACTTTGTGCACGACACTTACGTTGAAGTGTCGGTGCTTAGTAGGTCTATATCAGCAGCTAGGTATACTTAGGTCGATTTACATCAGCATCTGATTAGTTTTAAGTTAAATCAAAGTAGAGATTAGAGCCTCTATATGACAAATATATAGAGATTAAAGCCTCTCTAGCCACCTGAATTCACCCAACACATTCACTCTATCTACGAAATTAAATCATCGGTCGTGTTTCTGAATCTCTATCTGTACATGACAATATCATCTTTAACTTTGTGATGGAACTCAACACTTCTTCCATGTCAGGTCGGTCCTTCGGATTCGTGTTCGTGCAAGTCAATGCTTGATTAAGCAGACCTTCTATTGCCTCTTGCTTCTTGAATACATCAGGAGCCAATTGAGGATCAACAACTTGTTGTAAGCCATTTATGCCGTTTTCAAGGGATTTTTGCACAAGTTGAGCTAAAGTTATTGGTGTCCCTTCTTCGTCTGTAATACCTGTTGGTCTTTTCTTTGTGAAGAGTTCCATTATTAGGACACCAAAGCTAAATACATCCACTTTTGTCGTGACTGTCCTCATATATGCAAGCTCTATTGCACAGTGGATTTGTTGTTATTAGAATATATGATCTCCAATTAGTGTATAGATACCATATATATATAGTTTCAAGAGTTGGAGAAGACGATCAGATTGAAGTTAAAAGCTAGAAGATTATGGTTACATGGGTACGGATACACATGTATGGATACACACGGATGCTGAGGGGATACTCGTAAATACATATAAAAATTTTGGGACCAAGGTGTACATGATGAATCAAACTATAAATAGTAAAAATCACAATACAAAACAAAAGTACAATTTTTTTAGTCACTTGTGTTTATTTCCAATGTGTTTACTTCATTTCTTCCAGATTTTCGATAAAATTTCTATCTTTAGTTTTTTCAATGTTCAGCACGATTTATTTATTTCACGTATTCAAGTTTCGAATATACATATCCGGTTCACTGATAACGGAAAAATTCACCGTTATTTTTATAACTTTTCAACCCGTTTCTGATATCATTTCGAGTATTTTTATATCAGTTCGAGTCATTAATTCCTATGTTTCATCTAAATATGTTAGTAGTAGTTATTATATAAAATATCGTATTTTTATGTGTTTTTACTAGTTTTTGTACCGGTTTAGTAACCGGAGTGTCGTGTCGGATTTACGTTTGGTATTTTGGTGGTTTATTGCGTAATTATAGGTTAACCAAAATCCCGAGTAACGACACATTTTGAGGCTTAAAAGAGGTGTTTATGGGGATATAAGAGTGTGCGCACAAGCTTAAAAGGTCGAGTGGATCGGTGGTTCGTAGTACCACTATCGAATTATATCTTCGACGAACAAATGGCCCATCAAAAACGCATTTTCTGAAGAAGTGTCCTTCATGAAAGTTGTAGATCTTTGAAAGAGCTTTCCAACGCACTTTGAATCACGTCAATCGGATGTCTGCAACTCAAGTTATGGCCATTTTACTGAACTGCGATACTGTGTAGACGAATTTTGACAGTTCGGATATTTGGAATAGTGCCCGGATCGATCCGGGATTTCACCGGATCGATCCGGTAGTTGAAATTATCAGAGATTGCACATGCTAGATCAACTTGATGGCTAGGTTCATCATTTCTTTCGGCCATATGCATGTATATATATATATATATATATATATATATATATATATATATATATATATATATATATATATATATATATATCTTATCCTATATATATCACCAATCTACATACACAAAGGAGAGCCCCCTTCTCTTCTTCCTTCTCTTCTGCATCTTCTTCTTCCCCCTCTTCATCGTCCATCACCATCTTTCTTTTTGATTTTTTTTGTGTTTTGTTGTGATATATATATATATATATATATATAGATAGATATATATATATATCTCTTTCCATCATCTTCCATTTTTACCATCTTCATCTTTTTCTTCATTGATCACCATCTTCATCATTTTCTTCATCATTGATCATCATCTTCATCATTTTTTCTTTTTGTGTTGTTTTGTTGAGATATATAGATATATATATATATAGAGAGATCTCTTTCCATCTTCTTTCATCTTCTTTTGGGCCGCATATATATACTATATATATATATATATATATATATATATATATATATATATAGTTATATATATGTCTATATATATATATATATGTATTTGTTTTTATATAAATTAATTGGAATACCGTTGTAATAGTATAATTATCAACAGCTCGTTGTTTCGATCTTTTATTTACTTTTACGCATTTTACTTACGCATTTTATTTACGCACTATATATATATATATATATATATATATATATATATATATATATTTACTTTTACGCATTTTATTTACGCACTTATATATATATATATATATATATATATTTACTTTTACGCATTTACTTACGTATTTACTTTTACGCACCGATATATATATAGTATATTTATTTTTATGCACTTATATATATATTATTAGCTATATAACTATATATCTATATATATAAATATATATATGTACTTATAAAAAAATGAATTCGCTTTTACTTTTCGTCGTTAATATAATTTCCGTTAATCATTCCGTTATTATCGCCAAAATGAATAGCTAAACGTACGTGTAGTCGAATTATGTAAAAACGAGTAAAAACGCCCTAAGGGGGATTAAACGGGAGTTGTGTAGCGCGTAAAATAATGTTTTAATGAGTAATCCACGTCCTAAAACTTATTCTAAACGTCTTTGAATTAAACTGATCATTTAGTTCACTGTCACACATATCGAACCTATAAATGTATTTTGCGGTGAGATGTGGGAAAAGGGGTTTTAGGATCGTTGCGTAGATTCGGCCTAGTTGTTAGGACCGTTTCCAATACAGAGGTTTGTCATCGTTGTTCGAGCGACTCTAAGAGCGTAATCATGTTAGGTTAATCGGTTTTCTAAAGGGAAAATTAATTAACTTCACATAGGGTGTTGAGTGAGAGTTGTTCAGATCTTAACACCAGAATTAGGAGTTGGCACCCGTGGATGTCGTTAAAATACTGTGGAAAGGTAGGTTGGTTAATACACGCTCTCTGTCAAGTCTTCCTTTAGGGGTAAAAGTAACTCGTTGGATCATAATTCGGCTATACCTTTTAATAACTAGAACTACAACCGTTAGCTAATTTTTACTTTCACACTAGTGTAATATCTCTCCACCGCAATCTTGACCTAAACCAAGTTCTACGTCGACTTTGGTACTTAAACGTTATTCCTCGTGGATTCGACCTTGCTATCACTATACTACCGTTGATTCGATACTCGTCGGTTAAAGTTAGCAGTTAGTTATTTTGCTATCAAGAATTTTTGGCGCCGTTGCCGGGGAATACTACGTTTGATATCTTGTAAGTTGACCGAAAGCCTGGGCTTAGGTCGTTTTTATTTTGTTTTCGTGTTGTTTCTTGTTCGTCGTTGAATGACTCGAAGCTCTAAAGAACCTCTCATTGAACCCATCCAAGAAATCGAAGCTTACGCACGTCATAGAAAAGCCGCCGCCGAGGAGAAATCCTAGTCGCTAGTCCGAACCCTTTGTTTGAAGAAAGAGAGACATTAGAAAGATCACTTTCTAATTCCTCTGCATAAATGGACGATATAATAACTAGAAAAAACGGTAAGGATCCCAGTGATGAACAGACTCTACAGGGGCAAACCTCAACCACTACTGGTGGTAATGCAACAGTACCTTTGCAAACTCCACCGAGGACCCCTCGTCATGAATCACTGAGAGAAGACAACACAGGGCTACGTCAGTTGGGATCTGCACAGTTTAATCAGAGGCCAGGGATTGGACAATACAGAGGAGGACAAGATGCTCAGGATACGCAAAACTTCAGACCCGAATTAGACCAAGAAACGGTAAATCGAGTACTTCGGATGCTAGAGATGCAAGGGAATCAACAGGGGTTCCAAAACCCGTATAACCCGTATAATCTACCCCCTCAGCAGCCGGTTTATCAGCAATACATGGCTCAGCAAGCACAGGGACTGAGGGTTTGTCGAGATTATGTCACTACCCCACAGGAAGTTATAGGGCATAACCCAATTAGGGTACCCCCAATTAATGCAAATAACATGGATATTAAGCAAAATATTTTGAACATGTTGGGGAACATGCCTTGTTCCATGGGAAGTCGATCGAGAACCCGAACAACTTTCCGGATCACTTTCTCCGGATCCGTGGGACAATGAAATATAACGGGGTGAGTGATGAGGCGGTAAAATTAATAGTTTTTCCGTTTGCATTAAGAGGAGTCGCTAAGGATTGGTACGACTCTTTACCAAATGACTCGTTACATACGTGGGCTGACGTAACGAGAGTATTCCTGAAAAAGTACTTCCCTCCGGCAAAGATTTTAGATCTGAAAGAAGAAATCTCTTCGTTTGATGGTCTCGAGGGAGAGACACTAAAAGAGACTTATGAGAGATTCAGGGGGTTGCTGAAGAGATGCCCTCCACACGGTTTCTCTACGGTGGAGCAAGTCATTATATTATTCGTGGCCTTAGAGCCGATGGACCAAAACAAGCCGAATGCCGCAAGCGGCGGAGATATTATGAATCTACCACCGTAACAAGCAATGAGACGAGATAGAAAATGCGGCGGATGGAGAAGGACAATGGGGATCGAGCGAGAAAGAAGAAGAAAGCCCCAATGGAAAGTGTAAAGTCGCTGAAAGAGGAACTCGATCGAGAATCTGCCATGCATGACAAGATGCAAGAAATGGTACTAAAGATGGACCGAATGGAGTCAGAAAGAAAGAAGACACATCGGTGCCAACTCGTGGAGGTGGACATTCCGCCATAGAATGTGCATCATTGAAAAAATCCACTTATCCACAACAAGTTGACACCTACTCCAAGTACAACAACAAGTCGGCAATCGAATGACCAACGGCGAATGAATGTCTATGCGATGGGACGGATGGATATGAATCAAGCAAGAGTTTGGCCAAGCAACGGTGGAACCAAAACTTTAATAATCGCAAGGGCCACAATTGGATTATGGTATGAATGATGGTTCACAACAATATGATGTGAATTATGTTGGACAAGGTTGGAATCGGGCGAATCGAATTGGAATCGAACAATAATCGAACCAAGGTTTTAGGCAAAACCAAAGCTCATACAACCGACCTTGGAATCGAATTTCCGAATCGAGTTCACACCGTAATCAAAACCAAGGATACTATCGAATAGTCGAATCCACAGTTTACCACAAGGCCAACAATGGCAGGCGTAACCGGAACCGTAATCAAGGTTGGAATCGAATCAAGGTCAAGCAAAACAATCGAATCGCAAGTGAGCCGGCCCGGCGTTGAGAAGTAATAATTTCGGCACCTATCAACATCCAAACGCTCATCCGCACCGAACAATCAAAGCAATCAACAACCAAACAATTCGGTGTCCAAGATGACCACCGAGATACTCCCGGAGAAATTAGACAGAATGTTTCGAGTTAAATAAGAATGCAGAGCAAAAAGTGGTCACACATTCTCGCCATTCGGAACTTGGAGACCCAAGTAGGTCAAATAACCGACACTCTAAAGACAAATCTAAGTGGTGGACTCCCGAGTAACACCGAGAGGAACCCAAAGGATGTGAATGCCGTGTTCACACGAAGTGGTAAAGAGGTCGGGCCGAGTGACAAAAAGAAAGAATTGTGGGGTCAAGAGGCGTAAACCGAGAAAGCCGAGAAAGAGAAAGCAGCTTGGATCGTGAAGGAGCTATGTATGGTGAAGTCGAGATCGAAGATTTACAGATCGGCAATATAAAGCGAGAGAATGGAAGCAATGAGGAAAGAATTGGAAGCCACGAAAAAGGCTTTGGTCGAGGCAAATAAGAAAGCATGGAAGGGCAAGCACCGAAGAAAGACTATGTGGTCTTGGACATCAAAGAAGAAGAAGCCTCACCGCCTAAAGAAAGAGGTAAGAAAAACAGAATTCCTCCTCCTCCCCCTGATTTTGATGTTAATACTTTACCCTATCCTCCTAAGGGAACCGTAATGACATCCCGACCTGTGGTCGTGCAAAATTTCGAATCTTTTAAGGAAGGTAGAGGTGAATATTCCCCTATTAGAGGCAATTTCGAGCATTCCCCCATACTTTAAGTTTCTAAAAGGAATGTTGTCGAGTAAGGAGAAGATGCAACAGATGGTGCATTTGAGTGGGGAATGTTCTGCAATCTTTGAGAATAAGATACCTCCCAAGTTACGGGATAGAGGTAGCTTTACCATCCCAATTACCATTGGAGAAACCGTGTTTAAAAATGTGCTATGTGATCTAGGGGCTTCTGTGAGCCTGATGCCTAGAGGAGTTTATGAGAAATTGGGATTGGGAGCATTAGAGCCAACAGGAATGACCTTACAGATGGCAGATAAGTCTGTTAGGAAACCTCTAGGGGTAGCTGAAGATGTGTTGGTGCAGGTAGACAAGTTTGTTTTCCCCGTTGACTTCGTAGTTTTAGATATGGATATGGATTCTAAAACCCCACTTTTGTTAGGTCGGCCTTTCTTGAACACATGAGAGACCTTGATAGACGTTAAGAGGGGAGAGATTATACTACGAGTCGGGAAAGAGAGTGTAGCCATAAATGTGTATAAGGCGATGAAGCATCCTAATGATGAAAAGAGTGATTGTTTTTCTGTTGATGCTATATATCCTTGTATTGTGGAGCACACTAACCTGCAGGGATACCAAGAACCAATGGAAGAATGCTTGATGAAGTCAAGCACCGCAGAGGATGATGATCCACAAATGAGAGTTCAGGTATATCATTTGGAGGCAACTCCTTTTGTTGACGCAAGCCGGAATAAGAAGCTAGAGCTCGGTTTGACCGGCAAGTTGCCAAAGCCGTCAATCGAGGAACCACCTACCGATCGGAGTTGAAGCCACTTCCTAAGCATTTAAAGTATGTGTTTTTAGAACCCGATGAATTACTTCCTCTTATTGTTTCATCCGCACTAACCGTTTTGCAGAAGCTAAGTTGATCCACGTTCGAAAAAACACAAAAAGGCCTTCGGATGGAAGATGGTTGACATAAAAGGGATCGATCGTCGATATCCGCAAGCACAAGATCATTCCGGAAGAAGATGCCAAGCCGGTCGGGCGATTTCGAGACGACTAAACCCACATATGCAAGAGGTGGTGAGGAAAGACGTGGTAAAGATGCTTGAGTTAGGGATAATCTACGCAATCTCCGACGGTGAATGGGTGAGCCCCACGCAAGTCGTGCCTAAGAAAGGAGGCATTACGGTTGAGCTTAATGAAAAAGGTGTGCCTATTCCTACTCGTTTAGTTACCGGTCACGGGGTTTGTATTGATTTTCGCATGCTAAATGATAAGACTAGGAAAGATCATTTTCCCCTACCCTTTATTGATCAAATGCTAGAGCGTCTAAGTGGTCATGCATTTTATCGCTTTTTGGATGGTTTTAGTGGCTATTATCAAATTCACATCGATATACATGACCAGGATAAAACTACTTTCACGTGTCCGTATGGCACCTTTGCATTTAGAAGAATGCCGTTTGGGTTGTGTAATGCACCTGCGACATTCCAACGATGCATGATGGCCATCTTTGCTGATATGATAGAGCATTTCATGGAAGTTTTTATGGATGACTTTAGTGTTTTTGGTGATACTTTTGATGAGTGTTTGTCGAACATTGATAAGGTGCTTGCACGTTGTGAAGAGACAAACTTGGTTTTAAATTGGGAAAAGTGTCATTTCATGGTAACTGAGGGAATTGTTTTAGGACATAAGGTATCGGGGAAAGGAATAGAGGTCGATAGAGCAAAAATAGAGGTAATTTCTAAGCTTCCTATGCCTACAAATCTGAAGACTCTACGTTCGTTCTTGGGACATGCAGGTTTTTATCGTAGATTCATTCCGGTTTTTCCCACATTGCTAGACCTCTTACTCTTCAATTGATGAAGGGAGCCCCCGTGTTTTTGATGCGGCATGCCTAGATGCTTTTCGAACCCTTAAGAAACTTCTTACTTCGGCTCCTATCTTAGTAGCACCTGATTGGTCTAAGGGGTTCGAAGTGATGTGTGATGCAAGTGATTATGCCGTAGGAGCTGTCCTAGGTCAGAAGATTGACAAGTTGTTTCGCCCTATCTACTATGCGAGTCATACCATGAACTCGGCTCAACAAAAGTATGCCACAACTGAAAAAGAACTTTTAGCTGTTGTTTTTGCTTTCGACAAGTTCCGGTCATACTTGGTTGGATCGAAAGTGATAGTTCACACTGACCATGCTGCGTTAAGATATCTATTTGCCAAGAAGGATGCAAAACCACGCTTGTTGAGGTGGATCTTGCTTCTTCAAGAGTTCGACGTAGAAATTAAGAATCAAAAGGGTGTGAGAACGTAGTAGCCGACCACCTCGTAGGATGGAACAGGGAGACAAGAAACACTCCATTAAGGTTGAAATTGATGATCATTTTCGGGATGAGCGAGTTGTTCGTAGTAGATACGATGCTCCCGGTTAAGCGAGGAAATTTCCCGAGAGGAAAGAATGGGAACCCTTGGTATGCACCTTTTGTTAATTATTACGAGTGTGGATTTGTAGATCCCGAGTTTGATGAAAACCGAGAAAAGAAGTTTTATAGTGAGGTGAACCGATATGTGTGGGAAGATCCCTTACTTTTTAGGCTATGTCTTGATGGAATCCCGAGAAGATGTGTTGATGACAAGTGAGATAGTGAGTATTCTCTCGTTCGCCATGATAAAGAGGCCGGTGGCCACTTCTCGGGCGAGAGAACAGCATTAAAGGTGTTACAAAGTGGGTTCTATTGGCCTACTATTTTCAAGGATGCATATGTTAAGATGTGTGACGCCTGTCAACGCTCAGGAAGGATTTCCAAGAGAAATGAGATGCCCCAGAAACCGATAATAGTGTGTGAAGTGTTTGATATATGGGGATTAGACTTCATGGGACCATATCCGTCTTCTTTCGGGAATCAGTACATTCTTGTCGCTTGTGATTACGTTTCAAAGTGGGTTGAGGCAATTGCTTCACCTACTAACGACAAACATGTAGTCATAAAATTTCTTAAGAAACATATTATATCCCGGTATGGAATACCTCGAGCAATAATCAGTGATAATGGAAGTCACTTTGCTAATAGAGATTTCAATAAGCTTTTAATGAAGTATGGGGTCACTCATAAGTTAGGTCGCCTACCATCCCCGAGACTAGTGGCCAAGTAGAGGTGTCCAATCGAGGAATTAAAAGAATCTTGGAGAAGACAAGTAAATTCTAACCTTAAGGATTGGTCAAAGAAGTTAGATGATGCGCTTTGGGCACACCGAATCGCGTTCAAGACACCAATAGGTATGTCACCCTACATGCTTGTTTTTGGCAAAGCCCGCCATCTCCCCGCAGTTAGAACATAAGGCCTATTGGGCGATTAAGAATTTAAATATGGATGACGCATTAATTGGTGAAAGAAGGATGGCTCAGTTGAACGAGTTAGATGAGTTTCGCCTTCAAGCTTACGATTGTTCGGCGAAATATAAGGAAAAGACCAAATTGCTTCATGATAAGTTGATCAAACCTCGTATTTTCAGCGTAGGTGATGAGGTCCTTTTCTATAATACTCGCCTCCATTTATTTCAAGGCAAACTTAAGTCAAGGTGGTCAGGACCATATACGGTATTACGAGTTTTCGACTCAGGAGCCATCGAGGTAACACATCCGAAGCATGGAACGTTCATCACGAACGGCCTTCGTCTAAAAAAGTATAAGAAGTTACCATTCGATGAGGCTCTTGAAATTGTGCATTTGACTGATCCCGAGCCTTGTTAAATCGTTTCTGGATTTCTGTCGAGCCAACGACGTTAAACAAAAGCGCTACCGGGAGGCAGCCCGATAATAATAATAAAGATAATTTGAATAAGACTAGTCTTAATGAAATGTAGAATCTGTATGAAAGATGAACACAAAGCACAACCAAGTCTCAGGATGAATGTTTGAATTTCATTAAGAGGGAATGATTAGGTGGTTATCCGAAAATCCCGATGGAAAAAAAAAAAAGGGTAAAAATTCAAATGTATCATTTCTTGGACTTAGGTTATTGAATCCTTGAGGATCTGGGTATAAAAGACTCAATACTCTTTCACACATTTCATTTTATGATCTAGTCTGTTTCAAATTTCTGGTCGTTGTAGTATAATGGTGAGTATTCCCGCCTTAATAAAATTGTGTGCAATAAAAAAAATGAAACTAGGAATAGCTGACTTGATTATGATATATGCTCACATGATACTCTCTATGATACGTATATGCTTAGATGTTCTGTGCTTTACCCGTGTGGGTTATGTTTCCATCTAAAGCGATTATATTGCCTATCGAATTTTCTGACGTGACAGGGCCATTATCTTATTATTCCCATATCCCTATTCGATGTCTTGGCACGAGGACCATGTCCTGTGTTTGCTTTGTTTTGGTTGTTTTTGTATAGGGATTCGGGATGTGCTTTCTCATGGCTGTTACGGGATTCGGTAGCACTTTTCTGCCAGGTTTATAAGCTAAGTCTTCCTCTCTATCTCATTCACTATGTTTTAAAGGATAATGCAAGTTCGTAAGTGGGGGGTAGAGTTGTGATTGGTTTAGTATGGCAGTAAGTGTTTAAACCCTTAGTTTTTATTCTTTTTCGAGCATTATTTAGTTGATTAAAATAATTTGTATAAGGTATTTATTTCATGGATTTAAAGATGTAATGATCAAATTGGATATGTATAACCAACGTGAACCGTAAGTGCATTGTAATTCCAAATATAGTTGTATAACATGAATTCCTTCACGTAAGCCTTTGATATTGAAGCGAAAATTTTAAACTCGTATCCATTCGTATCCTAGTGGTTATTCTAGAGATAATAGCAGTAACTTAGTACCTAACTTTTGAACGTGTACTGTGAATATCTGAAGGTTTGAATGTGATAGGAAGAATGTCAAAATAAGATAAACTATATATATGTCGGTTGTAGCTACCAATGATTTGAGTGCGGTAGGGCGTTATCACGAAACGTCCTATATCACTATGAGGTTTAAAAGCTCCCGATTGCCTGATGATTGTAGTCTAGCTAGGGTGTTATCACGAAACATCCTATTGCTAGGAATGAGGGCATATACTATACATGTGGAAAAAAAAAAAAAGAAAAGAAAAGAAAAGAAAAAGTTGGTTGAAAACTTAGTTATCTTCTGACTATCCCCAGTATAAACTAAATGATATGCTTTAGGGATTATCCTAATAAGTACACGGGAGGACTTTGTGTGGAACTGTTACTGCCTATACCTAGGAAATTTGTTAGGATTGTCGAATGGATACTAGTGCGTTTGCTTGATTTATTCAAGAGAGGATAGTGGAAATTAAAAAGGCTTGTCACACACGCACTCGTTATACGTTATATTGAGGTTAACGCTGGTTATAATTCTAAAGGTTATATCATTTGGTTGTTCCTTACATCTTATCTTTTCATGAATTTTTCCTTCATTCATTTTATTTTACCGCTTATTTTGTTCGAGGACGACCAAAAGCTAAGTGGGGGGTTGTGATAACGGAAAAATTCACCGTTATTTTTATAACTTTTCAACCCGTTTCGATATCATTTCGAGTATTTTTATATCAGTTCGAGTCATTAATTCCTATGTTTCATCTAAATATGTTAGTAGTAGTTATTATATAAAATATCGTATTTTTATGTGTTTTTACTAGTTTTTGTACCGGTTTAGTAACCGGAGTGTCGTGTCGGATTTACGTTTGGTATTTTGGTGGTTTATTGCAGAATTATAGGTTAACCAAAATCCCGAGTAACGACACATTTTGAGGCTTAAAAGAGGTGTTTATGGGGATATAAGAGTGTGCCACAAGCTTAAAAGGTCAAGTGGATCAGTGGTTCGTAGTACCACTATCGAATTATATCTTCGACGAACAAATGGCCCATCAAAAACGCATTTTCTGAAGAAGTGTCCTTCATGAAAGTTGTAGATCTTTGAAAGAGCTTTCCAACGCACTTTGAATCACGTCAATCGGATGTCTGCAACTCAAGTTATGGCCATTTTACTGAACTGCGATACTGTGTAGACGAATTTTGACAGTTCGGATATTTGGAATAGTGCCCGGATCGATCCGGGATTTCACCGGATCGATCCGGTAGTTGAAATTATCAGAGATTGCACATGCTAGATCAACTTGATGGCTAGGTTCATCATTTCTTTCGGCCATATGCATGTATATATATATATATATATATATATATATATATATATATATATATATATATATATATCTTATCCTATATATATCACCAATCTACATACACAAAGGAGAGCCCCCTTCTCTTCTTCCTTCTCTTCTGCATCTTCTTCTTCCCCCTCTTCATCGTCCATCACCATCTTTCTTTTTGATTTTTTTTGTGTTTTGTTGTGATATATATATATATATATATATATATATATATATATATAGATATATATATATATCTCTTTCCATCATCTTCCATTTTTACCATCTTCATCTTTTTCTTCATTGATCACCATCTTCATCATTTTCTTCATCATTGATCATCATCTTCATCATTTTTTCTTTTTGTGTTGTTTTGTTGAGATATATAGATATATATATATAGAGAGAGATCTCTTTCCATCTTCTTTCATCTTCTTTTGGGCCGCATATATATACTATATATATATATATATATATATATATATATATATATATATATATAGTTATATATATGTCTATATATATATATATATGTATTTGTTTTTATATAAATTAATTGGAATACCGTTGTAATAGTATAATTATCAACAGCTCGTTGTTTCGATCTTTTATTTACTTTTACGCATTTTACTTACGCATTTTATTTACGCACTTATATATATATATATATATATATATATATATATATATATTTACTTTTACGCATTTTATTTACGCACTTATATATATATATATATATATATATATATTTACTTTTACGCATTTACTTACGTATTTACTTTTACGCACCGATATATATATAGTATATTTATTTTTATGCACTTATATATATATTATTAGCTATATAACTATATATCTATATATATAAATATATATATGTACTTATAAAAAAATGAATTCGCTTTTACTTTTCGTCGTTAATATAATTTCCGTTAATCATTCCGTTATTATCGCCAAAATGAATAGCTAAACGTACGTGTAGTCGAATTATGTAAAAACGAGTAAAAACGCCCTAAGGGGGATTAAACGGGAGTTGTGTAGCGCGTAAAATAATGTTTTAATGAGTAATCCACGTCCTAAAACTTATTCTAAACGTCTTTGAATTAAACTGATCATTTAGTTCACTGTCACACATATCGAACCTATAAATGTATTTTGCGGTGAGATGTGGGAAAAGGGGTTTTAGGATCGTTGCGTAGATTCGGCCTAGTTGTTAGGACCGTTTCCAATACGAGAGGTTTGTCATCGTTGTTCGAGCGACTCTAAGAGCGTAATCATGTTAGGTTAATCGGTTTTCTAAAGGGAAAATTAATTAACTTCACATAGGGTGTTGAGTGAGAGTTGTTCGGATCTTAACACCGAATTAGGAGTTGGCACCCGTGGATGTCGTTAAAATACCGTGGAAAGGTAGGTTGGTTAATACACGCTCTCGTCAAGTCTTCCTTTAGGGGTAAAAGTAACTCGTTGGATCATAATTCGGCTATACCTTTTAATAACTAGAACTACAACCGTTAGCTAATTTTTACTTTCACACTAGTGTAATATCTCTCCACCGCAATCTTGACCTAAACCAAGTTCTACGTCGACTTTGGTACTTAAACGTTATTCCCTGTGGATTCGACCTTGCTATCACTATACTACTGTTGATTCGATACTCTGTCGGTTAAAGTTAGCAGTTAGTTATTTTGCTATCAGTCACATATCCAACTTTTGAAAGATCTCAAATTTGCTATCTTAAGTATCTGATGTACATCCTTGTTGGATACGTATGAGATACATAACTCAATACCAAGCAAGAGTATTCGTACATCATAGGCTCATATGTTTATTGGCAGTTCATGACAACATTACAAATAGAATAGAAACCAAATCAATGACAAAATAGTAAGATACCTGGTGTCAAGTAGCCAATTGTTCAAACAAATGCCGACGATGAAGCTATATTACTCTCACTATCCAAATGAATACCTAACATCCTAGCTGTTCCAAAATCACTCACATGAGCTATCAACTCTGAATCCAGAAGAACATTCGCGGCTTTTAGATCGTAATGCACGATTGGGATATCATAACCTGAATGAAGATAAACCAGCCCGCTTGCAATAAAAATCAAAACATCAATTCTTTTTGTCATTGTCCACTTATCTTGATCAAGAATTGATCCATGTATAATGTTCTCCAAGTTCCCCGTGTCCATGTACTGTAAAATCAATGTGTACAGTTTTCGACTCTCATATGCATATCCAAGAACCTTTACTAGATTCCGGTGTCTCAGTTGGCTCAATGTCTTGGCTTCCCTGTCGAAAGATTTTTCCGCTCTTGTGGAAAATTGGGAAGGATTCAATCTTTTTATAGTTACAATCTGCCCATCATCTTCCCTTTTACCCTTGTACACAGTGCTTAAACTACTGGAGCCAATGATGTTATCATCGCTGAAGAAATCAGTCATTTGTTCCAAATCATTCATAGAGTATCTTATATAGGGATAAGTTGCAGCAAGTGTGGTTCTATGTTCCCTGTTTCTATATGTTTTCACGTTTTATATCTCCAGTAGAAAAAAATTGCCAGAACCGCAAGAAAGAGTACAAAAGCAAATGCAATTACTATTACAATGATGATAGTTTTATTTCTGAAATGATGGGAACGTTTAACGTGTTTTCCAGGAATGCATGCTACAGAAAGTAGATTTCCACACAGATCTGGATTCTCAATTAAACTCGAATTAGTTATGTTTCTGAATATCCCTTTATCTGGAATGGGGCCTTTAAGATGATTGAAAGAAATGTTAAGAATTCTTAAGGTGGAGATATTACCAAAGCTTTTAGGAATTAGACCGTTGAACTTGTTATGTGAAAGATCAAGTGAGTAAAGATGTATTAGGCCTTATAAACTCATGGGAATTTCACACTCGAGCTGATTTCCTGAAAGATTTAAGTTCACAAGTTCTGTCATTTGACTAAAGATTTGACCCGTGAGATTCCTGATAGGTTGTTTCCAGAAACGTCTAGTGTTTTCAGATTTCGACATTCTTGCAACGTTTCAGGGATACCACCTGACACATTATTATTTTATATGTCTATCACCTGAACCATATCTAGCTTCTCTATCTCTTTCGGCAATGTCCCCTCGAAGAAATTGTAAGAAAGATTGAGGTATATGCTTACAATTACAGAACTTGGAATAGGTCCACTCATATGGTTCTTGGACAAATCCAAGGTCATTAGTGTCTTGATTTGCTCCATGCTTTTAGGGATCGTTCCATTCAGCTTGTTTCCTCTTAGATCTAAATAAGAAAGAAACTGAAGATTAGAAATAGCATCAGGGATTGGACCTACTAACTTGTTGTAATTGAGTTGAAGATAAGTGAGTTTTCTGAGTTCAAAAAGCTTCTTCGGAATAGTCCATGCGAGTGAGTTTTGACTGAGATTAAGGCCTTGTAGAAAGCTAAGTTTTGAAAGTTCCGGAGGAATTGATCCTGAGAAATTATTCATGTCAAGATATAATTGTATCAACTGGCTAAGATTCCCAATTTCTCGTGGAATTTTCCCTGAAAATAAATTATCACCGGTATATAGGTATTGGAGGTTCAATAGATTGCCAATGTTTGGACTTAGTCCTCCATGGAAGTTGTTGCTGGTTAAATCAAGATGATTGAGCATAGAGCAATTGAAAAGGTCCTCATGAATCGACCCCGAAGGAGAATTACTTGCTACTGATAAATATGTCAGATTCTTTAACAGTCCTAGGCCCTTGGGTAGAATCCCTGTTAATCTATTGAAAGAAACTTCTATGGAAAGAAGACCGGTACAATTTGTAATGCTCGATGGAATGGATTCTTCTAGAAGATTCACATGTAGGAATATTTCTCTCAAGTTATAGAATGATCCAATATCCTTTGGTATTGGACCTGATAATGAATTGAAGCTCAAATCCAAATTCGTAAGATTGATCAAGTTTGTTATAGATGATGGGATGTTTCCAGTGAATCGATTCATTTCCAAAGCAAGAAATGTTAATGATCTCATAAAGCCCACTTCATAAGGGATCTCTCCTACCAATTCATTATTTGAGAGTTCAAGATCTGTTAATGATTTCAGCTGAAACAAGGATTTGGGAATGGAGGAATTCAACTTGTTCATGTAAACTCGTAGCACCTCTAACCGAGTCAAGTTTCCGAGTTCATGAGGAATCTTACCGCTGAATTGATTCATATAAAGGTTTAATTGTACAAGATTTACACATTGACCTAACTCAGCTGGGATCGAACCGGACAACGAATTCGAAACAAGGTCAAGAATCTGTAAGCTTGCTAAACCTCCGATTTCAGAAGGTATAGCACCAGATATTGGTTTAAGGCAAGATCAAGATTTTGAAGTGCTTTCAAGTTCCCGATGGAACGCGGTATGTTTCCCTCCAAATCGTTTCCATAGGCTACAAATACTTGAAGATTGATCAAATTACCAAGATTAAAAGGCAAAACACCAGTAAGATTGTTGTAAGCTAGGCCTACCTGTTCCAATGAAGTACAGTTGCAAATGCTATCCGGGATGCTTCCTTCAAAAACATTCTTTCCCAAATCAAGATAATTGATGTTTTTGAGGTTTCCAAGCTCACCTGTGATCTCACCAGAAAAAGAGTTGTCATAAAGATCAAGTACAGTGAGGTGTGAACATTGTTGAAGTTATGATGGAATGTTTCCGAAAAACGAATTCGACTCAAGATCAAGAACTTGGAGCATTGTAATATTTCCAATGAATGGTGAGATTGATCCATAGAGATTTTTTTCTTCAAGAGAAATGGATATAACATGGCTAAATTATAATTTTGGTCCTCTAACTAGACACGTTTTTCGATTTTGGTCCTGGTTTTTCTCCGGCGACAATTTTAGTCCTGTAGGTGGTATTTTTTTTGCAAAAATAGTCCGAACGCCCAGAAAGACCACTTACAGGACTAAAATTGGTCTTTTCCGGCGACAATTTTAGTCCTGTAAGTGGTCTTTCCGGCGACAATTTTAGTCCTGTAAGTGGTCTTTACGGCGTTCAGGACTATTTTTGCAAAAAAAAGACCACTTACAGGACTAAAATTGTCGCCGGAGAAAAACCAGGACCAAAATCGAAAAACGTGTCTAGTTAGAGGACCAAAATTGTAATTTAGCCGCCTTGTGACTTGACCGATAAAGGAGAATCAAAGAAGAAACACTGTTCTCACACGGTAATTATGTTTTAATTTAAGGATTTGTCGATTGATCGAACGACATTTATAACAACACAATCCTTTATATTTATGGGAAATTAGATATAAGGACACAATCTGGAATATTTTTAAGTAACGGGACAGATACATATTTTTTTATAGGGAGAATGACAACTGCATAATTTTTATAGCGAGAAAGATAAACAATGAATCCCGAAAATCAGTGAATCTCCCCAGTGAATCCCGAAATCAAAGAATTTCGACAGTGAATTTTGACAGTGAATCCCGAAAATCAGTGAATTTCGACAATGAATTTTGAAAATTAGTGAATTTCGACAGTGAATTTCAGCAGTGAATTTAAACAGTGAATTTCGAACACAAGTGAATTTCGACAGTGAATAAATAGTTTTGTCATTTATGCAAAAGTTTTAAAAGACTGTTATTCTACTCAATTGATGACATATTTCTGTCCTTCTCCCCCATTCCCCCTTATATTTGAGGATTTTCGTGAGTTATTCTGTTCTTACTTCTTATCATAGCTAACATGCAATTTTTCCTGCCCTTCTTTGACTGTGATTTTTTCTTTTCTTTTTTTGTGCTGTGTTATTTTTGCCGCCCTTATTCAAATTTATCATGGCCTGAGGTGAAATTACGACCGCCCGACACATATTTAAGCGGGTGGGATCACAAAAGCTGTCCAAGTTTGCTGTCCAAGTGTGGTTTTTTGTTTTGTTTTTTTGTTTTTTTTTCTCTTATTTACTTTAACAATTTTTTTTTTTTTGTCTTTTTCTTATTTACAGAAATTTAGTTCTCTTGTCGTCTTTCTTTTTTCTCTCCCTGTCCGCTGAGACAACTAGAATAATGGCTTCTGCAATTACTTGTGAATAGTCCAAAAAAATTAAAAGAACATTACGGGATTCTAAAAAAAAAAATCTATGAACGCGATCTCTTTTTCTGCAAGCCACAAACATTTTGCAGAGGTTCTTCCAATCTTCCCAGTCTTGGTACTCACTCGGTAAATTAAAGTCAGTGGGAAGAAAAATGAGAGCAAACTATTATTGAGTGAAATAGCAACAAATCCCTATTTGACCGTGAACGTGAAGGATTGAGTACGTTTTAAGAATTTGGAGGATTAGAACACAATTTTGCTGGAAATGAAAATACCAAGAACAGAAAACAAACATTTTTACCTGAATGATTGCATCTTTGAAAAAGGATATATATTTTTTGGGATGAAAAAAAGGATTAACACTAGAAAAGTTGATCTCTTTGATGGGCAGTAAAGGGGCAAAATTAGAAAAATGGTCCTGTAACTTGGCCTACTAATGATTTTAGTCCAGCTCATGCTCCGGTGGGGAAAATGGTGCTCTAAATTGTTTTTTTATTTAAAAAATAGTCCTAATCGCCGGAAATAGCTGACTGGGCACTGGAATTTTTTAAAAACGCTTACGTGGTTGCCACTAGGCTGCCATTCTAGATCCTACGTGGCTGTGGGTTCCATTTCTCCTCCATTTACTTTTAAAAAAAATTAAATACGTGGAAGGCAGCCACGTAAGCGTTTTTAAAATATGTGCCCAGTCAGCTATTTCCGGCAATTAGGACTATTTTTTAAAACAAAAACCATTTTCCTCACCGGAACAGGAGCAGGACTAAAATCCTTAGTAGGCCCAGTTACAGGACCATTTTTCTAATTTTGCCGGCAGTAAAGGGGAGGGCGGTTGGAATTGGGGAAGAAGACCTATTTTTTTTCTTCAGAAGTGCGTTTGAAGGGAAATAATAAAAATTAATTGTTAAAGTAAATAAAAACAAAAACGCCGTAGTTTGCAATTAGACACCAAGACAACTTTCCTAATTGGACAGGTGATTTAAGCTAGCTCTACGAATTTTTTGGTGGTTGGATAGTGATTTTAGAGTGTAAAGATGTGGTATATATCATTAACTATTTTTCCCTACTTGTATATATAGTGAAATTCCCCAAAAAACTTTAGAGTAAATAACTTATTTTGGTTTTTGCTGCTTAGTGTGCGGAGAATATGGTCCAGCTGTTCTCTCATGACGATTTGAAAAATTAGGATTTTAGTCCTCTAACTTGGCCTACTTTGGAAGGAGAAATCATTTTTCTTAAGTAAAATGGGATCCACAGCCACATAGGATTCAATGTGGCAGCCTAGTGGCTGCCACGTAAGCGTTTTTTTAAAGATTCTGGTGCCCAGTCAGCTATTTCCTACGGATAGGACTATTTTTCACAAAAAAAAAAGTTAGAGGACCATTTTCCTCACCGGAGTAGGAACAGGACTAAAATCCAAAATAGGTCAAGTTAGAGGTCTAAAATCCTAATTTTGCCGCGGAGAATATGGTCCAGCTGTTCTCTCATGACGATTTGAAAAACATCCATGAATTCCTCTTTTGTTTAGCCATTGTTCACGTGATTCTTTCTGTTCTTACTGTTGTATCCGGAGAAGCAAGGGTACGTAATAATTACAAGTTTTTTTTGCTTTTTTATTTTTATTTTTAATTTTCCCTTCTTTGGTGGTATATGTTTTTGATTCTGTTTTCTGTTTTGAAATTTTACAATATTCTCATTAGATACGACAATGGAGACGTTGGGAAGATTCGTTTGCAAATGAATGTAGCGAAGAAGGTGTGTGCTCTATATATATATATATATATATATATATATATATATATATATATATATATATATATATATATATTTTTTTTTTTTTTTTATGATGGTGTGTTCTATATATGGAAAAAACCAACAGGTGAGATACATTATATTGTTGTAAAATATAAGATATACTATATGACCTTGGAATCTTGGTCGACTGTAGAAGTTTGGTTTATTTATTTATTTTTTTTTTGTTTTTTTGTTTCAGTTTTGATAAATATTTATCTGTTTTTAGGACCAAGGAAAAGGTTCATTGTTGTCCAGCAACTTGATTTCATCAAGCGTCGCTATACTGGGATTCAAAAGTGTTGGTCCCTTGAAAAGGCTTTGGTTAAGTTTAGGAGGGGTGAATAAACTTAACACTTAAAACTTTTGGAGTTAACAAACTCAAGCAACTTAAAAGAAATTTCGTCGACACTCGTAGTAGTCCGTCGACCGTTGATTTTACTGAATTTGTTGCAGCGGAATATATTCAAATTAAGCCTTTACTTGTTGTTAAAGTATGATACCAAGTATTAGATACTCAGTAGTGTAAGTGTGTGATTCAGTTTCTAGTTTCAGTAAGTTGATGTGCTAAATATACTAAATGCAGAATATAAGTGCAGAAAGTAAGTAGGCAGATTTTATAGTGGTTCCAGGTGGTGTAATATTGTCAGTCCACTCTTCTCATGTGATGTTGGAGGAAATTCACTAGAGATCTTTGATGTAGCAGTTACAAATATCCCTAAGTTGTTTTTCCTTCACCAATAACTATGGCTTCACAAACTGAACACTTGGAACAGGTAGGATTGCTGCTCCAAAGTCTTCCACTGGTCCTTGAAGGGTAGGATTGCCTCTTCACTAGCTCCACCACAAACAACAGTCCTTGACACCCAAAGATGCTTCACTGTCTTCAGTAGGTTCTTGTAAAAGAAAGTTTGAATCAAGTAAGTGATTCAGCTTTCAGCAGCTTGATTAGGATGATATGATCAGCAGCTTGAAGTCCTCAAGTGTGTAAACATGATGTAGCTTGATTGCAGATTACACTTGAAGAACTTGACTAGATCAGTAGCTATAAGCTTAGCACGGTCAGCAGGGTGTTTTCTTGATAAGAGTCAGAAGCTCAAGATTATCTGTTGTTTTTCCTCAAATTTCATCATTTGTATCTGAATTAGGAGTCCTCTATTTATAGGTAGGAATCCTTGTGACTTATGTTTGAAATTCAAACATAGCCGTTTCAGATTTGTCCCATCTTGACTTGCTTTCTGTCCCTGTACATAGTACTGACACTGTCAGATAGCTTTTTGGCAGTTTTCAGTCTGTCCACCCTTTGACTTGTATCCATTGGATAAACCTCTGTTTCTTTCCAACGTCCCTTTAATCTTAGCCATTGATTTGTTTCATAAAATCAGAAGTTGTTATCTGTCCTTATCCTTGTATTCTTCCAATGTAACCTTTGATTAATTCGAAATATATGTTCAGTAGGTTCCTATGAATGTAAGCCTACTGAAATGCATATCAGTCAGCTGATCCAAAGTTGATGTGTTTATAAAACACTATAGCTGACTTCTCTTGTATCTAACTTTTTATTATGAAGTTAGATTACACCATTTTGATCATAACTAAGTTCCAATCACCACTTAACTTATGGAACTTAGACCTTGTACACAAGGTATATGTAATCAGTTTAGGTCATCACAGACTTCCCTAAATTCTGATTCCATATCCTTGACTTAAATACTAAGTTTGATCTCTTAGCCTTCAATAACTGAGTTTGAGCCCTCAGCCTTCAGTACTCAGCAGGTTCCTAAACTAGTCTACTAACTTAGTTACCCTACTGATGTGGACAGGTCTGCTGATGAAAGTCAGGTGACCAATTACAGTGCTTGTTTGATCAAACCTATACAAAGATCAAACTCTAATAAACCTATACATTTGATCTAGACTTCTTTTTGCCTCTGCTCTATAACAGCAAGTCTAGCACTCATCACTAAAACTCAAAAATAAGTCCAACAATTTCCCCATTTTTGGTGATGATGCCAATACCCTCCTTACAGCAAAGCAAAAAGAATAAAAACAATGACAGAACAAATATAGTCATCTCTCATTATAATCAGTTGTTCAAAAATTATTACAAACTAGATTCCGCAAAAATAAAGTAGGTGTAAGTTTGCTGATCTAATTCCTTCTTTCTCTTTCTTGCCTTTCCTTCTCTTGCAGCTCATGATATTCCCTTATGTCTCTTACCATATCTCTCATCCATTGATTTTCAATAAGGGATAAATCAATATGGGGATTCACCTCCTTCCACCACTTCCATGCTTCAGGTAAAGTAAGGTTGATCTGGTGTACTCTGAAACCTAAACGCATGTATAACTCCTTGAATTCATTCAATGAATCTTTTGCTGATGTAGTAGGTAGACTCCTTCCACCTCTACCACCTCTTCCACCTCTGCCACCTTTAGATCTTAAAGATTTGACTCTTGCTTCCCAAAACTTCAAGCCCAAAAATGAGTTTAGCCCTTCATGAAAACCCTTGTCATGATAAGGTCTCATCTTGTTATAGTACAGTTTCTTATACTCTTTGAAAAGATCATCATTCAACTAAAGTCTGCTAGGTGCAGGCTCTCTAAATGCATTTGTGTCAGCCTCCCATCTCTTTTGTGCAAAAACTCTGGCTGCCTCTTTTGCTACAGTTGTTTGGCTCTCTTCCCTCTTATTGACATCATCAACAAAACGGGACAGCAGGCCATGAACACTCTCATGTGTGATCACTAGGTTGTTTAGTTGACCCTCCATAATTTCAGTTCTAGTGTCAACTGCAGTGATCCTTTCTTGCATTGTTTGCTCCAGTAGATTGATCCTCTCAGTAAACTTAGGATCCAATCCAGCAGGTTGCAGTGTTCCAGCAGATTCAGCCACAGCAGGCTTAGGTGCATCAGCAAGCTTATCAAGTTTCTGGTGAATGGATGCAAACTGTTCTTTCATGAATTTATCCTTCAGTGTATTGCCTTGTTTTATCCCCTTCACATCTTGAGCAAGATCAGCAAGAGCATACTGAGTGGAAGTAATATTGGAAGCAACTGTTTCAGTAGTCCTCCCTCTATTTTACACTAGATTCATCAAATCTTCAAACCTTTGCTCTTGCCTGTCAAGTTGAGTTCTTAACCTTGTAATGTCATTTCTGACTATTCTCAACTCATCCAAAACTTGTGCTAGTACCCCACCAGCCATATGTCCAGCAGCTTCATCAGCAGGCTCTTCAACATTGTATTGTGCCCTCTGTCTGCTGACAACCATGGCCCAGCTCATATCCCTTCCAACAGGGTTAGGACCTTGGAACTCCTCTAGGATTGGATCTAGGGCCGGTTCCTAAAAAATTGGTACAAATGCCTGTTGTGGTTCATCATCTATAGGTTCTTCCTCAGGCACTTGAAACTCCTCATCACTGAAGTCATAGTCCAAAGAAATTTGTTCATCCTCATCAATAATGCTACCGGCGACTATCTTTCCCTTCAGTAACCTTTCCTCTAGTAGGCTCTACTGCAGTAGCCTGTACTTCCATAACAGTAGGGGTTTCCTCCAAACCCATATCTAGTTCCAACATTTGTCCAGGTGCTGTTTGAACCTCAGAAACCTGTACCACCTGTTCCAACCTTTGTTCAGGTGCTGTTTGAACCTCAGCAGCCTGAACCTCCTCAACAAGTGATGGTGATTCCTCAAAACCCATCACCATGTCCAATCTTTGTCCAATCACTGTCTGTTCCTCAGTGAGTAGGACTCTCTCTTCCACATGGATAAAAGGAAAAGTTGCCATGTTTTCCTCCAAAAATCCTCTAGCATCAGCAATCATCTGTTAAGTATCAGCAGATTTGGATATGGTGCCCTCAGTGTCAATCCATTCTTGATTTGAATTGAATCCTCAGAACTGACATCAGGCTCACTGTGTTCTACAACCTTTTCTTCATCCAAATCTTCAGTCTGCTGATCTTCAAGATTCACATCAGACTCCACAGTCCTAAATGTGACAGATGTCCCAACCAACCTATTGCCTCCAAGGTTTTATGCCTTCATTGATTTGAGCTTCCAGATCATCCATGGTGAGATCCTCCAAATCTGCCTCCATTTGACTAGTCTGCTGGCCCTCAGCAGACTTACCAGCATCAGTGGACTGCTCTACTCTTGGTTTATTTATCAATGCAGTACCACTGGTCTCTCCTTGACGTGGGGGATGACCATCATCAGAGTCAGATGATGATGAATCATCACTGGCTGATTCATCTCTAGGATCTCTGAATTTGATACCCTCTTCTTTCTTTTGCTCATCAATGAGGTCCATCAACCTCATTTCCAACAAAGAGGTATCAACCAGATCAATTAAGTTTTCCAATCCCAACTTTTCAAAAGCCCACTCCTCAAAATCTATCATTGGCTCAGCAGCTGGTTTTTGCTTCTTGTAAAACCCAAACTTCCACTGAAAGTAATCAGCCACCAGCTGGAGCTTAGGATCAACATACCCCTCTTTCTTCTTCTTCTATTTTCTTTCAAAGGGCATGGTTGGCTTTCTAGGAGCTGTTTGTTTACTCTGCTGACCTCCAAAGGTCTCAACAAGCAGATTTAAAGTTTCTTCAACAGATGCCTCTAGGTCAGTAGTTTGCTCAGATTGTGCATTAGTGCCTACCACCTCTATCTGTTCCACACTGGGTTCCCCCGGCTTACATGCTCATCGCCCGGGTTAGCAACAGATTGCTCTTCCCCCTAAACTATTGCGTAACGGCGGTGGTCTTGTACTTGGTGTTTCAATTTCCACAAAGAAGTTCGATTCGTAGTCCTGCTATGGGTCTTCAAGAAGTTGCTCAACAACAACTTCTGTAGTAGGCTCAGGTACAGCAGTTTGATGTGGTTCTCCAGCAGGTTGCTCAACAACAACCTCTCCAGTCTCAGTGGGCCTTACAATTTTTAAAGGCTCAGCTACAATAGCCTCTGCTTCTTCTTCTTCTTCTTCTTCTTCTCTTTGAGCCTCAAGAATTCTTAGCTGTTTCCCTTTGCCATGTTTTTTTTTTCTTGGAAATTTCCTTCATCCTCTTGGAAGGTTGTTCATCTTCAACCTCAGTAGCTTTTCTCTTCCTACTGTCTTCCTTCTGTTGTTCTTTCAAAATTTCAGCAGCATACTTCTTCTTTGTAACTGCAGCAGGGTCAGTAACTTCAATTTCAATTGGACCCTCAGTAGACTCAGCTGTCTCTGCTATTTGCTTCCTTGTATTCCTAGGCTTTAGTAACTCTGTGATTTTCCTAGTATCAGCAGCCTTCCTTTTCTCAGCAACTTGTTTAATCTGCTCACCACCATCTCCATCATTGTCACTTTCAGTTACCTCACCATCCACATCTTCATCATCATCCAAACCAGGGATGGAATAGTCGATCTCCTTCTTGTATCTGGACTTGTTGAGTTTTTGAGGTGCAACATCAGCAATCCCTAAATGATTCAGCAGGGCCTGAATCATCAAACCCAAGGGTAAGGACTTGGATTTTCTTGTCCCTTCTCTTTCCTCAGTTATCAATTTCTTCATATATTGGACAAAGAATCCAGCCCAATCGAACTTCATGCTTTTGCAGATGATGATTAACAATTCAATTTTGGGTCCTGATAAAGTATCAAGGCTCCCACTGAGTCCCAAGATATTCTTTGCTATTATCTTACTCAGCAGGTTGTACTCCATTCCTATATACTTCACATTGATGCCCAGTGATGATTTAATAGCATCATTTGTCTTTATTCTGTCAACAAAATCCAATTTTGACAGTCCTATATCTTCAGGATTGGTTGGAGCATTGTTTCCAGGTCCAAAACCAAAAGTTTCCCTCAGCAGGTTTGAGGAAACCTCAATCTCCTGGCCATTCACTGTTGTAGTAAATGCCTCTCTTCCTTCTCTTATCCTAATATTTCTCCAGAAACTAACAACATTCGTGTAAGATATTCTTTCCAATCTGATATTTAGAACATCTTCCAATCCTTCATATCTCCTGATTCTACGACCAATATTGGTAGCTAACTCAGTTTTGTTAGCATCAACAACGAACCCTCTGACATTTTGGCTTGTTCCAATGTGAAAATCATCCTTATCCACCATTGTTAGAGAAAAAGAAGAAGAAGATAGCTTTCAAATCTGTGTTCACACGGTATATTTGCAAAGAAAAACAATCTGAAAGTTGTAAGAGTCTTCTGTGTATATGTCTATATATATATAGCAGAGAGTAGTGGGTAGAAACTGTCAGATAAAGTACTGTAGCATTAACCATGATTAAATTTGGAATGAATGAGATCTTGCCACGTGTCCCATAACTGACCCATAAAGGATTTGTAACCGTTCGATCGTGTAACTGCGGTTATAAAGATAAAATAAATATCCCGGTCTTTTGCTTTTTGACTTTATTGAAGTTTGACTGTGTAACGTTTACTTCAGCATCCTTATGCCATCAGTAGACTTGGTTCAGCAGCCTGCTGACAAAGTAACTCTGTTGATCTTCAATTCCTCTTGTTTTGTCCAACTGATAATACAAGATGAAGTTTAATACCAATGACTTATCTGTCAAGTGAGCTCACCCAACATGACAAAGACCAATCCCTTTGGCAACTTCATTTGCTCAATTGTCCAAACATAAATAAGTACATGGAATTGTTGATACCGATGACTAATCTGCTAAGTGAGCTCACCCAACATAGCAAAAACTAATCCCCTTGGTGAATTCCAGTACATTGCTGATCAAAGATGTATCAGTCAACTTTTATAATTCCAAGTTCAGTTCTTAGCTTAGCAAATCTTTCACTATTCAATGGTTTTGTGAAGATATCAGCAATTTGATCTTCAGTAGGGATGTAAAGAACCACCACATCTTTCTTCTCAACATGATCTCTTATAAAATGATGTCTCACATCAATATGCTTGGTTCTTGAGTGCAAAATAGGATTTTCTGTGATTGCAATTGCACTTGTGTTGTCACACATTATAGGAATTTCTCTTTCTTCAATTCCGTAATCCCTTATTTGTTGTCTTAACCACGGTATTTGTGCACAAAAACTTCCAGCAGCAATATATTCAGCTTCAGCAGTGGAAGTTGATATAGAATTCTGTTTCTTGCCGAACCAGAAACCGTCTATTTCCCATCAACCGACAGGTTCCTGTGGTGCTTTTTCTATCAATCTTGCATCCAGCATAATCAGAATCTGAATAGGATATAACCTTGAAACTTCCATCATTTGAGTACCATATCCCATATTCAATGTCTCTTTTAGATACTTGAGAATCCTTTTTACTGCAGCTAAATGACTTTCCTTAGGTTTTGATTGAAATCTTGCACAAACACCTACAGCAAAGAATATATCAGGTCTGTTGGCAGTAAGGTACAACAGACTGCCTATCATCCTTCTGTATAAAGTCTGATCAACATCCTTGCCTTCTTTGTCTTCATCCAATCTAATGTTTGTACTCATAGGAGTTGATACCTTGGTGCTGTTTTCCATACCAAATTTCTTCAGTAGCTCCTTGGTATACTTGGTTTGATGAATGAATATTCCATTTTTCATCTGTTTGACTTGTAAACCTAAGAAATAGTTCATTTCTCCCATCATACTCATTTAGAATTTACTTTTCATCAGATTAGCAAATTTTTCACAAAGTGATTCATTTTCAGAACCAAAAATTATGTCATCAACATAAATCTGTACTAGCAGGGTGTTGGCTCCTTCATTGATTCTAAAAGGAGTCTTATCAATGGAACCTTTGGTAAACCAATTGTCCACCAAGAATTGAGATAGAGTCTCATACCATGCTCTTGGTGCTTGTTTCAAACCATAAAGTGCTTTATTGAGTCTGTACACTTTATCTTCTTGATCTTTAACTTCAAAACCAGGAGGTTGCTGAACATAGACCTCCTCTTCCAGAATGCCATTTAAAATGCACTTTTGACATCCATTTGATATACCTTGAAGTTTTTTATAAGCATCATATGCCAAGAATAATCTGATAGCATCCAATCTTGCAACAGGGTCATAAGTCTCATCAAAATCTATTCATTCTGCTTGAGAATAGCCTTTTTCTACTAGTCTGGCCTTATTCCTCACAATGGTACCAGATTCATCCAATTTGTTTCTGTATACCCATTTTGTACCAATTATGTTTGCATGATTAGGCCTTTCCACTAGTGTCCAAACTTGATTTCTTTCAAATTCATTCAGTTCTTCTTGCATAGCAATTATCCAATCTGGATCTGATATTGCTTCTTCAACAACTTTGGGTTCCATTTGAGATAGAAAACAAGTAAACATTGCTTCTAATTTTCTTTTAGTCCTCACACCTTGCTGTATGTTGCCAATAACTTGCTCAGCAGGGTGATCCCTTAACCATTGTGGATTTTGGTTAGATTGATTTTCAGGAACATCATCTTCAGTAGGTTCTGCTGTAGCTTCAGGAGGTTCAGCAGATCCTTGAACTGCCTCAGTTGTTGCATCAGTAGTGTTACCAACAGGGTGTTCAGCAGGGGCAGAGTCAGAAATCTTTAACTCATTTATCCTTTCCAAAACATCAACACATTCTGGATCAGTGACTTGTTGATTCTCAGCAGGTTCTGAAGCTTCATCTTCCATTCCAGTGAACTTAGGTTCATCAAATAGAACATGTATTGTTTCTTCATGTTTCAGTGTCCTTTTATTCAGTACCCTGAATGCCTTGCTGACTGAAGAATATCCCAAGAAAATCCCTTCATCTGATTTTGGTTGGAATATCTTCAATTGCTCCTTATGGTTCAAGATAAAACAATTGCTTCCAAATGGATGGAAATATGATATATTAGGTTTTCTTCCATTCCAAATCTCATAAGGTGTCTTCAGCAGCTTCTTGTTCACTGAGGTTCTGTTTTGTGTATAGCATGCTGTATTAACTGCTTCAGCCCAATATCTTTCAGGTAATAATGCTTCACAAATCATAGTTCTTCATGCTTCTTTTAAAGTCCTAATTCTTCTCTCAGCAACCCCATTTTGTTGAGGTGTACCAGCGGGAGCTAGTTGATGTAGTACACCATTCTGCTCACAGTATTCTCTTATAACTTTATTGAGAAATTCAGTACCCTTGTCTGATCTGATCTTTACTACTGTCAAACTTTTCTCATTTTGCAATCTCTTCAAAAGTTCAGGCATCTTTTGAAGTGTTTCACTTTTCTTGTTCATGAATACCACCCAAGTGTATCTTGAATTATCATCCACAACCACTAAAGTGTATTTCTTTCCTGTTACACTTGTTGGTGTCACTGGTCCAAAAAGATCCATGTGCATCAGCTCTAAAACTCTTTTAGTTGATTGCTTAGTTTTTGACTTGAAGCTTGATTTTGTTTGTTTACCTTGCTGACATGCATCACATATAGCATCCTTCTTGAATGTGATCTCAGGTAAACCAATCGCCAGTTTCTTCTTTACTAACTGATTGATGTCATCAAAGTTTAGATGATTCAACTTCTTATGCCATAACCAATTGAGTTCAGACTTGGTATGCACAATCAGGCATGTCTCTGGAACAGCAGTAGACCAATCCACAACATACGTGTTTTGTTTTCTTCTTCCAGCCAACACAACTTGATCACCTCTTTCACTAATGACAATATATGTGCCTTTGTCAAAAGTGACCTTGTAACCCATGTCACAAAATTGTCCAGTGCTCAGTAGGTTGTAGTCCAATCCTTCCACAAATGCAACATTCCTAATTGTTAATCTATTTCTCACAAGTGTGCCATATCCTCTTGTGTAACCTGGTGTATTCTTGTTGCCAAAATTCACTTTTGGACCATCCTTTGCCACAAAATTTGACAAACAGTGCTTATTCTTTGTCATATGTCTGGAACATCCATTGTCAAAGTACCAGACACCCTACAAAACAAGGTTAATGCATTTTAGGTACCCAAAACTGTTTGGGTCCATAATGGTCAGTGGTAAGCATGACCCTTGGCAAATTTCCATAAGGTCTTCTCTGAAAAGTGTCATACTTTTGTTCATACATGTATTCTACACATCCATAAGGTCTAACAATTGGTTGTGTAGGATTCACATATGCTTTCTGGCCTTTTGGTATGTAATGATGTTTGAAGTGTTAGAGGCATTAGCATAACCATTGGATTGCTGTCTGTTAGGAACAACCCTGTAATATGGAGTCTACTGAGGTCCCTGCTGAGGTCTTGTAAAAGTCCTCTGCTGAGTCCATTGCTGAGGTTTTACCCTAGCATTATGGTTATATCTATTGTTTCTAGCAGTGGGGGTAGGAATATTCCAATCATCATCAGTAGGGAAGAGTCTACCTTTCCCCCTGAGATAAGTATCCCTTGAATGATTAACATTTTTGGGTTTAGGATTCTTATCCTTGGAATATTTCTGATTTTTGCCTTTTTGTGGTCCAGTAGACTTGGTAGCAGGTCTGCTATCAGTATGTCTAGAAGGTACATCAGTCCTACTCTTGGATTTATTCCTTTTCTTAGGTGCTGTTGACCTTTTTGACTTCTGATTTTGCTTCCTTGAAGTCTTCTCAGTAGGCTTCATGTTCGGAGGATTTTGCATCACTAAACAAAAACAATTTATAAAACCCTAACCTATATGCAAACTAACTCCTAACCGACCGAATATCGGGTAATTGCTAGTAAAGCGTAATGAGTAAGGGGTCGATCCACAGGGAATTGGGTTGTTGAATCTAATTTTATTAATTCCTGTAAATTATCACTCAAGAAAACAAATAAAGGAAAAACAAACATAGAACAAATAAGATAAATCTAAGCTAAGAACAATAAAAACGACCTAAGCTAAAGATACATGGGATAAAACAGAATACAAACTAAGTGATCTCAATCCTAGTTCATCTCATGATTTTAATTCAAATTGTGGTTTCACCTTTACACGAGATACAAATTCCTAATCTCTTAGTGAATCCGTTTCTCAAGCTATGAATTCCTAATTCCTTAGTGAATTCAATTATCGATCTCTCCTCTTCCGAATGTTGAGACCAATATTCCATACAAAACGAAGGTGTAGATTCAAGTTAACTCTCGTATTTTAGAATCTAACAACCTAGATAATTAACCGATTAACTTGTCACGAATTAACGATTAAAGATCCTATCTTTCTATGGTGATCTAGCCTAACAACGATTCTCATCACGTTAGACAACGATTAGTAACCGATCTCTCGATCTAGTCACACATAGCATCATAATTCATGGAAAGATACAAGATAAATTAAAGATCATAAAAATAAACTAGAGATTGAATAAATTAAAAAGAGATTAAACTCACATAGTTTATACAAGGGTTGATCTTCAAGCATCAACGATGAAAAAAAAAACGAGAAAAAGACATCCTAATCTAACCCGGATCACCCGAGCACAAGGCTCGGGTGATCGGCCTTGAAACCCCTCAAAAGTGCGGCTGCCTCTTTTTTTAGGTGAATGGTAGTGTATTATATTTTGTGGTGATGGAGGTGTGTATATATAATGGGAGGTGTATAAGGGAGGTAGCATTTGAGGGAGGTGTATAAGGGAGGTAGCATTTGAGGGAGGTGAGAAGTTGGTTAGAAGTTTGTTAGGATGTAATGATGAGTTTGTTAGTTTGTTAGGATATGGTGGGTAGGAGATGGTGGGTAGGGGTGATGAGTCATGCAAGAGTTAGTTACAAGCATGTGGAGTTTGTTGGGGAGGAATCTTTGCCATCATTGAAGGTAACATGCAAGGAAATGAGCCAAATATCTCCCAATTCGTCCAAATTTCAGCTGTTTGGAAGAAAAAATCATAACTTGAGTTGTAGACCTCCGATTGACGTGATTCAAAATGCGTTGGAAAGCTCATTTCAGTATCTACAACTTTCATCAAGACCTCGTCCCCTGAAAATGCCTCTAAGTCGGGTCAAATTTCCATCGAAAACAGGTTACGGTAGAAGTGCGTTGGAAAATATTGATCCGTTGATCTCGTAAACTCGTGGCATCTTCTTCTCTTCCTCAAAAATCCATCTTTTAGGACTCAAAACATGTTGTTACATGGGATATTTTGAAAGCCTTAATCACCAAGTTTGGTGATCAAAATATCAAGGATATTTATTTTGTGATCAAATAAATATCCAAGGGAATATCTTGGAATATTCCCGAAAATATCCAAGATATTTATTTTTGCAAGCTAAGCACATGGGGTGATCATTCAAGCCTTGGACGCCCGTCCACTTCCTCTGGACGCCCGTCCGGTAAGTTTCTGAACTCTCTGATCTGATTTCGCTCCAGTGGACGCCAGTTCACTTCTTTGGACGCCTTGATCAGTGAAGATCACAAACTGGATTTCTTTCCTTAATCTTCCAATCTTCCATAAATCTCTTTAGCTCTTTCCAACTTCGAATTTAGCTCTCTAAAATCATCTTTTCCATCATCAATGAGTATCTACAAGAGGATCAAACATACCAAAGCGTAACATAATTCCAAAATAATATAAATTCATCATTTAAGCACATAATTCGTTACGTTTTGCAATTTAACTCTTAAAAACATCATTTACTCAATATTTCAATATAACGCTCGATTTCTATGGAAAACATCCATATATGGGGGAAATTGATAGAAAATATATCGTTAAAAATCATATAATTTGACCCTAAACAATACCCCCACACTTAGCTTTTTGCTCGTCCCGAGCAAAACAAAACAATAACATAGCTCGAGATAAATAAACATCTTAGCAAATATAAAACATATTCAATAGTTTAGAGGTTCGCCCAAGTGTGTGTGCATAGCCATAATAAATTTCCACTAAATCCACACTTGAAATTGATTCAAGCAAAACTTGCTAATACCCCCCTTCAACTAGAGACAAATGACACTTACAAGATGTACCCTACAAAACGTGATATATCCTGAAAAATATGATAGAATACATCTAGGACCTTTTCGACATACTCAGAGGATAATCCCTACAGCATATCTTTTAGTTTATACTAGGTATAAGATTAACGATAACCAAGTCTTTAATTAATTTTTTTTTCTTTCACTTTTATACGCACATTAGAATGAGCTCTTTCCCGTCATAGTAGAATAGGATGTTTCGGGATAACACCCTACCTTACTCAAATCATAGGGTAGCTTCTTCTAACTCGTCGTGAGCTTTTAGTCATCATAGTGGTATAGGACATTTCGTGATAATGCCCTACCTCACTCCAATCATCGACTAGCTTTCGACACACCCATTTATTTATGTGATTACTTAGAGATTTCTGGCTAGCAGTGGTAAAAATTATTATTTTTTCTAATGACCACTGAGCATAACACCTCAAGTAAACAATTTATTCATTATTATTATTTTTTCAAAGACTTTAGTTACGTTTCACTTATCACATTCAAACCTTCAGATATTCACAGTATATCATACTCTGGATCTAAACATAAACTATTATAAATCTCACGATATATACGTTAGCACTAAGTACACGACTTATAAGAAAATCAAAAATCACTAATCCAAAAAGGGTACAAACTTTATATTTTATAGCTCATCATTCACTATGGCATGTGAAAAATAGTGTTGGGTGAAACAACTAAATTTACTAAATATGCAAAATAACGCATCAATGATATAAAACTCAAATAAAGACATGCAATGCTCACTCGGGACAAAACACAAAAAATTTTGAAAATTTAGCTCATTTTCGCATAGAATAAAGCAAATGAGTGTAGATACATATCGATCATTCCCCTCCCCCACACTTAGATTGCAACTTGTCCTCAAGTTGTACAGAAATAAAAATTTAGGGACTTAGCTGATTTGGTATTGATTCGAAGAGTGGCTGAAGAGGACAACAATGGTGATGTCATATGGAGTCCTTTTCAAAGCAACGACTTCCAAAGTAGCTTGACAAAAACAACGATGAATGGTACCGCACCACTTGAAAAACACGAAACATCTCGGGGAACAAAGGGTTATACATGTAAAACACATGGAAAAGAAGTCATAGAGATTTTTTTCGATTAAGCTCATATAAGGATGGACATATACATGGAACATTACAAAACAAGTAGGGCTAAGTGCAACTACATGAAAATATATTACAATGCAATCTACATGATATGCAATAATAAAATAATGATGGCATATGGAAAACCAACAGTAATCATCATGGAAAAAAAACGAGGTAGTATTACGGAAACCGACAGTAACTACACTCTAAAAAGAATAAAAGGAAAGAAAAAAAAAATAGACAAACAAATGCAACTAGATGAAATGCACCTAAGTGATATGCATCTAAATGGTATGCAAAAATAACGGAAAATAAAAGAAAGAAAACTAGCCCATTTATTTGCAACGAAACATGTATGTAATAAACGTCTACCAAATAATGATAGTTTACGATAAACGACAGTACTATTCATTACATGCAGTGTAGACGCGCCTTAAGACTCGTCAAGAGGTGATAGCATTATGGAAAACCAACAGTAGCTATACTAAACAAATATAACTCATAAGCCAAAGATGGTAGCAACGGAAAACCGACAGTAGCTACCCATATGAGTTACAAAAATAAAAAGAAAGCACATAAGTCTTAACGCTCACAAGATTCATCACAACGATATGTAGCATACGGAAACCGACATTAGCTACTAAATAACACTAAGAACAGTTATAGCATACGAGAACCGACATTAGCTATAACATGCATGGATGAATCATGTATATAAAAAGAAATCAATTACTTAACATGGATTCGTAGATGGAAAGATGTAAACATGCACGTTCAGAACATCTACGTAAAAGAAATTAGCCACGGAAGCTCGTATGAAAGTATCCAAGTCAAATAAAGCATTAAAAATCAAGTTAAGAGAAATTCTGGAACCTGGACGTGCGTCCAACAAGGCAGACGCTCGTTTGCCATGAAAACAGATCGGACGGGCGTTCAGTGAAGACAGATGCCCGTCTGGTTCTTGAAAACAGAACATAACAGAGTTGATACTTTTTTTTTGCACAGGACGGCCATTCAACAATCCAGACGCTCGTTCACCTGCATGTTAGGGGCTGGACGAGCGTTCACTTACTTGGACGCCCGTCCAAGCATCGAATTTTGCAATAGAAATACAAAATGCAGGAAAAACACAGCAGATCATCAACCCAAACAAATCATACATAACAGCAGCCACATCAAATTTTAGCATAGAGCACACAAGGTTAAGATTAGATTACACTTCACGTTTCACAAATCGAGTAAAAAAACTTTTTGCACATTCTTAACCCTACGGTCATCGAAACACGGCAAAAATAAAAACTCTCAATTTGTTTAACGCTACTTTTATTGAAAGAAAATAAATCGTAACAAAATAGAGAAATTAACTCAACTAAATTCAACAAAACACCGATTCCCCGGCAACGGCGCCATTTTTGTTCGGAGGATTTTGCATCACTAAACAAAAACAATTTATAAAACCCTAACCTATATGCAAACTAACTCCTAACCGACCGAATATCGGGTAATTGCTAGTAAAGCGTAATGAGTAAGGGGTCGATCCACGGGGAATTGGGTTGTTGAATCTAATTTTATTAATTCCTGTAAATTATCACTCAAGAAAACAAATAAAGGAAAAACAAACATAGAACAAATAAGATAAATCTAAGCTAAGAACAATAAAAACGACCTAAGCTAAAGATACATGGGATCAAACAGAATACAAACTAAGTGATCTCAATCCTAGTTCATCTCATGATTTTAATTCAAATTGTGGTTTCACCTTTACACGAGATACAAATTCCTTATAAGATCATATAATAAAAAATTGCTAATAATATATTTGTATTTATTATAGGATTTGTATTTATTATAGGTATATTTGTATTTATGGTAAATATTCTAGAAACCCCTAAATTGTAACTATATATACTAGCCTACACAATGTAATACAACAACTGTTCATATCAATTTAACATGGTATCGGAGCTAAATATTCTTGCATAGGTTTCTACGCTATTCCTCTCCTTTTGACCCTAAAATCTCTCCTTCTCTCCAATCACAGTTTTTTTTTTCTTTTCTTCTTTCTTCTTTTCGAATTCGTTCTCCTTTTCTGTTTTCTGCGCCATGTCTTCTGCAACTTCCGGCACCTCCGGCACCGCTGCTCCTGCTCCCTCCGGCAACCCCTCTCAAATTATCCCTCTCAATCCTGCTACTCAAATTCCTATCAAGCTTGATGCTTCCAATTACGCTGCCTGGCATATGCACTTTGAAACTCTTCTCTCCGGCTATGACCTTTATGGATTCGTGGATGGCACAAATGTATGTCCACCGGCTACCATCTCTGTCAATGGCACTCCTGCCCCCAATCCTGCTTGCAATTTGTGGAAAAGGCAGGACAAACTCATCATCAATGCTCTCATGGCGTCTCTCTCTGAAAACGCCACACACATTATTGTTGGTGTCAAAAATTCGGCTGAGGCATGGCAACGACTCGCTGACACATACAACAAACCGTCTAGGGGTCGAATTCGGCAAATCAAAGACTCTCTCAAAAAGATAAAAAAAAAAGGTGACGGTTCTATGTCCGAATTTCTCTACGCTATTAAACGCAAAACTGATGAATTGGCTATGCTTGGAGCCAAAATGTCGGATGATGATGTGATGGATTTAATTTTTGAACAATTGGGGGATGACTACCTTGAATTAGCTAGAGCATTTCAAGTTCGGGATACGTGTGCATCTTTTGAAGAATTACATGAAAAATTGTTGAATTATGTGCCTGTTTCTAAGACCGATCGTGTCTCTGTTTTTGGTCAACCATCGGCCCATGCTGCCTTTCGTCCTCAGAATACAGCCTCCAGGCCCATGACTGCACCGAATTCCACAAATCAGCCCCCTCGTGGTCGTGGTACTTATCGGGGAAAATGCCAGTTATGCTCTATCCAAGGCCACTCCGCTCGTTTTTGTCCTCAATTTCAGGTTCAGGTCCGCATGAATCAGGCTCAGCCCGCTCCCCACTCTTCACCACAGCCAGCCCGACCTCCTGCTCCATGGACTCCACGCCATCAACAGGCCAATGTTGCTGGTTTGCTCCCTAATCCTTGGCTCTTGGACAGTGGCGCCACGAATCACATCACCTCCGACCTACAAAATCTCTCTCTTCATGCTCCCTATCCTGGAAATGATGACATGATAATTGGTGATGGCTCCTCTCTTCCCGTCACACATACTGGTTCGACTCCTTTACCTCTCTCTCCTTCCAATAGTATTACTCTTAATAATGTCCTATGTGTTCCTCAAATGGCTCGTAATTTAGTTTCCATCTCTCAACTATGTCATGATCATAATTTATCTGTTGAATTCTTACCTGATAAATTTATTGTGAAGGATCTTCTGACCCAAACTCCCCTGATGCATGGACCGGTTAAGGATGGACTATATGAGTGGCCCACTCGACCATTACTTGCCTTTGCTACCAACCGCACCTCTCAACATACCTGGCATCATCGGCTTGGACACCCATCTCGTCATATTTTTCAGTCTTTGGTTTCTAATAAAAATTTAGATATTATGCCGTCCTCTTTTACTCATTGTTCTGCTTGCCTCGAAAATAAAAGCCATAAACTTAGTTTTGGCTTGTCTACTTTACATTCATCCCGTCCCCTTGAAATAATTTTTTCTGACGTTTGGACGTCTCCAGTTTTATCTCTTGATGACTTTAAGTATTATGTTATTTTTATTGATCATTATACCAAATATATCTGGTTTTATCCTTTACGTCGAAAATCTGATGTTTCTCACACGTTTATACAGTTTCAAGCACTTGTAGAAAAATTCTTTGATACATCCATAAAAATATTATACTCTGATAATGGTACTGAATACATTGCTCTACGTCCCCATTTAGCCACTCATGGTATTTCACACTACACATCTCCCCCTCACACTCCTGAACACAACGGTTTTTCGGAACGTCGCCACCTTCATATTGTTGAAACCGGTCTCTCCCTTATGAGTCATGCGTCTATGCCCCTACCTTATTGGCCTTATGCGTTTGCTACGGCGGTCTATCTTATCAACAGATTACCCACTCCCACTCTATCTATGCAGTCACCCTATTTTTGTATTTTTGGACAAACCCCGAATTACACCAAATTGCGTTCCTTTGGCTGTCTATGTTATCCATGGCTTCGCCCTTATACTGATCACAAGCTCCAACCTAGGTCGGTACCTTGTGTTTTCTTAGGTTACTCCCTCACTCAAAGCGCCTATTACTGTTATGATGTGTCCAATACTCGCTTATACGTCTCTCGGCATGTAAAATTCGTGGAAAATGTTTTCCCCTTTTCCATCCCCTCCCAGCCCAACACCCCTCCCCCTTCGCCCATCCCCTCGACCATCAACATCCCCGCCCCTCTACCCGTACCCGAGCCTGTTCCGCCCAGCTCCATCTCTACCCACCCATCCCCCACGCCCCCGTCTCCCTCCTCCTCCTCCTCCTCATCTTCCTCTTCAACCGATACTCCTTCTTCCTCTCTGCCCTCGTCTGAATCCAACTCATCTTCCTCACCTTCTCGCGTCCCCCTCCTCACCCCCTCCCCAACGCACTCCATGATTACTCGTGCCAAAAATAATATTCACAAACCAATCCAAAAATTGAATCTTCACACTCAACTCGCCTCCACATCTGAACCTTCTTCCATCATCCAAGCTCTTAAAAGTCCTCAATGGCGTAGTGCTATGCAAGAAGAATACGATGCTCTAATGCGAAATCATACTTGGGACCTAGTTCCTCCGGACCCTCAATATCATGTTGTCGGCACTAAATGGATTTATCGGATTAAATATAATTCGGATGGATCTCTCGATCGTTACAAGGCTCGACTCGTTGCACGTGGCTTCACTCAACGCCCAGGCCTAGATTAGGTTGAAACATTCAGTCCCGTTGTTAAATCTACAACCATTAGACTTGTTCTGACCTTGGCTGTTATGCAGGGGTGGACACTTCGTCAACTCGACATTAATAATGCCTTTTTGCAGGGACATTTATCTGACACAGTCTACATCTCTCAACCACCGGGCTTTGCTGATTCCTCTCGACCCGACCATGTTTGCAAGCTTCGAAAAGCTATCTATGGTCTCAAACAGGCCCCTCGGGCCTGGTACGATGAGCTAAAACATTATTTAGTGTCTACTGGCTTCCGCAACTCCACTGCTGATACATCATTATTTATTTATACTTCCCACGGTTCCTTTATATATGCTTTAGTCTATGTTGATGACATTATTGTGACAGGGACTGACTCTGGAATTGTAGACAAATTTATTCGACATATGGCTAATCGATTTGCGCTTAAGGATCTTGGACAACTCTCTTATTTCTTAGGGGTGGAAGTTTTACACAACTCGGATGGTTTACTGTTATCTCAACGTCGCTATGCTTCTGAACTACTTGCTAAACTCAATTTTCAGGAAGCAAATCCAACTCCAACACCCCTTGCATCAGATATCTCTCGCCCTCACATCCAAGTCGGGTGTCCCACCGGACGACCCCAAACAATATCGCATGGTCCTTGGGAGTTTGCAATATCTACTTCTTACCCGTCCAGACCTGGCATTTGCAGTCAACAAATTATCCCAGTTCATGCATCAACCGACTGATGTCCATTGGTCTCATGTAAAACGCATTCTTCGCTACCGTGCAGGTACTTCTCACTATGGACTTCAACTCTTCCGCCATTCGCCATCTTCCTTACATGCTTATGCTGACGCGGATTGGGGTGGTGACAAAGACAATTATGCCTCTACCAGTGCCTACATTGTTTATCTTGGTTGTAACCCGATCTCCTGGAGCTCTAAAAAGCAAGCCACAGTAGCCCGTTCGTCCACTGAAGTTGAATATCGTGCTGTTGCGGCTGCTACTGCAGAACTACAATGGGTTGCTTTTCTTCTACATGAACTTGGTTTCTCACCCACTCAAACTCCCGTTATTTATTGTGACAATTTGGGCACTACTCAATTTTGTGCGAATCCCGTCTTTCACTCACGCATGAAACATGTGGCGATCGATTATCATTACATCCGGGACAATGTTCTCTCCGGTCGCCTACGGGTTGTCCATGTTAATTCTCATGATCAGCTTGCGGACTCACTTACCAAGTCCCTTCCTCGGCCTAGCTTCCTTCAACAACGTGACAAGTTAGGTCTGCGTCCGCGACCCACTTGAGGGGTGGTATAAGATCATATTGTAGACAAATAATATATTTGTATTTATTATAGGATTTGTATTTATTATAGGTATATTTGTATTTATGGTAAATATTCTAGAAACCCCTAAATTGTAACTATATATACTAGCCTACACAATGTAATACAACAACTGTTCATATCAATTTAACATTCCTAATCTCTTAGTGAATCCGTTTCTCAAGCTATGAATTCCTAATTCCTTAGTGAATTCAATTATCGATCTCTCCTCTTCCGAATGTTGAGACCAATATTCCATACAAAACGAAGGTGTAGATTCAAGTTAACTCTCGTATTTTAGAATCTAACAACCTAGATAATTAACCGATTAACTTGTCACGAATTAACGATTAAAGATCCTATCTTTCTATGGTGATCTAGCCTAACAACGATTCTCATCACGTTAGACAACGATTAGTAACCGATCTCTCGATCTAGTCACACATAGCATCATAATTCATGGAAAGATACAAGATAAATTAAAGATCATAAAAATAAACTAGAGATTGAATAAATTAAAAAGAGATTAAACTCACATAGTTTATACAAGGGTTGATCTTCAAGCATCAACGATGAAAAAAAAAAACGAGAAAAAGACATCTTAATCTAACCCGGATCACCCGAGCACAAGGCTCGGGTGATCGGCCTTGAAACCCCTCAAAAGTGCGGCTGCCTCTTTTTTTAGGTGAATGGTAGTGTATTATATTTTGTGGTGATGGAGGTGTGTATATATAATGGGAGGTGTATAAGGGAGGTATCATTTGAGGGAGGTGTATAAGGGAGGTAGCATTTGAGGGAGGTGTATAAGGGAGGTAGCATTTGAGGGAGGTGAGAAGTTGGTTAGAAGTTTGTTAGGATGTAATGATGAGTTTGTTAGTTTGTTAGGATATGGTGGGTAGGAGATGGTGGGTAGGGGTGATGAGTCATGCAAGAGTTAGTTACAAGCATGTGGAGTTTGTTGGGGAGGAATCTTTGCCATCATTGAAGGTAACATGCAAGGAAATGAGCCAAATATCTCCCAATTCGTCCAAATTTCAGCTGTTTGGAAGAAAAATCATAACTTGAGTTGTAGACCTCCGATTGACGTGATTCAAAATGCGTTGGAAAGCTCATTTCAGTATCTACAACTTTCATCAAGACCTCGCCCCCTGAAAATGCCTCTAAGTCGGGTCAAATTTCCATCGAAAACAGGTTACGGTAGAAGTGCGTTGGAAAATATTGATCCGTTGATCTCGTAAACTCGTGGCATCTTCTTCTCTTCCTCAAAAATCCATCTTTTAGGACTCAAAACATGTTGTTACATGGGATATTTTGAAAGCCTTAATCACCAAGTTTGGTGATCAAAATATCAAGGATATTTATTTTGTGATCAAATAAATATCCAAGGGAATACGCTTGGAATATTCCCGAAAATATCCAAGATATTTATTTTTGCAAGCTAAGCACATGGGGTGATCATTCAAGCCTTGGACGCCCGTCCACTTCCTCCGGACGCCCGTCCGGTAAGTTTCTCGAACTCTCGATCCGATTTCGCTCCGGTGGACGCCGGTTCACTTCTTTGGACGCCTTGATCCAGTGAAGATCACAAACTTGATTTCTTTCCTTAATCTTCCAATCTTCCATAAATCTCTTTAGCTCTTTCCAACTTCGAATTTAGCTCTCTAAAATCATCTTTTCCATCATCAATGAGTATCTACAAGAGGATCAAACATACCAAAGCGTAACATAATTCCAAAATAATATAAATTCATCATTTAAGCACATAATTCGTTACGTTTTGCAATTTAACTCTTAAAAACATCATTTACTCAATATTTCAATATAACGCTCGATTTCTATGGAAAACATCCATATATGGGGGAAATTGATAGAAAATATATCGTTAAAAATCATACAATTTGACCCTAAACACTTCACTGCCTCAGCAACCTTTTTGGGAGTTGGATCTTGTGCAGGCACAAACTTAGGACCAATTCTGGAACTAGTTTCAGTGACCTTACTGGATCCACTCTTATTAGATTGTTGAGTTCCAAATCCAAGGTCTGTTCTATCACCATAAGGCTTTCCAGATTTGAATGCAGTGGAGGAACAAGAAGGTTCAACGGATTCAGCAGCTACTGAATGTATAGCAGGCTTATGCCGATTCTGTCCAACCTGTTTTTCTTTTCCTTTGAGAATTCTTAATTCAGCTTTTAACCTTTCAAATTCTATTTGAAGAGCCTCTTTTTCAGCCTTCACAATCTCATAACCAGATTGTATTATCCTCAGTTGATTAAGGATGGCATCCAAAGTTTCTTCATTGTCAGAATTTTTAGGATTTGAACCACAAGTTGATTCATAATCACATCCAGCAGAGTGTTTATAGATACAGAATTGTATACCTCCTCTATTTCATCCATATTTTCCATTAAAGCATAATCATCCATATCAGCAACAAGTGCAGTATCATCAGATTCATTTCCTTTTTCTGATTCTACTTCATATCCTGATTCATCTTCAGCAACCATAGCTTTCTTGCCAGATCTTCTTTGTTGACTTTTACTCTTCAGTAGGTCTGGACAATCAGGTCTAAAATGTCCAGGCTTCTTGCAATTGAAGCAAAGATAATCAGGTTCCTTTTTCTGTTTTAGTTCAGGACAGTCAGGTTTGAAGTGTCCTGGTTTCTTGCATTGATAGCACAAGTAATCATTGTCTTTCTTGGATTCTTCTTTCTTCTTTTCACTAAATTTCTTTATGAAATTTCTTGGAGAACCCTTTCTAGTTTTCATCATTCTGATTTTCTTGCTAGTAGGGCAATCTGCTCTTCATCTCATCCAGTAGATCATCTTGAGCTCCTGATGTTTCTTCTTGATGTGTAGCAGCCAATGCAGTGGTCTTTGGTTCTTCTTTTTCAGTCTCAGGTATAAGTTTCTTACTGAATTCATAGGCCTTAAGATCTGAAAACAATTTGAAGGTGTCCTCTTCATGTAGACTTTTCATTTCTTCTATTGCAGTCACCTTCATCTCCCAAACTTCTTTTGCAGGTAATGCTTCTAAGATTTTTGAATTGATTTCTTCTTTTGAGTATTTTACACTCAGTAGGGTGAGTTCATCCATGATTGCATTGAATCTTGATTCCATTTGTTCAATAGTTTCATTTGGTTTCATTTTGAACTCTTGGAACTTCTTCTTTGCCACACTGATTTTATTCTTCTTGATTGCATCAGTGCCTTCATAGATTAATTGCAACTTATCCCAAAGTTCCTTTGCAGTCTTACAATCCTTCACCTTCATATACATATTGCTATCCAAAGTTCTGTATATGATATCAATAGAAATATTGTTGAGGTTTTCTCTTTTTCTATCTTCAGCATTCCATTCTCTTTTTGTCTTTGGAATGTACTGAGTCTCATTTCCCACTGTTACTGACTTGGTGATCTCCAGTGGTCTATCTGTCAGCACATCCATCATCTCATCATGTGTTGCAGCTAGAAAAGCCTGCATACGACATTTATACTCATCAAAACGATCTAAATAAAACATCAACATTGTTTTAGCATACTGGTTGTTATCCATGATGCAAAGCTTTGAAAATCAGAAACTTGAAAAAGTTTTCAAAGTATTTTCACAAGCACAACAAGTAGGATTACTTCAGAACAGAAGCACTGCTCCGATACCAATTGTTGGTCCCTTGAAAATGCTTTGGTTAAGTTTAAAGGGGGGGTGAATAAACTTAACACTTAAAACTTTTGGAGTTAACAAACTCAGCAACTTCGAGCACCGTCGATAGCTCGAGTCCGTCGATCGTTGATTTTACTGAATTTGTTGCAGCGGAATATATTCAAATTAAGCCTTATTACTTGTTGTTAAAGTATGATACCAAGTATTAGATACTCATTAGTGTAAGTGTGTGATTCAGTTGCTAGTTTCAGTAAGTTGATGTGCTAAATATACTAAATGCAGAATATAAGTGCAGAAAGCAAGTAGGCAGATTTTATAGTGGTTCCAGGTGGTGTAATCCTGTCAGTCCACTCTTCTCCTGTGATGTTGGAGGAAATTCACTAGAGATATTTGATGTAGCAGTTACAAATATCCCTAAGTTGTTTGTCCTTCACCAATAACTATGGCTTCACAAACTGAACACTTGGAACAGGTAGGATTGTTGTTCCAAAGTCTTCCACTGGTCCTTGAAGGGTAGGATTGCCTCTTCACCAGCTCCACCACAAACAAAAATCCTTGACACCCAAAGATGCTTCACTGTTTTCAGTAGGTTCTTGTAAAAGAAAGTTTGAATCAAGTAAGTGATTCAGCTTTCAGCAGCTTGATCAGGATGATATGATCAGTAGCTTGAAGTCCTCAAGTGTGTAAACTTGATGTAGCTTGATAGCAGATTACACTTGAAGAACTTGACTAGATCAGTAGCTATATGCTCAGTAGGGTCAGCAGGGTGTTTTCTTGATAAGAGTCAGAAGCACAAGATTATCTGTTGTTTTTCCTCAAATTTCATCATCTGTATCTGAATTGGGAGTCCTCTATTTATAGGTAGGAATCCTTGTGACTTATGTTTGAAATTCAAACATAGCCGTTTTAGATTTGTCCCATCTTGACTTGCTTTCTGTCCCTGTACATAGTACTGACACTGTCAGACTGCTTTTTGGCAGTTTTTAGTCTGTCCACCCTTTGACTTGTATCCATTGGATAAACCTCTGTTTCTTTCCAACGTCCCTTTAATCTTAGCCATTGATTTGTTTGATAAAATCAGAAGTTGTTATCTGTCCTTATCCTTGTATTCTTCAAATGTAACCTTTGATTAATTCGAAATATATGTTCAGCAGGTTCCTGTGAATGTAAGTCATTCGAAATGCATATCGGTCCACCGATCCAAAGTTGTTGTGTTTATAAAACACTATAGCTGACTTCTCTTGTATCTAACTTATTATTATGAAGTTAGATTACACCATTTTGATCATAACTAAGTTCCAATCACCACTTAACTTATGGAACTTAGGCCTTGTACACAAGGTATATGTAATTAGTTTAGGTCATCACAGACTTCCCAAAATTCTGATTCCATATCCTTGACTTAAATACTAAGTTTGATCCCTTAGCCTTCAATAATTGAGTTTGAGCCCTCAGCCTTCAGTAGTCAGCAGGTTCCTAAACTAGTCTACTGACTTAGTTACCCCTCGATGTGGACAGGGTCCTCGATGAAAGTCACCGCAACCAACATTGCTTGTTTGATCAAACCTATACAAAGATCAAATTCTAATAAACCTATACATTTGATCTAGACTTCTTTTTGCCTTTGCTCTATAACTGCTGATGGGAGTCAACTTTACGTGACTCCGGTGCATTATTTATCCCCGTTTACCACATTTTCAGCACATTTTTGGGTGATTTAGACCTTCTTCGGGGTGTTATCGTGAGCTCATGGCACGGGGAATGAATCCGTTACTTTGATGGATTATTACCTCTTTTTGTTGATATTAACCCTATTCCCGAGCACTTTTACCCTCCGGAATTGTTTGGATGTTTTTGGTTGTTTATGATGTTGAAGGGTATTGGTGTCTCGAGGACCTGAGAGGTGATGATTTGTGGCAAAAGGCATGATCGAAGCAAGATGAGAGATCAAAGAGGAAGAGAAATGAAGTTTGGGGGCAACAAGGGTTCAAACGCGCGTTTGAACCCCCAAACGTGCATTTCAGAAGTCATCAGTTGATTCAGAGTTCAACCCCTCCAAACGTGCGTTTGAAACTACCTTAAAAGCGCGTTTCAAATCCTCCAAACGCGCGTTTGAACCTTCTAAACACGCGTTCCAGATGAAGAACAGTCAAGATCCTGCCCAGAAATGAAGCAAAACGCACATTTGCACTAAGCAAAACGCGCGTTTGAAGAAGTTAAACGCCAGTCTCAGCCTCTCAAACGTGCGTTTGAAGCATTTTTCTGCAGATTTTCCCCCACCTATAAATACCCCCCTTAGACTTTTTCTTGAAGAACACCCATTCTCTTAGCAAAACCCTACCCATTTCTTAGCTCGATTTTTGTAATAGCTTAGAATACTTTCTCTTAGCTTGAATCAACTTAATATTAGCTTAATCTTTTCATTTCTTAGCTCATATTTCTACTTCAAACACTAAGAGACCACCTTTTAATTAGTTTACTATTTTGTACTTTTGGATCTCAAATTCGATTTTCTGCAAGTTAATGGTATATTTCTTCTTTCTTTTAGTTGCTATGTCTTTAATTTACTGTTTCTTTCATGTTTTAATTAGTATAATGAGTAGCTAAACACCAACATAGTCGAATCATGTGAAATTTGGTGAAATCACCCATTGGGTGATGAAATTGGGAGTGGGTAGTGCTTTTTTTTTTGCTTAATCTTGCTTATTTCATGTCTTAGAACTTGTTATAACATCGCTAGATTAGATTGATCACCTAATTTAGTAATCTCACATACCAATCTTACATATGTATTTTGCGGGGAGGTATGGGAAAAAGGGGTTCTAAGATCGCGGCGTAGACTCGGTTTAGTTGTTAAGCTTGAGCCCAACGCGAGGTTACTTTAAGCGGCTCTAGTGCATAACTTGTCTTGTTAGTGAATCTTCTTTAGGGAAGGGTAGTTAACTTGGCATAAGGTGTTAGGAGAGAGTTGTTTAGACCTTAGCACCGGAATTAGGAGTACGCACCCGTGAAATTGAATGCGAGAGTTCGTTTGTTTTAATGCACACTCCCGGTTTTGTCTATCCTTGGGGTTGAAATTAGCTATTTTGATCATGGTTCGGCTATGTCCCTTAATCTATCTTTAAAACCTAGTAGTTTAATCTTCTTTCTTTCCTTTCTTATCTTTAAACTCGTTAGTAGGAATTACTTTAGTATCGTTGTAGTAATCAAACACTTTAAACGATTGATCACCTAGACTAAGTAATAAGTTCACTTTGGTACTTGCAAACACTTTTCCCTTGGGTTCGACCTCGTACTCCTGTAGCTATTCTAGCAATCGACCCGGTACACTGCCGGTTAGAGAGTTAGTTTGCCCACGGTTTCGAGTCTTTATAAATTGTTTTTGTTGGGGTGAATTTTAGCTCAATCAACAGCTAGTCTGGCACTCATCACTAAAACTCAAAAATAAGTCCAACAAAAAGTATTCCACCTTCTTCGGTTGGCTAGTAAGTCTTTTATTTGTTCTGCTCTCTTTTTTCCCCGTACGTTCTAGAGACAAGAACCGACTTTACAAAGGTCGATTCTCAAATACGCCAACGGGAAGTCCGTTTTTTTGCTAAAAAACCGACTTGTACAAAGTCGATACTATTTTGGTACACAAGTAAAGAGGTGCATCAATAGAAATGGTGTGGTGCAAATAATAGTCCCTGATTTGTCCATCCAATGTTAGTGTGAACAGATACGGGTGAAATGGTATTGATATTTTCCTTTTATTTTTTGACATCAACCTTCACAACAATGCTTTTTAAGGCAATTTTACAGGCCCGTCGCCAAATCGGATTATAAGGCACTTAGACGGGGTTTCATCACCGTAAGTCAAACCCTAAACCCTAAAGTTGGTTCATTTGTAGTAAGATGTGCGCCTTTCTGGGTCATTTATTTTTCATACTTAATAATATCGTACTTCGTTGCATTTTATTGTTGCAGGCTCATTGTTGGGGAAATCCAAAGTTTATTTTTCACAACTACATGCTACGTGCGTTGGAAGAGGATTTCGAGACAGTTGTTGGCATAAGGCAAGTTAAATTCTTGTTTCTAAATAGGCTCTTTTATTTTGTATTTGTGTTACTAAAACTCGTAATGAATCATGACATCGTTTTTCTTGATGCAGTTGGTACTTGTGGGTGATTGTGGTCACATTTTTGTTGCTTAATATTTATGGTATATGCCTTTTATTTATAATTCTTACATTATATTGCTCATACCCCATAACCATCAAAATATTATTATTTTATTTATTTTATAGACCTTAAAAACTATGTCTGTTTTACATTTGCTGTGTGTGTACGCGAGGTTGGCACAGTTATGTTTGGATAGATTTTATTCCTTTCATTGTAAGTGGGACTTATATGTGTGTTTTGTCTCGGTGCATACATTTATGTGGTTAGTTGTTAGTTACTCACTCACGGGAAGTTTGAACGATTTTGTTAGCTTCTGCTAGCCGTAGGCACGAAATTGGAGCACGTGATCACACAATTGACTCATGGTGTTGCGGAGAGACATACAGTTATAGAAGGTGAATTGGTGGTAAAGCCTTCTGATGATCACTTCTGGTTCCGTCGACCTCAAATTATCCTCTTCTTGATCCACCTCATTCTCTTTCAAAATGCTTTTGAGATTACATATTTATTTTGGTATCTCATTCAATTTGGTTTCGACAAGTGCACAATAATGGATCCAGTTCATTTCATTTTCAGGCTTATCACTGGGTAAGACCAAAAAGTGTCTGGTTTTAGCTATTTGCATATTTTTACCGGGGATGTTTTTTTTTTTAAAATACGATTAATTTCAGGGTGGCTATTCGGATTTTTTTTGTAGTTATAGCACTTTGCCTCTGTATGCGCTTGTCACTCAGGTAATTAATTTCCAATCTAAAACCATATTTAATTTAATTTTGTTGTGAACCAACTAAATTAATAATAAAACAGATGGGTACCCACTTCAAGACCTAAGTATTCAATGAACATGTGCAAGCTGACATTGTCGGTGATGGTTCAACGGTTGGTTCAGCACCCGAAGAATACATATGAGAGATATATATTGGTAGATCCAACCTTGACGGAGGAAACACACCACTAGAGATCGTTGAAGCTGATTGATTTTTGTATTTGATAATTTTAATCATTTATTGTGTTGTTATTTGTAATAAGATTATAAATACTCTTAAATCTTGAATATAATCAAATATGAGCAATATTATTATTTTTTCAATTTTTTGTTTTTTTTCTTTCTTACTTTTTATTATTTTACACTTTTATAACTCGTTATCGACACTAATTGCTACAATTTCTCATATGCATATTTTTCTAGGTGTGAGCAAAAAATCAACAAACTAATACAAATTTTTCTATCTCTGGACAAATTAAACCTTCTTTTTCACTTTTCATCGCTAATTTATTTATTCGGCACATAACCTGCTCACTCGACAGTTAGAAGAAACTTGCAAACAAATTCAATTCAATTAGGAAGTGAGAAAAATTCCCACAAATCACTCCTCAATTAGTGTCACCATCTCTCTCCCAATATTTCCTAAACCTTAAATTCCTTAAAGTGACCCCTCCAAAAAAAAAAAAATATCCTTAAAGTGAACAAGGATGATAAAGTATAGAATGCAACAACTTGATATTTAAATGTGTACAAAACGGATAAATTCCAAACAAAATCAAGTTGATAACCCTATCTATCCATCTATATATCTATCTAGATATATAGTTAATTAGTGAATATCACAGAAGATCAAGTTAATATAAACCAAAAAACCAACAAGAAAATTTTAGTGAATCTACATGGATAACATTTTAATGTAAATGGAAAATGTACAAAGTCCACTAGTACGTGAACCTAACGAGAATCAGCCAGTGTTAGTGAATATCAAAATCCATAACCCTTGAATCAGCCAATGTCACACAGTTAGTGGGTTTTCCATTGATAGTGAATACTGCTCTTTAAATATATATATTTGCCGTCTTCTTCAACAATTTTTTTTTTTAATTCTCTTTATTTTGATATCTCTTTTGATATAATTGCATCGTTATTAATGTGATTTATTGTCGAAATAGAGTTTGATATAATTACTTTACAATAGAGCTTGTTATTTTAATCTTAGAAGAGCACCAGTTACCAATGAGGCTTGACGGTCAAAGGTGGGCCTTAGAGTTTGTTATTTGCGTATCACTCATGTCAGTAAAGTGACTTAAACTCTACATCTAGTGGAACCAATCTGAAGACTTAGCATTTGTGTGATGGACAAACCGAGTAGTGTACTCAATTCCGTGCATCGTAGAGAGTGGAGTCTACTGAGGCTTTTGTCAGCAGAGTGAAGTCTGCTGAGTACTAGGATACAGCAGGGTCCCACATCTGTTATTTCTGTTATGTGACAGCTATACAGTGTCATTAAAAGGAGGACACGTGTAGGGGTATTTATGGCGTATCAGACAAAGGTTCCTTGCGGCTAGGGTTTAGGGATTTGTGCCTATAAATACAGTTGTTGTTGCATTGTCTGTGTGTGTGAAATCTGTAACTCAATGCATAATAATAAAGATCTCTTTTCTGCCCGTGGTTTTTTTTATCTCTCTCACTTTGAGAGGGGTTTTCAACGTCAAATCTGTGTTCTTCTTGTTTTCTGTTATCTCCTTTGATTATTTACGTTTGATTGCATCTGTTTCTATTTCTTGCATCTGAAGTTATCTCCATCTGTCACAACAAGTGGTATCAGAGAAAGGTTCTGGAGAAAACAATCTGTACGATCAACTTCATCTTCACCAAGGCCTTCAGCAAGGTGCTAGGATCTGTGATAAACTTGTGATCTTTAGCAAGAAAAGATGTCAGCAGTAAACGTGAAAATCAATAAATTTACAAGAAGGAACAGTTTTGTCCTGTGGCAAATCAAGATGCGTGCACTGTTGAAACAGCAGGGTTTGTGGAGTCCTTTATCTGACAAACCAAATAGAGGTGCAGAAGATTATGCCAGTCTGGAAGAGAAAGCACATTCAGCCATCATGTTGTGCTTATCTGATGATGTTATCACTGAGGTTGCTGAGGAAGACACCGCAGCCAAGTTGTGGAATAAGCTTGAAAGCCTGTATATGACCAAGTCACTGACCAACAAGTTTTTGTTGAAACAGAGGTTGTTCAGTTTAAATATGCATGAAGGGAGTCCACTGAGAGACCATCTTGACCAGCTGAACACAATATTACTTGATCTAAGGAATATTGACATTAAAATTGAGGATGAAGATGCAGACATAATCCTGTTGGTGTCATTACCGGCATCATATAAAAACTTTGTGCAGTCTTTCATAGTTGGGAAGGATACAGTAGCTTTAGAGGATGTGAGGTCTGCCTTACATGCCGGGAGCCGAGACACAAGTGTCTTGGGGATGACGGACGGTCGATGGGCTAATAGCTAGCAGCAATAGTGGAAAAGGATATGGATAGAAGAAGAAAAATAAGTCAGGGTCCAAAGGTCCTACGTCTACTGATGTCTGTAATTACTGTAAGGAGCAGGGACATTGGAAGTCCAATTGTCCAAGGAAGAAGAAACAGTAGGAAGGCAATTCTGGCACAGTAGCCCTAGCTACTGAGTAATCTGATGAGGATCTGGTTCTAGTTGCAAGGGATTCTACACACCATAATGGTGTGTGGATACTTGATTCTGGAGCATCCTACCATATTTGTCCAAACAGGGAGTGGTTTTCTACTTATGAGCAGATGGATGGTGGTCAAATCTATATGGCCAACAGCAAGTTTGAAAAGTTGTGGGAATTGGCTCAGTAAAGTTAAGGATAGAGGACGGTAAATTCTGTACACTGAAAGATGTAAGACATGTTCCACAGATGACCAAGAATTTGGTATCTCTCAGTCTACTGGACAGCAAGGGGTTCAATTTCAAGGGTGAAGGTGAACTATTGAATGTCTTCAAAAATTCAGTTGTAGTCCTCAAAGGCATCAAAAGGGGAACCTTGTATATAATACAATGATCTACTATATCTGGCACTGTTGTTGTTGCATCCTCAGCAGTTCACCAGTCTCAGCAGACTCAGCTGTGGCACATGAGACTAGGTCACATGGGTGAAAAGGGTATGCAGATTCTTTCTTCAGCCGGATTTCTTGAGGGATATAAGGTCAAGAATCTGGACTTTTGTGAACATTGTGTGTTTGGGAAATTGCATAGAAGTAAGTTCTCGCGGGGTTGCACAACACAAAGGCATCACTTGATTATATCCATTCGATCCGCTGGGTCCATCAAAAGTTGAGTCATTGGGAGGTCACAGATATTTTGTGTCATTCATAGATGACTATTCGAGGATGACTTGGGTGGTGATGATGAAGAACAAAAGTGATGCATTCAGTAATTTCAAGCAGTGGAAGGCCCTAGTGGAGAATCAGTTAGGCAAGAAAATCAAGAAGCTTCGTACGGATAATGGTCCTGAATTTCATTGGAATGATTTTGATTCATTTTGTGCAGCTGAGGGTATTGCCAGACATCATACTGTAAGGAATACACCTCAGCAGAATGGTGTAGCTGAAAGGATGAATCAAGCTCTATTGGAGAGGGTAAGATGTATGCTTTCTCAAGCTGGTTTATCAAGGAGATTTTAAGCAGAGGCTATAAAAACAGCTTGCTACTTAATCAACAGAAGTCCTCACACAGGGATCAATCTCAAGACACCATTTGAGATGTGGTCAGGCAAGCCTGCTGACTACTCAGTTCTAAAGGTTTTTGGGAGTACAGCTTACTATCATGTTAGTGAAGGGAAGTTGGAGCCAAGAGCTAATAAGGGAGTGTTCGTGGGGTATGGTGATGGAGTGAAGGGATATAGAATTTGGTCATCAGCAGAGTCCAGAGTAATCCTCAGCAGGGATGTTGTGTTTGATGAAAATTCTATGTTAAACTCATCAGTGGGGAGGTCTACTAAATCTGAAACAAGTGATGAATCTGATAGTGTTGAGAAACATGTGGAGCTTCAGGTGGAGTCTACTGATATGCAACAATCAGTGGATCCAAATCAACGCTATACTGATCTGGATAATGAACCAGAATCTGACCCAAGCCAGCCTACTGAGACCTCAGTAGGGCGTCATACAAACATTAATCAGCAGAGTCTAGCTGCCAGCAGGCCTAGAAGATCTAATGTTGGGATACCTCCAATAAGATATGGGTATGATGATTTGGCTGGATATGCACTCCAAGTTGCAGAAGAGGTAGAGGTTGCTGAACCTACTATTACAGGGAAGCAGTGACATGTACAGAAGCATCTCAGTGGCATGCATCCATGGGAGATGAAATGGAGTCATTATTGAAGAATCAGACTTGGGAATTGGTCAAAAATGACCCTACCGACAAGGGAGTTGTGACTTGTAAATGGATTTTCAAGAAAAATGAAGGAATAACTAAGGCAGAAGGGGTCAAGTATAAGGCACGCTTGGTTGCAAGAGGATTCAGTCAAAAGGAAGGGGTTGACTTTGAGGAAATATTTTCACCAGTGGTCAGACACACTTCAATCAGGGTGTTACTAGCAATGGTGGCACAAAGCAGATCCGGAACTTGAGCAATTAGATGTGAAAACCGCTTTTCTACATGGTGAGGTGGATAAGGAGATATACATGACACAAACTCGAGGGTTTTCAAGTTCCCGGCAAGGAAAATTATGTTTGCAAGTTGAAGAAATCATTGTATGGTTTGAAGCAAGCTCCAAGGCATTGGTATAAAAGGTTTGACAGTTTTATGCTTCAGCAGGGTTACAGCAGAAGTCCTTATGACTATTGTGTATACCACAGTCTGCTGAAAGATGGATCACATATCTATCTTGTTCTGTATGTGGATGACATGTTGATTGCTGCTGCAAGGAAGTCTGATGTTGAAAATCTGAAGAACCTTCTCAGTGCCGAGTTTGAAATGAAGGATTTGGGTGCAGCCAAGAAAATCTTGGGGATAGAGATCTGGAGAGATAGAAGTCAGAAGAAATTGTTCTTGTCCCAGCAGGGTTATGTGCAGAAGATACTGACCAAGTTTGGGATGTCTGCTGCAAAACCAATAGATACTCCTATGGCATCAAATATTCATTTGTCTGTTTATGCTTCACAGTCAGCTGAAGAGAAGGAGTATATGTCAAGAGTTCCCTATGCTAGTGCAGTTGGCAGTCTGATGTATGCCATGGTATGCACTAGGCCTGATCTGGCTCAGGTAGTCAGTGTTGTCAGCAGGTTTATTGCTCAACCTGGAAAGGAACACTGGAAAGCTGTTAAAAGGATATTCAGGTACCTGAGAGGTACGGTCGATGTTGGTCTCATTTATGGAGGTGATATTAGTCTGGTCACAGGCTACTGTGATGCTGATTATGCAGGTGATGTTGACAGTAGAAAATCAAAGACTGGTTATGTGTTTACATTGGGAAATGCGGTGGTCGGCTAGAAAGCTACTCTTCGGGCTACGTAGCCTTATCAACTACGAAGCGAATATATGGCTCTTCTTGAAGCGACTAAGGAGGGTATCCGGTTGAAGGGGCTAGTCGGTGATTTGGGGTTGCATCGGGATTAGGCCGAGATATATTGTGACGACCTAAGTACGTATGTTTAGCCAAGGATCGGGTTCATCGAGAGAACCAAGCATATTGATGTCGGTATCATTTTTCGAGAAATGAGAAGAGGGTTGTGGTGAAGAAGATTGGCACAAAGGAGAATCCTGCTGATATGTTCACTAAACCAGTTCAGCAGAGTAAGTTTCAGCTTTCCCTGGACTTACTGAATATTCGGAGCTTATAATCTGTTTCTGGAAACTCTACTGAGGACAGATCAGTGGAGTGGATGCTGTGGAGATCGTCTGGTACAAGTACATCTGGCATTGACGAATGTATCTGGTACAAGTACATCTGGTTATGCAATCTGTTTGACTCTGGTGAGAGTTGAAGTCAAGGTGGAGATTTGTCAGTAAAGTGACTTAAACTCTACATCTAGTGGAACCAATCTGAAGACTCAGCTGTGTGATGGACAAAGCAGAGTAGTGTACTCAATTCTGTGCATCAGTAGAGTGGAGTCTACTGAGGCTTCTGTCAGCAGAGTGAAGTCTGCTGAGTACTGGGATACAGCAGGGTCCCACATCTGTTATTTCTGTTATGTGACAGCTATAAGTGTCATTAAAAGGAGGACACGTGTAGGGGTATTTATGGCGTATCAGACAAAGATTCCTTGCGGCTAGGGTTTAGGGATTTGTGCCTATAAATACAGTTGTTGTTGCATTGTCTGTGTGTGTGAAATCTGTAACTCAGTGCATAATAATAAAGATCTATTTTCTGCCCGTGGTTTTTTATCTCTCTCACTTTGAGAGGGGTTTTCCACGTTAAATTTGTGTTCTTCTTGTTTTCTATTATCTCCTTTGATTATTTACGTTTGATTGCACCTATTTCTATTTCTTGCATCTGAAGTTATCTCCATCTGTCATAACAATTCATATGAATGTGATTGAAACCTTGATCATTCTTTTCTCTTATATATAAAGTGCATGTGAAATACCAACCATTACACATTCATTCATTCTCACTCCATACAATATTTAAGCGACCCATGGGTGATTATATAGCAAAATCAAGAAACCTTGTCATCATCTTGCTAATTTCAATTTGAGCAGCAGCTTATCTAGCATAAGCCTCTGAATACGAGCCGACACCTTTCGAAAAATATCGAGTTCATATTGTCAATGAGCTTTCCTCTGGGAAAGAGCATGTGCATGTTGATTGCTGGTCTTCAGATAATGATCTTGGGTTGCATGATCTTTACCATAAAGATGATTTGCACTGGCATTTCAAGATGAATTTTTGGATGTCCACTACATTCCGGTGTTATATTGAGTGGAACGAGAATGTAAGCATTTGTTAGTGGGCAGTGAAAGAAGATGGGTTTTACTTTGCGGGTCACGAAAATCCTTCTCCAAAGGATCTGCATAAAATAGAAAACTGGAATTAATCCGGTTGTGTGATATGTATACATAAACCTCCGTGCATCGATCTTGTTCAAATCATAAAAATCCAAAAATAAATATTCAACAAGAATTAATCCAATATTAATTTCATCTTGTTGTTTTCCCTTTGCTGCTGGGTTCAATTAAATTTTCGGCCCTTATTTGACCCTTATTTGCATGTGCTCGTAGCAACCTCTAAGTTTTATGTTTCCTAGAAAGTTTTTATTCATTTAATATAATCATCTATTCAAACGGCTTTAGATCGATTACGAAACTCTATGGATTAATCGCAAATTTTATGTTGATCCAGATCCAAATCCTAGTTGATGGTCCAAAACCAATAGAAATTCAACTTTTTAAAATGGACCCCTATTTGTAAAAACTTTTCACCAATGAATTTCCTTGAACTGGAGTATCCAGTTTCGAGTTCAAGTGGAGACAAAAAGTATGCGTGGATACATTTTATTTCCGAAAAAAATAAAATTAACTTTTCATTAACTTCATTTTACATGAATGAACCTACTTTAATTATTCTTCATAAAACTTTTCATTAACTTCATTTTACATTAGTGAACCTACTTTAATTATTCTTCACAAATTGTGGATGAAAGAGGCTAGAATCAACTTTTCAATACAAAATAAATAAATAGTACACACTATTTGAAAAAATTGCAAAAAGAATAAAATAATAGTCACTAGACAAATATACTATTAGGTATATAATAAAAAATCGTGTTTTTTTTTTATATCATATGCCGCCCCATTCTTTCTTTCTTTCTTTATTTTTTTTATATAAATAATCGTAGCTTTTAATTAGAAGCATCCTGAATGCTCAATGTGTGCACATTAAGCAGGATGTGCGCACATTGAGTCCTGTTTGGTGAAATGTTGTGTTTTAAGTCCCGAATCTAGTTTCAATTGTTGTTTCTTGATATTATAACAATAAATGAACATGAACAAGCCATGATTAAGCTTCTGATGCGTTTAGTTCCGGCACCGAATGTACACTTCCTAAGAGTTGCAGTTCGGGACCGTCAGAAGAGTATGATTGGCTTGTGCTTTGATGGATTAATATTCATCAATGTCTGTGTAATTGCTTGGCCTTGTCCGTGTCTAGTGGTCTAGGAAAGAGAGTAGTAGATGTGAGGAGCTTACTTGAAAAACTTAGGTGGCTAATTAATAATTAATAACGAACATACTTGTTTAGTACTTTGTACTAACCTCAATTGCATTTTTGCTTTGTATGCTTTTGGGGTGAGAAGATGAACATGTTGAACTTGAGCTCGATGAGGAGTTTGATAATGATATGTGACGGTGATGCTTGGATGACGTTTCGGGTTCTTTTACTTTATGATGTACTAGACCGTGTTGTACTTTTGTTTCATGTTTGTAAGACAAGTGTTGTACCTTCCTTTTAGACATCGTACATTGTAAACTTTGGACCTTTCATTGTTGTAAGTTAAACAATTCAGCTATAGTCGATTTGTATTCTTTTCTTAGAGGCATTTATGTTTTTACCCAAGCTTTTTTGGTTTCCGTTGCTTTATTTTCGATCCGACAACGTAGAGACTGGCGTATAATATTAGATTTATGTAAGGTTATATGCGCCGGACATTCTCTTCTAGATAAGGGCTCGGTATCCGGGAGCGGGGCGTTACATGTATTTTTTCAAGAGTATTTTTGTAACACCCCTGAATTTTGAGTAAGGGTAAAAGGGTAATCTCCATATCTATTTACCCAAATTGTTATTTACATTTATTTTAAAGTTTTGAAAAATTAGAAAAAGAAATCAATATGGAATTACCTCATAACTCCCATTATCTATTTTTATGCATAATCAATTCCTATTCACGTAACCCCCTCCCCCAAACCCTCCAAGTCGTGCATCCTTCCATGCTTCTGTTCGACATTCTCGGGAAGAAAAGAGGAAAAGCTTCAAAATTCATAGTAATTCATGGAGTGTTCCTAAATTCGGAATAAAACCGTCACGATGATCAACATATCGAGGACAACGTTGTGTAATATTTTCCACAACGATCCATAAGGAAGCCTTATTATGGTTTATCAATTAAGAATGGATAAATATGCATCTGTGTGTTGTCGTACGAGAAGAAGAAAAAAAATGGGCGAAGCTCAGCCATCCGAATTGAACCTGGAGCAATTGAGGAGCAAAACTATATATACACGTATTCCTATAGCTAGCAGGCGGTAGTTTGGTAATATAGAAGAAACGAAGATCAAATACCTTCATGATTGGATGAAATATATTCATGATATGTGAAAATGGAATAAAGAAAAATACACAGAGATGGTTGTACTTAATATAATAAGCCATGACTGAATCATAGGATTATATTTGTTCGAACCAACGGTCGTTCGACCGGAAGCCGGAGAATAAAGAACGAAAAAGAAAAGAAAAGAAAGAAAGAAACAAAGGAAGTAGATTTGGACATCATTCGGTACAGCAAATCGTGAATAAATTACTAGGAACTTGGGATCCTGTTCATTTGAAGCCAAAACCGAGGTAAGGGGGTGTTTTTCAATCGGTGTTTTATTTTGCTATTGTTAATTTATATATTAAATTGTTAATGTGTTAATTGGGGTGATAATGTGGTGTGGGAATTAATCGTTATTCTTGGACTAATTTTTGGATTAAACAGGTTCAGCCGGCTAGCTAATATAATTTGTTGTACTTTTAGTTAGGACCGGTAGAGTGAATTCAATGTTATTATACTAATATTACTACCATATGTTCGAATAGGACCTGTGATCAATTCTCAGGTTTGACGTTGGCTTCTTTATAAAAAGAATGGGTGTTCAAGTGGAGTTAATAATGTTATTGTTGATGATGTTAATGAATCAAACAGAATGATAAAAAAGGGTGCAGCATATATAGAAGAGGACATGTAATTGCCGTATGATAAAAAGGGAAAGAAAAGTGTGTTGCATTAATGTTGTGCTTTTACGTGTATTACACGATACGATGTGGTTTGTATGTTCTTACGGTACATTATATGTTAAATGACAAAGTCTAATTTCTGACTTCAGGTGCCTTAGCATCAATCGCCACAACTGAGACCCTCTGCGGGGAGAAGGTGGTAGCCCAGAAGGCGGTTGTTTAGACCTTGCGGGGTCATTGGTTTAGTAGTCATTGATGCCTTTTACAACGTGCTAGGTTGTTAATCTAGATTGTCTCAGCCTTATACGTGAATAAACTTAGGTGGTTAGATTAACTACGTATGTGATGAGTCTAAAAGATAAAACGTTGTAATTCTTGGTGAGGCACATTTATGATTCGCAGCATGGAATTATTTCTCATACGTAACGGACAATATTCGGGTTTTGGTAAATGTTCCACACAGAACCATCCGTGCCATATGAGGTGCTGAATACGTCCCGGTGCATACCCATCATTCGGGCATTGTGTCCTTGAATTACAATGTAACATAGATAATTGCTCGTGATGGTGCTAACAGACCTAGCAGAGGGGAGTGTATCTTAATGCAACATATGTGGTAGATGTGTAGATCAATATGTGTTCCAGATCTTCTACCCCTTACTGAGTACAAAATGTACTTACCCCTTTTCTTATTGTACACCACCCCGAGAAGATTGGCAGGTAGATGAGTTTGGCTATGACGATAGTCAAGATACAGACGTTTGAGCTTGAAGTTCGAGATGAAGTTTATTTTACTTTTCATTGTTTCAATAATTCCTTGGAGTTGTAAACGTTTAACGTTTGAGATGCCACTAGACTTTTAGCTTCCCGTTTTATCTTTTTTTATTTGGGATTGTAATAGTTTAAACAACATTTAATTATGTTGTTTCTTTTGAGGATGTTCTTAGACTTGATTTGGAACTTTGATCGATCTGTTTTGTTTGTCGTTTGACATTCCCGAGTTGTTCTTTTAAGTCTTCCGCTTTGCATTTGATATTAATGTATGATGACGTAGGTTTACGTATATATATATATACTTCTTTGATTTATTAAAGAAATAAATATATATGCGTGCCGGGCGTTCTTTCCGGATAAGGACTCGGTGTCCGGAACGGTGCGTCACAGTTGGTATCAGAGAGAAAGTTTCTTTCTTACGTCTAAGATCGTAGTCTAAGATGAATTTTTATAAGTCTCTTTAGCAGCTTAGCTGGCCCTTTTTTCTTGACATTTGGCTAAGAAATCTACAAGGAGAACTTGTAAGTTTGTCCATTAAGAAATCAGTCCTTACAGGTGAAGTCTTTAAACGAAACCATGTAACCTAGGATTAAGTGAAACCCCTCTAAGTAAAGCTTTGAGATCGGAGTCTTATGCCTACACCTTTAAGTTGAGGTCCTCTTGGTTGAATATTCCTTACACTCCCTATTGTGATCTCTCCACTTCTTTCTACACCTCAATGTCAAAGCCTACACTTTGGCTTGACCTATTCCCTTAGAGAATGATGTCCGACTCAACTCTACATATCCTCCACTCCCTCTTCTCATATCGCTTGGTTCGTGTTTACCAAAATTCTTTTACCTTGCTTTGATCGAAATGGGTTCTACACGAACTCCATATACAATTCTATCCTTTCCAAGTGCTTCTCACTCGTTTCAACTATTAGTGTCAAAGGTCTTCTGCTTTGGCACATAGTTTTCATCACCCTCGTGGTTGGCTCAATCCAACACGAGTGCATGCCTTTTGTTTTGGTGTTTGCCTTTCATGTAAACCCATTTCCCCTGCTCCAAAATATTCTGAAAATTTTCAGCAAGATAGATCAGTGTTTTATCTACAACTTCTCTTCTTACATCAACTCGACAATCATTATGGATTGTTCAGAAAATTTATGTTAATGCCGGACACTCTGTCCAGAAAATCTGCAGCATCACTTTCACTTCTTCTTCTGTTTTGAACAGGTTAACCACATTCAAATGACCTGAATTTTTGATATGTTGCAGACAACATATTTATCTATAACTTTCCTTTTGGGATTATGTTCAAATTCCTTTTCGTTTGATCACAAACTGCAACCCGAGTCAGTGTTTAATAATCTGGAAATTCTTACGGTTTCTGCACTCGGCAACAATAATTGTTTTTGACCTACCTTTTCTCATCAAAATATTCTAATCTCTTGCTATCACCTGGGAAACTCCAGTACCTACACCGTTTCTCTTTTGATTGTGCTCAAATTCCTTTTCGTTTGGGCTGCACAAGTAGATAATATCAGATCCGGAGTAAATATCAACTCCAACCGCCTGAAAGGAACCCTCACCTCTTTGACTTAAGGCTAGGGCTAAGAGAGTAGTAAGTTATGATTTTTATGTTCTAGAAGTTTTCTCGAAGTTGATCTTCTTCTGGGTTAAGTCTTTTAGTGGGTTGTTGGGAGAGCTAACATTGTGGTTTATTTTGCAGTTATAAACAAACACCAAGTCGTTGTCTTCCAGCAAGCCACGTTTGAAGTTCAAACCTTTATGCCTTTCTTCGATCATGCCTTCTCTGGTGAATTACTTCCCATTTGATTCCTCACTTGAGATCTTTAATCTCAACAAGTCATCTCCACTTGTTTTCATGAATTACCTCATAAACATGTCTCCATAAGCCTTTATTTTGAACAAGTTTATACCTTTACCTTTCTAATCAAAGAAACGAGTTCTCTATAATTTTGCATTGTTGCACCCTCATTCTTCATTTCATATTCAAATTTGATTAAACCTTCTAATGACAAAACATTCTTCTTACTTGTGTTTATTCTCAACTTCCCTCCTAAGGGTAGTGTTGATGTTGTAAATTTTATATCTAATGCTGCCATTCCTTCAAGGTATGCATTCCACCTTCATGCCAGTAGATCTTTAACTCTACCATGACCTTCCTTTTCAAATAGTTATTTGTAATCTTCTGGCGATTTATGCTAAACCAGTTTTCAAGCAGAAGGTAGTCTATGTCAAGATGCCTTCCGAACCTATCTGACCAACCAACATTTGAATTACAAAACTTCTAATTTCAACTAAGATTAATGCACCTTGTACCTTGTCAGTTTTAAATCTCTTTCAGGCCATTTAGAGCCATGAACCACCGGACACACCTCTTGACGTTCCCTCTTTTGTCTTTGTGGTTCTATAACAATTTTGTTAAACCAGTTGAAACGTCTGTTCTGTTTTAACCTTTTCATTACCTCATAAGGAATAACTTTGAGGGCTTATTCTTTGGTATTGTACTATTCTTCTCGAATAGTGCAACCTTGAACACTTGAATTGGACCGTCAATGATTTTTTTCACCTCTTTTGGAAGTTTGAATTAATTTTATGAAATCAAGCTTTATCCGACATTTCTTAAGTGTCTTTCATCCTTCACACAAAAAACTTGGTTATCGCATACTCTTCTTTTCAATACTTTTGATTTTCCTTTACATTACCTTGAGGAAGTTTCTATCTCATTTGATAACCTCTCTTTGACTTGTGCAAACTTGGACACTTTTTGACAAGTTTTTATTTCATTCTGAGACCTTTTTGGTATGCTCATTTTGGCACCTTAACATCTTCACGTTGAGATTCTTGCTCTCTTCTTGATTTCTTGGTTGTTTATTCTTTCAGGTGCTTGACCTTGCACTTTTGCTTTGCTCTTATGTTGTGGAATGATTCCTCTACAACATTCATACAAACTGAGGACCTCCCTAGTTCGCCAACAACCATTTTATTTATCAAATCGTTAACGACTAAGGTAACTTGCCAGACGTTCTCAAGTCCAATATTATTTTCCCTCTTATATTATATGTTCACAAGCTTTTGCAAGATGATCTTTTGTTTTATTCCTTTTGGTGTTTATCTTTTATATTATGATGCACCACTCATCCTTCAATCTTGAACCAACTTCAGACTTCCCTCGATCTGAAATCATCTTGTCATGTTGTAACCTATGAAACCTCCCTTGTTTCGAGTGCATTATGCCATTTTCTTTGGCGTAACAAGTTGACCTACCACCCTGGCGCTCAACTAGTCAATTCTCAATTTTCTTGGCTTTCGGGAAGAAAGAAAAAAAAACCGCCCATCCTTTTTGCGTTGTTTGTTCCACGTTTCAACTTTCATTGTGTTCCACGTTCTAACTGTAATTGTTTTCCACATCACCCTCGAACTTTTGTAAGATATTTCATATCTTCCTCTCAGATGCATAAGGATCGGGTTGGACCGTCAGAGAGAAAGTATGGCGAATACATGCTCTTACTTCCCGAAAAGTCTTAGAAGCTCTTCAGTTAGGATCCTTGTGGTTCTTCAGCAAGCTTGTGTTACAGTGTTGGGTGTTGAAGTCGGAAGAAGTCTAGTGTGCCAAGAATTGCGGGTCAGTTGGAAATTTAAGCATTCATGATTTAGTCAGCAAACACAAGGAAAGAGAGTTGTGTTGTTGATTGCAAGATTCGAGACAGTGATGAGATAGTGAAGAAACAAGACTAAGATCCAGTTGTTGTTGGTTACGAGAGAGTGGCCAGAACCCAACCAGCCGGTGGTTATGAGTTGGAGGAAGATGGCAACAATTAGCATTACAACCGGCTTCATGTTCCGAATGTGGAGGAATTGAGAAAGACACTGACGGATGAATCCTACAAGATAGCGATTGCATATCATCCCAGAGAAACCAATACGTGTAGAGAGTTGAAACACCAATGTTGGAGACCTTTTATAAGGATAGAGATAGCAAGGTTGCCTATAGCAATAGTTACCACACCAACCGTTTGAAGCTCTATATGAAGGAAAGTGTAGAACGCTAGTTTTTTGGGATGAAGTGGGACAGTGACTGAATACAAGACCAGAGTCGATACAATAAGCCAGAGAGGAGGTTGAAGTGGACCTACGCATCCTCGAGATGGCTCAAGATAGGTAGAAGAATTGTGAAGATGAAAGATGAAGATTGTTAGAGGTTGAAGTTGAAGATAAAGTGTATCTAAAGATGTTCTCAATTAAATGAGTAACCTGGTTTGGGCAGACATGCGACTAAGCCTCAGTTATGAAGGCCCTTACGTGATCTTGGCTAAACTCGGACCCTTAGCTTATCCTTTTGGAGTTACCAGAATCCCTTTCACGAGTGCATGACATACTTTATATGTCAATGTTAAGGGAATGCTTAACCGCCATTGATGAGGAAGCAAGCTTTGACCTTGAAATAGTTGAAGAGAACATGATTTATGCGGAAGAATCAGTTGCACTTTACAATGGAAGATGAGGAGAATTTAGATGGAAGACGTAGAGCTGGTCATGGTTCAGTGAAGCAGTCATACACCGGAAAGGACGACATGAGAGTTAGAAGACAAGACACTTTGTGAAGCTCCAGAGTTCAAGTATCTCCCAGACATGATCAGTTTCGAGGACGAAACTTGTCTTAAGGGGGAAAGGATGTAACACCCATGAATTTTGAGTAAGGGTAAAAGGGTAATCTCCATATCTATTTACCCTAATCGTTATTTACATTTATTTTAATGTTTTGAAAAATTAGAAAAAGAAATCAATATGGAATTACCTCATAACTCCCATTATCTCTTTTTATGCATAATCAATTCCTATTCACGTAACCCCCTCCCCCAAACCCTCCAAGTCGTGCATCCTTCCATGCTTCTGTTCGACATTCTCGGGAAGAAAAGAGGAAAAGCTTCAAAATTTATAGTAATTCATGGAGTGTTCCTAAATTCGGAATAAAACCGTCACGGTGATCAACATATCGAGGACAACGTTGTGTAATATTTTCCACAACGATCCATATGAGGTGCTGAATGTGTCCCGGTGCATACCCATCATTCGGGCATTGTGTCCTTGAATTACAAAGTAACATAGATAATTGCTCGTGATGGTGCTAACTGACCTAGCAGATGGGAGTGTATCTTAATGCAACATATATGGTAGATGTGTAGATCAATATGTGTTACTGATCTTCTACCCCTTACTGAGTACAAAATGTACTTACCTCTTTCCGTATTGTACCCCGCCCCGAGAAGATTGGCAGGTAGATGAGTTTGGCTATGACGATTGCCAAGATGCAGACGTTTGAGCTTGAAGTTCGAGATAAAGTTTATTTTACTTTCCATTGTTTCAATAATACCTTGGAAATTGTAAACGTTTAATGTTTGAGATGCCACTAGACTTTTAGCTTCCCGTTTAATCTTTTGTTATTTGGGATTGTAATAGTTTAAACAACATTTAATTATGTTGTTTCTTTTGAGGATGTTCTTAGACTAGAGTTGAAACTTTGATCGATCTGTTTTGTTTGTCGTTTGACATTCCCGAGTTGTTCTTCTACGTCTTCCGCTTTGCATTTGATATTAATTTATGATGACGTAGGCTTACGTATATATATACTTCTTTGATTTATTAAAGAAAAAAAATATATGTGTGCCGGGCGTTCTTTCCGGATAAGGACTCGGTGTCTGGAACGGGGGCGTCACAATTTTAAATTGAGATTTTTTTTTGTAAAGGAAATTGAGATTTAAAATTATCAAGATTTTCTTACACTTTCTACTATTGTAACGAGACCTTAAAATATAAGGCAATACTATGTATTGCAGGGCCTAACTGAAGTATAACTCTGGTTAAGGGATTAGACATCGATGTTATTGTTGTTGTTGTTTTTGGGTTTTTTTTCAAAGATGGTGGTCCAGGTGGGACGACCCACCGTGTATTAGTGGGCAAAGGAGACACCGGTGTATTTGATGATAACAAAGATGTATTCAATCTGGATCTTCTTCATTATGTTAATTTGGTGCGGTGATCTTGTGTTTTAGAATCGACACTGATACATACATACATACATACATATATATATATATGTACTAGTAACCAACCCGTGCATATTGCACGGACAAATGAATTTTTTGAGAAGAAAATATTGAGGGCGTTGAAACTTCTTCTTTTTTTTTCTTAAATCCTCCGGTGTACGGAACCCAGTGGTCCGAAAATATTGAAAATTCTATTTTTATAAAAAGAAAGAGGGAATCTATCAAGAAACTTCGTTTGGACACGAATCACTTCTTAAATAAACGTCATAATCTTGGATAAAATTCGTGCATATCCGTACTATCCACGGGAAATTCAAAAAGCTTGATTAAATGTATATGCAAAGATTTCATACAGGAAAAAACCTTAAAGCTTGATTACATGTAAATGCAAAGATTTCACACATAGATGATTATTTGAAAGGCTAAGGAACTCTTTGACTTGAATAAATAAGGGACTGCACACAAAAAAACAAATTATATTTTAAAGAAAAAACACATCTACATCATAGAAACTTTATGTGTATTCATAATCACTTCACACATTCTTTTACATCTTTTGCTCTCGCCTTCTTAGAAGCAATTAGTTGGGTTGGACCCTCGGTATCATTATCAACAAGGAGACCAAATGGATTCATTGTTGCCATTTAAAATATCTAAAGCCCCAAATTTCATGAAGTCATCAAAAAATTGTTAAAAAAAACAAATAAACAAACAAAACAAAACAAAAAGAAAACACACACACATGCACACTACATCGGTGAATATGAAATTAAAGAAGGCATTTCGAAATGCAATACAAACTTGCTGGTGTATTGAAAATGTTAATCAAATTGAGAGGAATGTTTAGAAGTTGGGTAATGTGCTCAATTATTTTTTTGGACGCTTATCCTTCAAGGCATGTTAGCTTGACGGCAAAACCCTTTAGCTTTTCAGCTATATATAATACATGAATTTCTTAAGATAAAATGCATATAAGGATCATAGTATTAAGGGCATTGAAACTTATTTTTAAGAACAAAATATTGAGGGCATTGAATCTGAAACATGTTTTTTTATAATTAAAAGGGAATCTGTCAAGAAGCTTCATGTCCACGGGGTGAGGTGTGTTAATGGGAAAAAAAAAAAATACAACTATAACCCAGGACAAAACCTACGGAAGTGATCCCAAAAAAAAAATCTATGGAAATGATATACTTTAGTCTATCCCTTCAAAATAAAAAATAAAATAAAATAAAATAAAAACAAAAAACCTAAGGGGCCGTTTGTTAAATTTGAAGTCTGAAGTCTGAAGTCTGAGGTCTCCAGAAGTCTGAAATCTGAAATCTGAATACATTAAGAAACTGAATTGAATAAACCGTTTGTTAACGCTATGAATATGAAAATGCTTATATTTATCAAAATAACAATGCAAAAATATTTATTTTTAACTAAATAATCTGTAATGTCATTTCACATATAATGTGGACAATTTTAATATTTTAGAATATTTATGTTATTTTCATAACATCTATGAAATCACAAACAAATACGTAAGTGGTAGACAATAATTATTAAAAATATATGTAAACATTGTTCGGATCATATAATTGTACTTTAAGAAAAAAATAATTAAAGGGCTTCAACCAAAAAAATAGAGAAGATAAAACGACAGGATTTGAAAAAAAGGATAGGCATGATTTGAAATGAATGAATCAAAGTAGATATACTAAGGGACTATCTTTTCACACCAATATTGTTTTACACTTACCTAGAGCCAAGAGTGGGCTTCGATTGGAGATTCCACACGCCTGCCATTCGACCGTAAATGAGTCGGAAAATATATACTATTATTCGCCAATTTATGGTCAATTCACACAACAACCATTCTGACCCAATTTGAGTCAGAATACGATCATTATACTGATTTTATTCTAGTCATAATTTTGAATGTTTTTCATACTCAATACCGATCAGAAAGACATTCTGACTAAAATTGAGTGAAAAAAACTTTTAATATTCTGTCTGAAATTCAGTCAGAATCAATAGCGGTGCTCTTATATTGTTGTAGTTATCCTGACCCAATTCTAGTCTGAATTTGTAGAGTATTCCGGACTCAATATTGGTCAGAATGATGCTCTGACTATATATGAGTTTGGAAAACTTCAAACATTCTACCTAAAAGATGGTCAGAATCAACCAGTGTAGACTCTCAACATGTATATTCTGACCATATTTCATTATGGATAATGTGTCACATTCTGACCAAACTTTGGTCAGAATGAACGAGCGTAAAATAAAAAAAGTAAGGGTGAAATTGAAAATAAATTTCTGTGATAAGATAAAAATAGATGTGAAAAAATATTTCCTATACTGTTCAAAAAGAAATAAAAATCAAAATGAAAGTTAACAATACAATTTGAACGTAAATTCAGATGCTCTTAATTTGATAAGTGATGACAAAAACCCTTATCAAACATCACTTAATTTAATATAACTTATTTTTTGAAGAATAAGTGTTTAATTATTTTAACAAACAGGCCCCAAGGCTAAAAAAGGCGGAAAATAAAAGGATAATGATTGTGGACATAAGTTCACTATTATCAAAACAAAGGTGCTACTTTCTTTCAAGAACACTTTGACTTCCGTAAGCATCGTCAAACATATGCTTAAATGGTGTGGGAGTGGATCATCTAAAGTATTTAAGGGTCAAGTAGATTTGTTCTTACACATTATCATCAAAAAGATGTAGTTTTAAAAAAAATAAAAATCTACGGTTAGATGATTTTCATATATTGGATGTGTGGTTAGATCACTATTACTTGAGAGAATATTTCTTCAAGTACTTGATAGGATCCTATTCCATATATCTTCTAATGCCATAAATATTTCCCAATTTATTGACCTCTGCGCATCCTCCAAATTTTTCAATACACAGCATGGACAAGCAATATAAAATGGAACCATTGATTTCATGGAGATTTGAACCCACAAAATCATATGCAATGTAAACTCGTTCATGGAGTTTGCAAAATATCACAACAACAACAACAAAAAAACAAAAACACAAACAAAAAAAAAAACAAAAACAAAAGGTGGATGGAATGTCTGGTATATCGTACGCCACTGTCTCCCACGTGCTATTCTTCGCATCGCAATCGAAACACATCAACAATTTTACTATACTTAGCTGCTATGATATGATTAAATTTAGAGCAATGTGTTGAGCTTGGACAAAACACAAACAAAACAAAGCATCAAATGCATGGAGAACAATACACAAAGCACAGCTAGAAAATTGTATAAAGGAAACAGATTGCCAGTGAAGACACCATTGAATCAGAATCGCACAGATGAAAATATGAGCAATGAGCTTCAGTATAGTCATCAACCACATATCATTCAAAAATCAATTTATCCCAATATTTTACACATGAAAAGACAAAAGTTGATTATTTCACCTTCAACCTTTAATACAAAAAAAATGAATAAAGAAAACCCAAATAATCAGAAGGTTATTAGTATTACATTCATCTTCAATGCACACTTCATTACCTTCTAGAGTCTTGGTGGTCGAAGTACCTCTTTTGTTAAAGATACACTATTTGACCAAAGGTTTGATACAAAACTTGTAAAGAAAAGTTTATCATGGGGCAACAAAAGTCCAGTGGAAATAATGCCTGTCAGATGAAGGAGTACCTCGTACCTATTAAACCCATTGATTAAAATCAGTCATTTGCACATCTGCAGAGCAAAACTCATTGACAAAATGTAGATCTACTGTTCACTTTGGTGGTGAAAATCTGAAATAAAAAGCGTATATTGTTTACTTGGCATTCATAAAAATAGGAGATTTCAAATAAAAGGGTAATTCCAAATCTGGGTTCAACAAAGTTGTTGAAATGTAAAATAATTTGAAAACCTAACCTTTAGCTTCACGCGGCTTTCAAGCATCTTCGCGACAATGAAGAGAGGCATTCGTGTCAGTCCAGTGCTAGAGCAGATTCAATGATTGCAAATTTCAAAAATGACGATAAATCTAAAGGCGGAACGGACTTCACCTTCCATCATTAACCTGAGAATTAATAGCTCCTCCTGTATCAATTTTACAGGAGATGATATACTCTAAAGTGAATGACAGTGACACAATAAAGCAAGATGATTAGTAGTTAATTACCACACATTTTATGCATGATGCTAAACCATTCTAACGAGCAAACGACATTATAATTGCCACCGCAAATCTACTTTCGATCGCCATAGCGATTTTGACTTTTTCAGAATCGAATTTAAACTCGAAATTAGACTATGATGAGGTCGAAAGCAAAATATTACTAGATAATCATCACACGTGTCTCCTCAAACACATATCAAAACAAGTAATGAATCACACATTGTAACAAGTGTCCTAAAGTGTGCAAGAATGATTTTGGTTGGATCTTGCAAATAATTATTCGTCAATCATATCACGAATTCGAGCTCATTTGAACCCAAATAACAAGAGTTTGAACTTAAATCACCCATCTTCTTCAACCCCCAAAATCCCTCACCGGAGCTAAGCCAGAATCCCGTCGGAACACGAATTTGTACTCGTTTGAACCCAAATCACCCATCTTCTTCAACCCCAAAATCCGTCGCCGGAGCTAAGCATGAAACCCACCGGAAACACAAATTCGAGCTCGTTTGAACAGAAAAGCGAGCTTGAACTTGAGCATGAAGAAAACGAGTTTGAAATATAGGAAGAAGAGGAAGGAAGAAGAAGAAAGATATGAGGGAGATTTGAATTTGTGTTGAAAATTCGAATTTGAAAAAGGGAAGGAAAATTTGAAACTGATTCAGGAGGGGGCAAATGGGGAAACTCATTAATTTTAGCTTTTTCCTTTTATTAATAGTCATTTGGTCAAAGAACATTTGAGCAAAAGAAAGTTATTAAAAGGGCTTTTAACAATTTTAGGATGTTTATCATTGTGTCAAAATTGACCTTTATCTTTTAAAATGTCAATTTTATAACCTCATGTTTGTGTTTTTTTCCAGTTTTAGGACAATTTCGAAATTTCCGTCTAAGTTAACGGCAAAACATGTTAAGTTGGACGGAATATTTGAAATTGTCCTAAAACTGAAAAAAAAAAAAAAAAAAAAACACAAACATAAGGTCCGAAAACATAATGTTCGAAAATTGTTATTTTAAAAGATAAGAGTTAATTTTGACAAAATGTTAAAACATGAGGTTCTAAAATATGTCAAAATTCCCTTAAAAAATGACATTTTTAGGACCTCATGTTTTAACTTTTTGTCAAAATTGACCATTATCTTTTAAAATAACAATTTTAGGATCTTATGTTTGTGTTTTGTTTTCAGTGTTAGGACAATTTCAAATATTCCGTCAAATTTGACATTAACTTAGACAGGAATTTTGAAATTGTCCTTAAACGGGAAAAAAAAAAAAAACACAAACATAAGTTCTTAAAATTGTCATTTTAAAAGATAATGGTCAATTTTAACACAATGATGAAACATGAAATCCTAAAACTATTAAAAACTCTTATTAAAAAATAAAAATAAAAACTATTTGAGCACTTGTTTTTATTTATTTTTTAGCAGGCATTCTTTTTTTTATTTTATTCTATATAATAATGACAAGATAAATACAGTGAACGACGAGCCACCGATTCCGATCAGCGCCGATTTCCTAAACCTGAGAGAGATCCATCCTCCATTAGTCCTCTACCGGAAGCTAATGATATGGCGGCTTTCAACAAGTGAACGGTGTCGACCCTCATGTACTTGCGGCGAAAATTGGTTTGCCTGTTCGAGCACTAGTTGACCGGGGTACGCTTGCTGGAAGGCGCGTGAGAAGGCAGATTTGGAATTCCATGGAGAAAAGTTTGGATTTTTACCTTCCAAATGATGATCGTATTAGCTCTTTACCAGGTGAAGTTCTTTTGAAAGTTCTTTCCTTTTTACCATTGAAGGAAATGGTAAAGACAAGTATCCTTTCAAATCGATGGCTGAATTTGTGGGTGAACACTCCTGTACTTGATTTTGATCTTAATTTAGCTAGATGCAATAACATGTTTGTCAAGTGTGTCAACCATGTCTTGCAGCAACCCAAGGAGGGTCTTTATTTGAAGAAATTTAGGATTTGCTGTAGCATTTTCAATGACTACCAGGAGGACATTGATAGGTGGTTGGAATTTGCATTAGCAAGAAAAGTCGAGATTTTGGAACTTAATTTCCCAGCTGACTCTTTATGTTTCCATCGTAATTATGTCCTTCCTGATCGCTGGTTTAGTAGTAGTGGGAAAGCTAATTTGGACGGCAACCTTAAGTTGCTTAAATCGTTTTCATTGAAAAATGTAAATGTAACGGGTGAAGCCATCAACTTTATTCTTCGAAATTGTCCAGTTCTTGAACGGCTTGAGCTTGTTGGCAGCAATAGGTTGGTCAATCTGGTGATTTCAGATCCTACTTTGGTGTTGAAGTATCTACAGATCAAGCATTGTTTTGAATTGAAAGTTCTAAGTATCTCCAACTTTAACTTGGTCTCACTGGAAACAACGGTTGAAGATTTAATTCTTAAGGATCTTCCAATGCTTGTTGAGTTGTCCATTTTAGGGTATCTGAACAACTTCAGGCACACTTTATCTCAAAATGCAACTTGCCTCCGTCAGCTAGTGAGTCTCACGCTACATGCAGTGGAATTGGAGGTTGTCACTGAGCTGTTGTCTAATCTTGCTCAATTGACAAAACTTAAGCGGCTGGTCATCAACTATTTAGCAAATGCTGATGAAACTCTAAATGTGTTGCTTTCCGTCATTAAATCTTGCAAACGTCTCGAGGAATTTGTATTGGAGTTGCATTGGACCAGTCGTGAGCGTTCTAGTAGAACCACGTGGAAGGTTGAAAAACTTGGCAACTTAAGCCTTAAACTTTTTGAGTTTGAGGGATATTATGGTCGTGTTAGCGACGCTGAGCTGATTATGCATGTAGTGAGGGACGCTCCTGGTCTTGAGAAAATCATCATTGACACCTCTGATATAAGATTGCGCATGATGAACCATCCCGAGGATAGAACTGAACAGGAAGCTAAAAGGTTTGCATTGAAGCATATTGAAGATCTCAGAGAATCTAAATATATACCGTCACATGTTGATGTACTTTTCCGTTAGGCTAGCTCTTCTTCGCCCTGTGGGATTGAAGTGAAGCAGAGGATGTGATTGTATGTAATATTATTTTCTTTTCATTTTTCAGTGTACTGTAATATTTAATCTGGACTAATTTATGATAGTACAAACGGTTAAGCTTATGTTTTATTTTGTCCTAAAATCTTTTGTGGTTAGGTATCTGCTACAACTTGAATCATATATTGGCTTCTTGATGTTGGGCATGAACATCTATTATCTGGGAGATAAATTGGTGTCTTTAAAACATGCATGAATTGTAAGCATAAACATTGTTGAAACTGGAGGTAGTTCATATCAGCTAATGATATTTGGCTTGCTAATGATGACGATGCTCTGATTGGCCTTTGGAAATCGTTTATCCAATGAAAAAGAAGAGACGTCACCCCATACTAAAGGGTCAAGATCCTCTCAAGTACTTTACCCTTAAGTTGGTGTTTTTACATGTAATGAACTAAACTACGTAGTTTTGGAAAAAGTTAATCAATGGTTAGATGTTTTACACTTTGGGGGTGTGTGGTTGAATCATGCATACTTGAGAGAATATCCTCTCAAGTTACTTGAGAGGATCCTATCCCCCATACTAAATATCAACGTGGATTGGATATCTGATGAAAACAACTTGAGCTCTGGGTACTGAAGGTGAGGCAATTCAAGATTTCTTAAACACACCGGCCCTCCCCCCCCGGTTTTTCCCTGAAAACCGAGTAGGAGCAATGTTGTTATTCATCGAATGGTTTTGATTTAGTTTGGAGGATCTCCAAGCCCTCAAATTTGTCAAATAGCTTAGAAGAATGTTGTAATCAATGGTTATAAAGGTTCGGAAAATTAGCGTGAAATGATACGTTATATGTTAGAGCATTAAACTGCTCTTGAAGTTATGCAGAAGATATGTGAGAAAAGTTAAAGTTGATTCAAGAGATATGTGAGTTTTCAAGAAAGTCTTTGTTTTGTAAAGTACAATTCTCTGTGTAGCCTCCAAAGAGACGGTTCAAGCCGTAGTACCAATTCCCTACACGGCCAGTAGCGTGGTGAACATTTCCAAACATTTCCTTGCTTTTTATCTAATATTATGCACAGAATTACAAGTTTCCACAAGTGTGTGGACAACACTCTTGAAAGACACACATTGCATTAATTACAACATTGGTATTTATAGACACAAGTCCCAAACCCTAACCGCCAAAGATCTTTGTCGGAACTACCATAAATACCCCAGATGTGGACCCCAGCTCCAGCTGTTACCCACCAGACGAAACCCAGTTCAAAAATTGACTTCCCAGACTTGTAATCAGTTGCTCAGATGTAGAACTCAGCTATATTCAGCAAAACGCAGCAGACTAGAAGCCGATCGCGACTTCGAAGAAACTCAGTTGCACTTCATCAAACTGACTTTCACATAACTGAATATACTTAACTGAACTGACCATCAAACTCAGTCTCAATTTTCCAGATTAGTTCCACCAGATATTTCTCAGTTTAGAGATCAAGTCACCAAAACTGACAAAATAGAAAACATCAACACATTAAACACATACCACACCAAATTTACCGATGCATCGACCTTCAAATAGTCGAATATTTAGTCAAGAATTGACTTTTCGGAGGTCGATTCATCAACCTTCAGAAAGTTAAATCTTGAGTCTAGAATCAGTCGATTGTTGACTCAAGATTCAGCTTCCCGAAGGACGTTCAGTGTGGTGCATATTTATAATCTAAAGGTCCCTTTTGCTTATTAACATTCTCATATAACCAAAATTACAAAAAAGGAAAACTAAAAATTATACCTTTGATACAATGAGATCAAGAAGTTCAGCTCCAGCCTTAGCATCAACTTCATGTTGATAACTGTAGCATCCCACAAAAAAAACACATTCAGACAAATTGCAACTTTCAAACAAATTTAAACAAATAAAGAAGAAACTGACGAAATTCACTAAATTGTTGTAGCTGGAGATGCACCAAGAGAACACAATGAAAAAAGCAATCTTGTACAAAAACACAAGAATCAGTTCGGGAAAATAGAAGATTATTTCTGAACATTCAATAGCAAATCAAATCAGCTTGAAGGAGGCTAATTTTAAAAAAGAGATATAAGACTTATTTTTTTTAGGGGGAATGAGGGAGAAGGACATAAATATTTCATCAATTGAGTAGAAGGACAGTTTTTTGAAACTTTTGCATAAAGGACAAAACTATTTATTCACTGTCGAAATTCACTTGTGTTCGAAATTCACTGTTTAAATTCACTGTCGAAATTCACTGTCGAAATTCACTAATTTTCAAAATTCATCGTCGAAATTCACTAATTTTCGGGATTCATTTGTCGAAATTCACCGTCGAAATTCACCGATTTCGGGATTCACCGGGGAGATTCACCGATTTTCGGGATTCAAAATTCACCGATTTCGGGATTCATTTGAGGGAGATTCACCGATTTTCGGGATTCATTTGTTTGTCCTTCTCGCTATAAAAATTATGCGGTTGTCCTTCTCCCTATAAAAAATATGTAGCTGTCCTGTTACTTAAAAATATTTCAGATTGTGTCCTTATCCCTAATTTTCCATTTTTTTTATTATAAAAAAAACAGCTTGAAGCTTGAAGGATATAAGTTACCTTACTCTTTCCATTTCCTTTGTGTCCATAACTTCATTTATCCTAAGAAAACGGCAGGGTTGTTGGAATCCCGTATCAAAGACCCTGTATCTAGTTTCCTTTCTAAAGTTAAAAAAGATAACGCAAAATGATAGTGTACACTTAATAAAAATTTTGTTGTTAGATAGTGTAAAAGAAAAAAGAAGCTCACAATTCTTAAGGAATTTCTAAAATGGCATATGTTTAATACTGGGAGGCATTAAGTCAACTTGCTTCATTAGTCTGAACAACAGAATCATGGCAATCAGGTAGGTATCTGCAAGATCGACCATCAATCAAGCGTGTTAGGCATGCACGATGCTGTTATGTGAGCATTAGAGAATGGTAAAAGCTTACTGAGAAAGAGCATGAGCAATGGCAGCACCACTGACTCCAAGATGACACACAAATATCAGAATAGGATCCAGAATGACGTTTGTTGCATCTCTGATAACTATTACAACATGATTGAAAATCAGGAAAGAACTTTCTTTAGCTAAATAAGAAAGTGTCTAGCTTTGTTAAAATAATTTGGTTCTAAGTTACAAATGAAAATTGTAGGGATAAACGGGAAAGGGAAAGGTGGATTACCGGTGGCATACAAAGGCGTTTTGTTATGATCCGCACAAATGGTTCCTCTGGACCATTGCTTAATGTTAGTAAGACTCGGCAGTCTGCAATTACTGGTGTGTGCCTTTGGCAAACTGGATCAATGATCTTTTTATTGATGGACCAAATCTTGTCCCAATCCATGAGATTTAAATTCTTTGATCCCCCCTATATAACATTTTCAAAAGAGCAGATAAAGTATGAAAACATAGAACATGAACATGAATCATCACCTATATATATTCACTTTTGATGATTTATTATGTCGTAAAAGATACCTAAATGGCCAATGAATGATGTATCAATTAAAGAAGCAACAGGATCAGCAGCTAATGCAAGTGCAGCTGGGAATGCAATGCTCAGAATCTCCTTGCCAAGATCGTCCACGCTCCTGGTAAATCAACATTCACAAAACAATCTCTTAAATCATCATCATAAATTCCGAATTTTTGACAGGATAAAACTATGAATGCTAAGAAAGAAACTTGCAGCAACTGTGCTTTTTCACTATGTATTAAACTTAATGATCCATCAATACTCGAAATAAATTATGAATACAACCCCGTATTAGTAGAATCATAGTGAATGTGAACTAGCTCATTCTTCCTCTCTTCAGCATTTAATGATGTGCCCCAGACCTACATGAAAGCAAAAGATATCATCAAAAGCATCCCAAAAGAGATAACGCTTACGAATAAAACAATAAAAAAACAGAGAAACATAAAAATCTAATACCTCAAACCATAAAAATGAAGCACAATACAATAAAAACAAAAGGACAACGCATTTGGGACCAATAAAAGTAGCAGATGTCCACCATCACAAGATTCAACATCAAGCTTGAAATCTATGATGAGACGTGAAATGTCCAATTCATGGTTCTGTATATGGATAAACAGTTTTACTCCTTCAAACTTTGACTTTGATGGAATATTAATTGAACTAACCTCTATATATACGAGATTGTTGTGCAAAAAAGTCTAAGCTCTCTGATTGAAGCCGATCTCAAAATTGAGGTACCTATAGATGAATTCTCTGAAGACGAATTTTGCAACTCATTCGTTGAAGCGGTTCGTGCTTTTAATTGTGCAGAAGTTTTAACATTATCAGCTGATGTTATATATGTGGGTAAGTTACTCTATTCTTTATGTGCTTTAATGAGTTGTATACCAATATTAGACTTCTTTGGCGAATATTGTTGCCTGCACCCAGGGACGGACCCAACGTGTTAAGGGGGTGCACGGCCCCCACTCAACTTTAATGCGAAGTTACTAAAATGCCCCTCTAATAATATTAAAGATTGTGTATGTATATTATTTCAGACAAATTCTATTGTAATTGCATATTTAGTTCAACTAGTTAGAAGTATTACAACTATACTTGATGTCACTTGTTCAAAACCCGGCTGCTACATGTTTTTTTTAACATTTTTTTTTTGAATTTGGTCCCCACTGGAAAAAATTCCTGCGTCCGTCACTGCCTACACCAGACATTTAGGAATCGACATGGCTCTTGATTTGTTATGTTACTCTTTTTTTTCCCCTTTTGTTACTTGACATCATTCAAAAACGGAACATTTTTTTTTTGAATTTGGCCCCCACAGGAAAAAATTCCTGAGTCCGTCACTGCCTACACCAGACATTTAGGAATCGACATGGCTCTTGATTTGTTATCTTACTCTTTTTTTTTCCCTTTTGTTACTTGACATCATTCAAAAACGGAAGATGATATTATATTGTAGAAATACATGAACATTAATATTTGATATTCTCAGGCTCTTAGTTGTGCACAATCAGCTTGTCGACTGAGTTTACGAGATTGATGGAACTGGAGACAAGAACTTATTGTTGTGATTGTAGCCCATTACTGGATTTGCTTCAAAGCTCAGAGAATTTAGAAGTTCTTACAATTTACAACTATAAGGTTTTTTTTTTTTTTTTCTGAAGAATACAACTATAAGGTTAGATAAAGACATCTAGAAAGTGTGAGAGTTAATAAAAGCAAATGGAGAGTACAAATATTTCTTTAATTAAGCATTTCCCAGTATTATAATTCAGGATGTGTTCTCTATGATGACAGATTCAAGATATGATTTTCATGATTGCTCAAAATGGACAGATCCTGCACAAGTTCCGAGATGTTTGTCAAACAGCTTGAAGGAGGTTGTAGTCGATGGTTATGATGTTGTTTCTGCTCGTGAGGTTGACATGATACAATATTTGTTAAAGCATGGAATTGAAGTGTTCTTTTAACTATGAAGATATCTTATAATGTCTCTATGCCGAAGAGGGCAAAGTTAATATTGCATCAAAAGATATGTAATTTTCCGAAGGTTGTCATAAGTGAATAAAGGTCAAGGTGTTGTAACAAATGCCGCACAACTAGTGACACTAAAAACACTTCTAAACTTTTCCTTCTTTTTAGCTAATATTATATATATTTATGTTGAAGGAGGGTGATGCAGGCACCGGTTCCCTCCCGTGATTATGTACGCAAAATCCTTTTGAGCCGTACATTTCAAAAAGAAAAACAAAAACAATGATAAGTGTGGACCACAAATGATCACATTCGGGGGATGTGATGTGCATCTTTTCTGTGTGTGAATCATTTTCCTGTGTTGAAACTACGAGTTCTTTTGTTTTTTTTTAGAAAGAAACTAGGAGTTTCCTAGCTACCTTCTGTATAGTTAGCATACATTCATGTCAACTTTTGCTGAGTTGAGTTTACATTCAAAATTTTAATGTTGAGCTTTTATTCATGTCACCTTATGTAGAGTTGGGTTTACATTCACTATTTTAGAAATCGAATATCGGTGTGGATCTTATATTGAGCTTGCATGCGTTGCGTTCACTATCTGCAGAGTTGAACTTACATTCAATTTTCCAAAACTCGAATATCGGTGTGGAGTTTACATTCAATTTTTCAAAAGTTGGATTTGTGATTATTGATAGTGGAGCCGAGCTACTTTATGGTAATCTTGTGTGGAGAGATAACCCAAAGGGGCATTACACCGTTAGTTCAGGTTAACGTTCTCAAATACATACGGTTGTTCAACAGAACTTAGATCCTATTTGGAATACTATATGGGGTCTTAAAGGTCCAAGCAGAGGTAATCATTTTGTTTGGATGTTGTGCCACGACGCTTTACCTGTTAATACTCGATTATATCGTTGCCAAGTGGTGGATTCAGATATTTGTAGTTTTTGCGGTATAGCCGAAGAGACATCCTTGCATGCATTCCGAGACTGATGCTGGCCTAAAGCGATCTGGGAGACATTCCTTGACCCTGCTTGCAGGAATACTTTCTTTGCTGCTTAGACGATCAAAGATTGGGTTGCTCTGTCGTTCTCGTACCATAGTGGCCTCGCCAAAATGTCGCTACGTTTGGAGGGAGCTAGTTTATGGTATTTGGTTCTGTTGAGACTACTCTCGAAGACACTACGTAATTATCATTAGTTTATATATTTATGTCATACTTATCTTTTATTATTTATTGCTTGGAGACCAAGTATTTTGTACACTATATATTGTACCTATGCTCAATCAATTGAATCAATGAAAACCAATTTGTATTACACAATTATTATGGTATCAGAGCGTTAATCGATCCCGATTCTCATGCCTGCCACGATTCCCTCCCCCTTTCAGCCCAGCCGCAACTCCCACCTCCCAAAACCCTAAAATCTTCAAGCTTCACAAACCCTAACAATGTCTCAAGGAGACTCCTCCGCCACCCACACCGCTGCAGCCACCCCACCAACCACCCCTACGCTTCCCACATTCAACCCCTCCTCCACTATCCACATTCTGAAGCTAAATCGTTCTAATTATCATCTCTGGCGAGCTCAAATCGTCCCGTATCTTCGCGGGCAAGGTGTTTTTGGATATGTAGATGGCTTCATCAAAAAGCCGCAGCAAACCCTCACCACTGCCGCCGGTGCATCATCTCCAAATCCGGCATATGATACATGAATTCAGCAAGATAACCTCATTCTCAGCACCATTACTTCCTCTCTTTCGGAAGATGTTCTCGCACAAGTCTATCACGCATCTACATCGGCTGAAATTTGGACTGCACTTCAGACGTCCTTTGCTTCACAGAGTCGAGCTCGGCTCGTTCATCTACGCACTCAGTTGGCCTCCACAAGAAAAGAGTCACGTACAACTGCTGATTATTATAGCACCATCAAACGCATCTCCGACGACCTTGCCATGGCCGGCCACCCCCTGTCTACCGAAGATATTATTGCATATTTACTGGCCGGATTAGGCCCAGATTATGACTCCATGGTGACCCTTTTATCCGCTCGTGATCAATTGACATTGGAGGAGGTTTATTCGATCCTTCTCACGACGGAAGCACGAATTCAGCAGCACCATACCACTCCATCATCGCCGGCGCTGCCTTCTTCCATCTCTCCTCCGGCCGCTGCAAATTATTCCCAGGCCCCTGTTAACTATTCCTCAGCAGCGAATAATTATTCTAATAATAATAACTCTCGTGGACGTGGAAACTCAGGATCACGGGGGCGTGGTCGTTCAGCCCCAGGCCGTAGCTCTGGACGAGGTCATAAATATCCACCGGGTCAAGCACCAACCTGTCAACTTTGCTTCAAACTGGGGCATACAGCGCAAGAATGTTGGCATCGGTTTGAAACAGATTTTCAGCCTTCACCTCCTCCGCAACGCAATTCTCGCCCACCTGCTGCCTACAATGCGCAAGCCCCTAATACCACTCCTTCCGGTTGGATTCCTGACACGGGTGCCACACACCATATGACCAACGACTTCCGCAATCTCAACCTGCGTTCCGAACAGTATGATGGCCCCGATAACATTCACATTGGAGATGGTTCAGGTTTGCCGATCACTCACTATGGTTCTTCCACTTACCCCACCCCTACTCGTACTTTTACGCTCTCTAATATTCTTGTTGCTCCCTCCCTAAAAACTAATCTTTTATCTGTCCACCAGTTTGCTTCTGATAATTGTGTCTATTTCGAATTTCATGATACTTATTTCCTTGTGAAGGACTACTCGGGTCGCATCCGGCCATCATAGGGGGTTCTTAAAGGACGGTCTCTACCATTTTTCTGAAGTCTTCAACTCATTTCCAGCCCAAGCTCTAACCTCCACCACCACCTCCTCTGCTCAATGACATCAGCGTCTCGGACATTGCTCCCATCCTATTTTATGTCGTGTTTTGCGTCTTCAAAATATTTCTATTTCTAATAAAGCTTCTGGTCCTGTTTGTGAAGCATGTCAGTTGGCTAAAAGCCATAGGTCTCATTTGTCTGTGTCTCCCTTTACTTCTTCTGCACCTTTAGATTTGGTTTATTCTGATGTATGGGGCCCTTGTGCCGAACCTTCAATTCATGGCAATAAATATTATGTTAGTTTTTTGGACGACTTTACGAAATTTCTTTGGATATACCCCTTACGCTTAAAGTCTGATGTTGAACATATTTTCTTGCAGTTTAAAACTTTAGTCGAACGCCAATTTAACACCACCCTCAAAGCCTTCCAATCTGATTGGGGTGGCGAATTTCGACGCCTAACCTCTCACCTCACTTCCCTTGGTATCCACCATCGTCAATCTTGCCCTCATACCCATGAACAAATGGGTGCCATTGAGCGTCGTCATCGCCAAATCGTAGAAATTGGCCTATCCCTCCTGGCCCAGTCCAATCTCCCGCTTCCTTACTGGGAGGATGCCTTCCTTATCGCCACGTATCTTATCAACCGTCTCCCTACCCCCGTCCTCTCCAACAAGTCTCCATTTGAAATGGTACACGGTCGTGTCCCTGACTATTCCTTTTTACGAGTCTTTGGCTGTGCTTGCTGGCCCTACCTTCGACCATACAATAACCACAAAACTGATTTTCGTTCTAAGACGTGTATCTTTCTTGGTTACAGCCCACACCATCATGGCTACAAGTGTCTCGATCTTAATAACGGTCGTATTTATGTTGCTCGCCATGTTGTCTTCGACGAGTCCTCGTTTCCTTACCAAAAGTCATCACCTCCACTCTCCTACGCTGATCTTACTGTTCCCATGCCTTTACACCTGCCCTCAATTGCCCCAGCTCCACCCTCTCCTCGGACTCCTTCCCCACCGAGCTCTCCTTCCCCCAGTCTCTCTCCTCTGTCAAGTCCCTCACCATCTCCCTCACTCTCTCCCATTGAGGAACCACCCTCGGCTTCTCCACCTCCCCCTCCCCCTCGCATGGTTACTCGCACCCAAACCAATAATCTCAAGCCCAAGCACAACCCGGATTTCATCCGTTATCCTCTTCCTCGCGGGTACCTCACCGCATCCACCACACCTGAACCTACCAGTTACACCGAAGCCTCTAAACATCGTGTTTGGCGTGATGCAATGCAGGATGAAATTAATGCTCTGATTCGTAATGACACTTGGGATCTTGTTCCTTATTCTCCCATTATGAATGTAATTGGTAATAAATGGGTTTTCCGAGTCAAGTCACATGCAGATGGTTCTATTGAACGTCACAAAGCTCGGTTAGTTGCTAAGGGGTTTCATCAGACCGAGGGCGTTGACTTTCAGGAGACCTTTAGTCCTGTTGTCAAGCCTATCACCATTCGGCTTCTTCTAACGCTGGCTCTTACTCGCAAATGGTCCACTCGCCAGGTAGATATTCAAAATGCATTTTTACAAGGCTAATAACCGATAATGTCTTCATGCAGCAACCCATAGGTTTTGTTCATCCTGATTACCCCGATCACGTGTGCCGCTTAAAACGCAGTCTTTATGGTTTACGTCAGGCACCTCGGGCTTGGTTCTCTCGTCTTACTGAGGTCCTCCTTGCATATGGATTTCGTGCGTCCAAGGCAGACGCATCTCTTTATATATACTCCCGTGGTTCTAAGCAGGTTTATCTTCTTATTTATGTGGATGACATCGTCATTACTGGTTCCTCCGACGCATTAATTCAGCGGGTTCTACATCACTTATCATCTCACTTCCCGGTCAAGGACCTTGGCCCTCTCTCTTACTTTCTTGGGATTGAGGTGTTGCCTGTCTCTGATGGTCTTTATCTCACACAGCGCAAGTACATTTTACAACTTCTCCAAAGAGCCGGCATGACCACTGCCAAGCCTTGTCTTACTCCTATGGCTGCCAACTGTCGTCTTCAACAACTCGGCAGCCCCGCCTTCTCGGACCCCACATTATATCGTACCATTGTTGGTGGCCTCCAATATCTCAATTTTACACGGCCTGACATCGCCTTTGCCGTTCACCGCGTCAGCAAATTCATGCACTCCCCTACCGATGATCACTGGATGGCTGTCAAACGCATCCTGCGGTACCTTAAGCACACCATCTCTGATGGCCTTCACCTTACTCCGGCCTCTTCCCTCGCATTGCATGCCTTCACCGACGCAGATTGGGCTGCGGACTCTGACGACCGTCGTTCTGTCGGGGCTTATTGCATCTTCCTTGGCTCTTCATTGATCAGTTGGCGTTCGAAACAACAGCAGACAGTCTCCAAAAGCAGTACTGAGGCTGAATACAAATCTCTCTCCAACACTGCTGCAGAGGTTCAGTGGATTTGTGCACTTCTCCGTGAGTTGGCTGTATCACTATCTACCATCCCTACTCTGTGGTGCGATAACATTGGTGCCACTTATCTCGCTGCTAATCCTGTTTTTCACGCTCGCACCAAGCACATTGAGATTGATTTTCATCATGTCCGGGAATTGGTTGCCTCCAAGCTCGTTCAAATCGCCTTTCTTTATTCCAAAGATCAGCTCGCCGACATCCTCACCAAGCCGCTTGGCAATCCTCGTTTCACTTTGTTGAAGACCAATCTCCACGTCCGCTCTGTTCCCGTGGGATTGCAGGGGCGTGTTGAGACTACTCTCGAAGACACTACGTAATTATCATTAGTTTATATATTTATGTCATACTTATCTTTTATTATTTATTGCTTGGAGACCAAGTATTTTGTACACTATATATTGTACCTATGCTCAATCAATTGAATCAATGAAAACCAATTTGTATTACACAATTATAAGGTTCTGGCGAAACAAACGAATTTTCGAGGAGACTTGCCGGTGTCCTCCGCCGGATGTTTTCGTTTCTCAAATGGTGGATAGAGCTCGGAATATTAGACTAGTTTGGGGCTTAAAGAAACAATAATTTTTCTGTTGCTTGTTTTTGATTGCTTGCCATTTCTGTCTATTGAATAAAACAGATCGGTTTTTAAAATAAAAAAAAGTTGGATTTTGATGTGGTTTTCCTGAATACAGATTCGTTGTGATGTCAATAACAATTGTGTAAATTTTAGGGAAAATTATGAAAAAGGACAAAAAAACTTTTTAAAATTATTAAAAAGGACACAAACATTTGTATTTTAGTAAAAAGGACATTTTAAGGGAGTGAAATACAAAAATACCCTTAATATCAGTTTTTTCTTTTTCCAAAAAAAACCCACGTTGCCAACTTCCACTAATGGTGCAAATATATATCTAACTACTATAAGAAGACAAGAAAGATTTTGGGAGTGACACGTGTTTTTTTTTGATTGGTTCATCATTTTACTGTTCATCGGCCCAACCTTTTTTTTTTTTTTTTTTTTTTTTTTTTTTTTTGTTTATCCCTTTTCTACTGTTCATTGGCCCAGCGGCCCATCTTCTTTATACTGTTCATCGCCCATGCATTTTACTGTTCATCGGATTTTAATTTTTTTTCCTTTTGTTTTTAAATTTTTTTTTCCGGGCTAAATTTCGTCATTTATATTGTGTTGTACTTAAAATGTGTAGAGTGATATTTTAGTTGAAATGTATTTTATATTTAATAGTTTTTAACATTAAGGCTGTTCATCGACCATGCATTTACTGGTCATCAGATCTTTTTTTTTTTTTTTCAAATTTTTTTAATCTACATATTAGCCTTAATTTAATCTTATTATGTGTGTGTTGTGCTTAAGATGTATCCGATTCCAATTTAATTACATATTATTTTGCTTTACATCTAGATCTCTTTTTTTTTTTTTTTTTTGGTCTTATCCTAATACGAGATACGACCACGTGATATTTCAATATACTATAGTTTGTTTGTGTGTGTGTGTTCTTTTCCTTTTTTGCGTATATATATTTTACATTGTGTGTCTATGCCGGATTTTTTTAGGGGCATCGTTTTTTGGGGTGCTACGTATTGATTATTTTTTTCCGTCTTCGTTTTTTCACTTCTATATATTGTGTGTGTCGGTTTTTTTCTTTGGTCAATGGTTCAGTAGTGTCGAAAGTTGTCGATTTTGTGTCGTGGAGTGTTGACAGTGTGTTAGATTTTAATTAAAATTTTAATTAATATTCATTTCATCAACCGACAACTGTTGGATATGGCGTCGGGGTGTATAGAACCGTGTCGTGTCGTGTTTTTGGTAGAACACATGTTGTTGCAAATAATGTCGAATATAGCTTCATTTTTTCGGTTAAAATAGATTTAAGTAGAAATTGAAAAAAAAATTGTTCAGTAGTGTCGAAAAGTATCCATACGATGTCGGGAGATGTCGAAGATGTGTCGGATATTCATTTCATACGCACTTAAATTATTCTTCTATGAACATGTTTTGATGCCACCCTAAAAGGTGTGACCCGGTGGTTTTACCTTTGAATTAACTTTACTTGCTAAAGGCACAATGATTATAGAAAATTAGTTTCATTGATCTACTGCGAATTGTAGTATTAGTCCAAGTTTTGTCAATTCATATTTCAAATTATTATGCTTAGGTGTTTAGTTTGTTAACGAATTTTCATGTTTGTTTAACGTTTTCTACTGCCTTCTCTCCTCATGTGTATTACATTTTCCTCAAATTTAAGCATCAGATCAGTGTATGGCTTCAAATTTAATATCTCTCAATAAGTAACAACGTATAGCATGGGCACGCCGTGCTTTGCACGGCGTTCCATTTTACTAGTATATATATATATCCCTCTAGTGTTCCTGTTCTGCAAACAAATATCATCTTTGGACTTTGACAAAAGGTTTTGGGCCTTGATTTTTTTCTTAAACATGGTAAAGCCCAGATTTTAGATTAGAGCCCAGATTATTTTTTTTCTGTCAATTATTGCTATATACCTGTAAAAATAATAATATATCCACTTGCACCCCCAACTTGCTCTAATCAAAATAAAAACAAAATGTAGGGTATTACCGTCAAAGAGGAATGATTAGCTTATTGCTTATCCCGATTCTACTTAACCGTCCGGATGATGTTCTTCTCTGTTGATCGCTCAGACGGTGGGGGGGTTGGGTTGGGGTTTTCCCTTTCAATCAAACGTCTATGCTGATGGGGGCGGACGATCTACGGTCAGATTTCCTTCTTGGACGCAAGTTGACGGAGGGCGGATGTATTTGGCCGAACAACTTCTTAATCAGAGGCCCTAATCTCTGTATGAAGACAAGATGTTGTTGGTATATAAATATTTGGCTGCTGCTTTTTTACCCTCTCACAATTATTCTGAGATATAATACGGTAAACAGTGAATCTGATTTCTTCTTCCTCTGCTGCTTTCTTTCCTTCGTTTCACGCATGTACAAATGGTTTTCACTTCTGTTGTATAGGATTAATCTGTTTTATCTTTCCTTAGTGTTGGTTTGTGTCGTTATGTTGTAAAAAATAGGTTCTTTCAGTAATAGCTTTGCTTAGAACTATGTTTATATGTTTTTTTTTGTGTTATTAGTTCATGTCGCCAAATTAAAAATGATTTATTGCATCATCATGAATTGCATGGTGTTAGTTTATGGTATATATACACACGTATGTTTTGGGGGTCTAGAAATGTATATAGCTGACATATGCACCTTCTTCAGTTTGTCTGCAGTACAGTTTTCTATGGTTTATGTATGGTTTCTTGGTATTATGATGTTTGGTAATGATAAATCTACTATTGGTAGCAATCATATGTTGAACCTGTTAATTGATAGTCACACATTACTGCATTAGTATAAAGAAGAGATAAAAAAATAATATGAATAAAGGTAAAATGAATGGGGAAAACGCAATGAATCTGTGAACATCTTGGCCTTTGCCTAATCTAAATGGATATAACAGCAAGATAATGACTTGTTTGAGAGTTATTAGACTTTAGTAAAATTGTGATTGATTTATTAGTTGTCGATACTTATCATTATCTACCTGCGGACTTCATTTTGTTTCTCATGTTTTGTGTTTCTTGGAAGGTGCATAAGTTTTTCTTTACTCTCTAGAAGCAATGTTTTTAAGGGCCCTCTTGCAATATGTATTACAGTATCTGATTTGTTAATACATCTTTTTACTTTTCTATATATTTTAATACATGATTTTCTTTGTGGTGCGGATTATAATCATATATGTAATGCTTTTGTTTTCTAAGATTAACTTTACTGCTAAAATGATTTTAAAATTTCAAATATCACATGATGTGATATACCGTTGAACTAGAAAACTGTACAAGTTAGTAGTAGCACCAAATCTTCTACTGCCTTTCTCAAATTACCATATTTCTTTGTGCAGATATTAAGGGTTTCATTGTTGAAGCTTCTCCTGAAAAAAAAGTTGGTAGAGATTCTAATGGACAACTATTGACTGCACAGGACTTTGTGGTTGTCGACACAGAGTATGTTAACTTGTCTATTACAGCATCTATGATTAACATTGTGGTAATTGACGTATTGTATTAATTGATTAAACTGTTACAATGGTGGGTATATATATACACCATACAAGGGTACAAGGGTACAACGGTAATAACAAAATACAATGTAATAATAAAGTGTCAAAACTACGTCGTATCAGTCATGTCCTCAACACGCCCCCGCAATCCCGTGGGTAAAGGGTAGACACGGAGATTGGTCTTCAAGAAGGCAAAGCGCGGATTCCCCAAAGGTTTGGTGAGAAGATCCGCAAGTTGGTCCTTGGAGGTGAGGAAGGCAACAGTAAGCTTCTTTGCGGCGATGAGCTCCCGAACGTGGTGGAAATCAATCTCAATATGCTTGGTGCGAGCGTGGAATACGGGGTTGTGAGCAAGGTACGTAGCCCCAATATTATCACACCAAATCGTCGGAGTAGGCGTGGTGATAAGCATGTCGGTGAGAAGACTACGAATCCACTGAAGTTCCGAGGCGGTGTTGGAGAGAGTCTTGTATTCGGCTTCCGTGCTACTCTTGGAGATGGTAAAATGCTGTTTGGAGCGCCAACTAATAAGATGATCACCAAGGAAGATACAATATGCACCAATAGAACGCCGAGTATCAGGATCGGCTGCCCAATCGGAGTCAGAAAAAGCCCGCAAATGTGGAGTAGAGCGGCGAGAAAAATAAAGACCCTCAGAAATCGTAGCCTTCAAGTAACGAAGGAGGCGTTTGACCGCCAACCAGTGAGCCTCAGTAGGAGCATGCATGAACTTACTAGCCTTATGAACTGCAAAGGCAATGTCGGGGCGAGTAAAACCAAGGTATTGCAGACCGCCAACAATCGTACGATACAAAGCAGGATCCGAGAACAGTGGACCGGGGTCATGATGTAACCGAGTGGAGGCAGCCATAGGAGTAGAACACGGCTTGGACTTATCCATATTCGCTTTCTGCAACAGATTAAAGATATACTTACGCTGTGTGAGAAACAGACCATCCGGAGTGTGTAATGCCTCAACACCCAAAAAGTAGGAGAGGGTGCCAAGATCCTTGACCGGAAAGTGAGTGCCAAGGAACCGGATAACCTGTTCGATGTGAGGCGAGCTGTTGCCAGTAAGAATAACATCATCCACATAGATCAAAACATAAAGCCGTATGGGGCCCCGTGAATAAACATAGAGTGAGGTATCGGCTTTGGAACCAACAAAACCAAACTGAGTAAGAACATCCGTAAACCGAGAGAACCAAGCCCGGGTGCCTCGCTAAGGCCATATAAACTACGCTTCAACCGACAAACGTAATCGGGGTGATCCGGATGAGCGAAACCCGGGGCCGGGCCATATAAAAGCCTCTCGTAAGGTTGCCATGGAGGAAGGCATTTTGAATATCAACTTGACGTAGTGACCAGCCCTGCGAAACAGCAAGTGACAACAAAATGCGTATAGTAACCGGCTTGACAACCGGGCTAAAGGTCTCAGTGTAATCAATACCCGGTGCCTGGTGAAAGCCCTTGGAAACCAAACGAGCCTTGTGACGCTCAACATGGCCATCCGCGTGGAGTTTAGTCCGAAAGACCCACTTATTCCCCACTACATTCATATTCGTGCGATAGGGCACAAGTTCCCACGTGTGAGTATGAAGTAGAGCATTAATCTCATCCTGCATGGCATCACGCCACACCTTGTGTTTAACGGCCTCAGTGTAACAGGTGGGTTCAAAAAGAGAGGAGGTGGTGACTAGGGCTTTTGGTAGTGGATAACGGATAAAGTCGGGGTTGTGTTTGGGTCGGAGGGACTGGGTACGGGTACGAGTGGCCATAGGGTGAGGGGGGAGGGGGTGAAGGAGGCTCGGGTGGAGGAGGAGGTGGTGTGGGGGGTAGGGGTGGTGGTGGAGGTGTGGGGGGGTCCTCGGGTGGGGGTTGGGGTGGGGATTTGGTGGTGCGGGGTGCAGTGGGGTAGGGTGGAAGGAATAAAGGTAGAGGAACGGTGGGAGAAACAGGAAGTGGGGTGGGTAAGGATGGGGTGTAAGGAAAGACGGTTTCATCAAAAATCACGTGGCGAGCGATGTAGACACGACCGGTGGAAAGATCGAGACACTTGTAACCGTGGTGAGATGGACTGTACCCGAGAAAGATACAAGCCTTGGAGCGGAAGTCGGTTTTATGTCGATTATAAGGACGGAGGTAAGGAAAACAGGCACAACCAAAGACACGAAGGAAGGAGTAATCCGGAGGGCGGTGATAGATAAGCTCAAAGGGTGATTTGTTGTTCAAGACACGAGACGGCAAACGGTTGATGATATATGTGGCGGTGGTGAAGGCATCTTCCCAGTAGGGTAAAGGAAGATTAGAGTGGGCAAGAAGGGAAAGGCCAACTTCGGTGATTTGACGATGGCGGCGTTCAATGGCACCGGCTTGTTCATGGGTGTGAGGGCGGAACGACGATGTTGAATGCCTAATTGAGTGAGGGTGCGCTCAAAGTGGCGATATTCGCCACCCCAATCGGTTTGTATGGATTTTAGTTTGGTGTTAAAGTGACGTTCGATAAGTGCAAGGAAATTAGGAAAAATACGCTCAACGTCAGATTTTAACTTAAGTGGGTAAAACCAAATAAACTTAGTGAAATCATCAAGGAAACTAACATAATATCGATTGCCATAAATAGAAAATTAGGTGGGTCCCCAAACATCCGAATAAATCAAATCTAAAGGTTTACTAGAGGTAAAATCAGAAGTATATAAAGGAAAACGATGACTTTTAGCTAATTGACACGGAGCACAAACCGCATCCGGTGATTTATTTGGAATGGAAATAGACAAAGTACGCAAAGCCTGATGAAGAACGGGATAAGAACAGTGACCGAGACGGTAGTGCCACTTCGTAAGAGAGTTGGAGACAAGTGTGAAGAGCTTGAATGGGCCGAGGTGGCGGACTCGTGGAAGTGGTAGAGACCGTCACGAACATAGCCTTTAAGGAGCGTGGCGCCCGAGTAGTCCTTGACAAAAAAACAAGAGTCGTGAAATTCAAAATAAACCGAATTATCTGAACAGAAACGTTGAACAGACAAAAGATTTTTGGTGAGGACAGGGGAGACAAGTACGTTAGACAAGTGATACGTGTGAGCAGCTGTGTGAAAAGTAGAAGAACCGAAGTGAGAAATAGGCAAACCTGAGCCATCGTCAACGTGAATTTGTTCAGTACCGTCATAGGGTTCAGAGTTGAGATTGAGGTTGCGAAGGTCATTGGTTAGGTGGTGGGAGGCACCAGTGTCGGGAAGCCATTCAGTATTAGGGTTATAGGTCGGGTGTTGGGGGTTACTAGCATAGGCCTGTGGGGGACGGGGGTTACGGTTATAGTGTGATGCAGCAGCAGGATCAGATGATTGTTCATACCTGTAACGACACGCATGGGCAGTATGCCCAGACTTAGCACAAATTTGACATAAAGTGGAAGAATCGTTACCAGAATGTTGGTTGGAACGCTGATTGTCACGACCACGACCACGACCACCGCGACCACGGTAATTGGGAGAGTGGTCCCCACGTCCACGGTGTGAGTTGCTCCCATTATTTAAATTGCCATAACCTGCATTATTATTAGTTTGGTGGCCGTAGTGCCTAGGAGTGCCATAACCTGCATTGGTGGTGTTCGGGCCGCGGGTATAGTTGCCTTGTGGTCCGGCAGCTGGTGAAGGAGTAAGGGGAACAGGCCGGTGATGCAAAATACGAGCCTCCGCCGTTAGGAGATGAGAGTAGAGGTCATCGGCGGTAAGGGCGGAGTTGGTGGAAACCATCGTGACAAGCGAGTCGTACTCCGGGCCGAGCCCCGCTAAAAGGTAGGTGATGAAATCATCCGTGGACAAGGGATGGCCTGCAAGATGTAATTCATCAGCCAAAGCTTTGATTTTGAAATAATAAGCTGAGGCCGAAAGATCATGCTTGCGTGTTGTGGCAAGTTCCTATCGGATTTGGATCAACCGCGCGCGGCTTTGCGAAGCATATGACTGCTGAAGAGCTGTCCAGATAGAGGCCGACGTGGTGCAATTATATACCTGTAACAAGACTTCATCGGAGAGGGAGGCGGTGATGGTGGAGAGGAGCATCTGGTCAGTGGTGGTCCAGGCATCAAGGTCCTCTTCATAGTCAGGGTTCGGCTCTGGTTTTCCGGTGGCGGAAACAATGGTGGGAGGCGGCGGTGGGATGGTCCCGTCAATAAAACCGAATACACGCTGCCCTCTAAGATAGGGCATGATTTGTGCCTTCCAAAGGTTGTAGTTCGACCTTGTTAATTTGGTGATTTGCAGAGACGAACGTGGGGTAAAGGTGGGGTATTTTGGTGCAGCGATTGAGCCTTCATCGTCGGACATGGTGGTGGGTGTTCAAAGCGACGAGCTTGAAGCAAAGCTGCAGGTCGGAGAAGAGGTGGAGTAGAGCAGAATAAAGCTGCTGGTGAGATGCTGCTATGCCGGAGAGGGTGACCGGAAAAAAAAAGAGGTAGGAGGCGGCTGGGTAGGGTATTGCGGCTGGGCTGGAAACAGACGGTGGGGTTTGTTTGTTTTATTTTGATTGGATCAAAGTGGCTCTGCTACCATGTGGTAATTGACGTATTGTATTAATTGATTAAACTGTTACAATGGTGGGTATATATATACACCATACAAGGGTACAAGGGTACAACGGTAATAACAAAATACAATGTAATAATAAAGTGTCAAAACTACGTCGTATCAGTCATGTCCTCAACAAACATCACTCTTATTTTTTACATTACCCCATGTCTTCATCTAGAAAAACTCCTATGGTGATGAGGTTGTGGAAGGAAAAAATCAAAGAATATTCATATGTGCTATCTCAGGATCTTCCCAATGGAGTAATGTTTGTTGGTATGAACATTAAGGTGACAACGTTTAATGGTGAGTTTTCCCTATGTTGGTTACACGCTCTTGCATCAAAGTTTATCTTATCGTAGACGGTGTTTTCTATAATTTTAAAATAAACACTTTCTTATGGCAGGGTTGTCGCTCTCCTCCCGTCCAAATACTGTGCTGCTGAAAGAACCTCTGATTAATGAAGCTGCTGCTTTAAGATAATGGTAAATAATTACACTCTTAAGCTTTTCCTCATAGTATAATTGTCTTCAAGCTATTATACCTATGTTGTAAAAAATGTTGCTGAAAAACAACATGGATATCCCATAATAGTCATGTGAGTTACTTTTCATTGAACACAAAAAACACAGGTATGCTTCAAGCAAAAAAGATGTCGATGACTTGCTGTCAAGTATGGCTTACAAAAACATGGACATACTTTTTAAGAAACCAGGAGCTGAAGATATCCTTCCCATAACAGATGCCATTGCAACAATACAAACTGTAATTTTCTATTTCTTATTAGCCACTCTAAATCATTTTAATTTTTTTTTTCCAAGCTCTTTTTCGCTTCGTTGAACTTTGGTTATTTTGTTGTATAAAGACGAAGACTGCTTGGATAGCTGGAAAGTTAAAGCTCATTGAAGGGCAAGACAAATTCTGGTATATGTGTTGCAAAAATTGTCAGAAATCTTTGAGGCCAGGACATAGAAGGGATATGCTCTGTTCTTACTGTGATGAAGAAGATCCTATCTGCTATAAGTAAGCAATATGTCATACTAAGATATTTTGCGCCATCAAGGAGACTTGACTGAATGTATATGTGTGAAATGCAGGTGCCACATTGGAGTTTACGTAAGTGATGCTTCTGCTACTGCTACTGCAGAAATGTACTCACCTGATGTTGAGAATCTCGTGCCATACACGGCGTTGCAGCTGAAAGAAGCTGAAGAAGGGGTAATTTATGATGACTCTAAATTCATTTATCTAGATTGTAAAATAATCTAACATATATCATAAAAATACTTACCCTCAAACATGCTTAGTCTTACATTACAATCATTTTTGTTCATGTATGGGACAACGGTAAAAACATTTAGGCATCATACGTTACACGTATAGTTATAATATAATACATTTAGGTATAGATAAAAATATGTTCCAGCCTCTGATGCATTACATTTAAGTCATCACCTAAGAATTAATTTGTATTCTGTAAATCTTAGCTTGCCACATTAGCAATTGAATTTTAATCAAGATTTTTTACATCCACCACATAATCTTATGAATTTTAAATGTTGTAAAGGGGCGGTTGCTCACAGCTGAATTGGAGACAGCTTTAGAGAACAAGCACGTTGTCTGCTACATAAAGTATTTTAATAAGCTGGTTCGCGGGGCAATCACAAGGAAATACCCACTTGTGAAGATCTATCTTTACAGTGATGTTTTCCCTAATGCTGAGCCACCTATAGAAGATGCAAAGCCAAATCCAATTATGCTCGAAAACGAAACAGTGGATTTAACCATGGACAGCGAAGATGATGTTCAGTTCTTCACACCGTCAACGAAGATGTTAATCGAACAAATTTCACGCTCTTCACAAGACAATAATGCTGAAGATGCAGGTGCTTCTGCTTGCAAAAGACTATTGACGTTTGATGATGTCCAAAAATCAACAATTACTGTCAAGCTTGAGCCTGTGGACGACGACGATACAGTCAAATCCATGCCACTCAAGTCACCATCTGCTGAGAGCCCTGGTAAAAGGTGCAAATCAAAGCTGAACCATAATTAGTTTTAAGGGTTTATCAGTATTTTGCTTCAATGAACCATGAATTTCCTCTTTTGTCTCTAAAATTTGCTTTTGGTAACGACTGCATCATGTATTAGAAGCCATTAGTTAGTTTCATAAAAAGTGAACACTAATGGTTACTAATAGCATGTTAAAAAGTCAGTCCTCTGCTCTTAAGACAGCATTTGGTTTTGTAACAAGCAGGCATATAAATATGCTTAAAACACTTTATGTATGATAGTTTAATGTTTCATAATTATGTAGTACAATGTATAGAACCTCTGTTTGGTGAAGAATCTTATAATCTGAAGCAATCAAGGAGCATTTATGTTACATTCATGTTCTCTGACTCATTTATGAATATCTATATATATATATATAAATTATACATATAGAATGGGCACGCCGTGCGTTGCACGGCATCTTTCCTTACTAGTATATATATATAACAATGTCAAATAGTAGTGTCATATAGTATAACAATGTCAAATGGTAGTGTCGAATAGTATAACAATATCAAATGGTAGTGTCGAATAGTATCACAATGTCAATTGATAGTGTCAAATAGTAGTGTCACATAGTATAACAATGTCAAATGGTAGTGTCAAATAGTAGTGTCACATAGTATAATAATCTCAAATGGTAGTGTCAAATAGTAGTGTCACATAATATAAAAATGTATATATATATATATATATATATATATATATATATATATATATATATATATATATATATATATATATATATCTCGAAACATGGAGGAGTAGTTATTCGAGAAATTGGAAAATCAGGCCATTTTATCCTCTGACAATTTTTTTTAGGTCGGACAGATTCTGACATTTTTTTTCAGGTTCACCGTCCAAATTTGGATGAAATCGTCCAAATACAGTCAAAACCCTCCAAATTTGGATGCATTTCGTCCAAATAAATTGAATGGACAAAACAGACGAAAACCGTCCGAATGTTGGATGCCCCGTCCATCTTGGGACGAATTCCGTCCATTTTTGGACGGTGCGTCCAACATTTGGACGGTTTCCTTCCATTTTGTCCAAAGCTCTAAAACCGTCCCAATTTGGACGGTATAACTTAGTCTCTCCGTCCAAACAGAGGACGCACCGTCATTACAATTTTTAACAGTATTTAAAATTGTTTGTGATTTGTAGAATATTCCAATGCCATTTGCTAGAACAAACAACATGTTGCGAAACAAGACGGTCGAACTGCGAATTGCCACAGGGGAATCATGGCGTGCTAGAATTGTAGCTTCTATTTCAAACTATCAACAAGTTCGTTTAAGCGGGTTGAATGATTTCATTACCGACAATGACCTAAATGTTGGAGATTAATGCACCTTTGAAGTCGTTGATGAACCTATAGAAAATCACGTCGTGTTTAATGTGGTGATTACTAGACATTGAAGAGCATTTATTAAGACGTCGTCCTATACTATTTAAGCCAATGTATCATTACTCTCTTTCTTTTTAAGTTTGTAAGCCTTGTATGTAAGCCAATGTATCATTACTCTTTCTTTTTATGTATGTAAGCCAATGTAGCAGTTACACAACAAGTTTTCATCTACAGAGGTAGTCTAAAGTTGTACATAAAAGTAAATAAGACTTCATCAAACTAATCAGACAATGGCATTCAACAAAAAGATTGGTCAAGACAAGAACTCATACAACAAAAATCACCAACTTTAACAAAGTCTTTTGTTTTAACACAATAGAACTATATAACTGTAGTATTGTAGAAGCCCAGAGATGAAATCATAAAGCAAAATCCATTATATTTAATTACGAGGAGAAAGAAAAATAATGTGATCATGGAGTCTAGAGACTAAAAAGACAAACTGAAATCATAAAGCAACATATGCAACTTCAACAAAGTCTACAACTTTCTTCATTGTTAAAAGAAAATAACTTGCACGTGAAAAATAAACCTTAAAATTCATCTTGATTAAAAGTTTCGTAGGTGAAAACGTCATCATGACCGTATGTCACATCATCTTCAGCATATTCCGGCACCACGGCAGACCTCACATACATAGCTGTGATGAGATACGGGAAAAATATATATCCATCGCCTGCGTTGCCCTTTGCTATCTGTCGAATCCTGGAGAGAATATACTCTCCGACGTCAAAGTATGATGTAATAGATGCGTACGCAAGTGCATACAAATCAAATGTCGGTGCGGTGTAGTTCACCGTGCCATACATATTGGTGGCAAGGAACATAATCAAGAAAGGAAGGAATGGACCGCACCAGGACCAGGGTGAAAGGCGGGTACGCCTCACACTTTCCCAAAGATGCGTCTCCCCAAACAAAACAGCCATGTAACGCTGTAGTAATTCATGAACATCCGGAAATTGAAAGAAATCCAAACCCTGAGGATATTCGGGAATGGCATACTCGTCGTTGATCCATGTATTATTCAAAACGACAGGAACGCCTCGCACTCTGACGCACCGTTCATTGAGCTCTGTCGTAGCTACACAAGCGTAGAATTCACGCACAATAGACCGATTCACGTGATGAAAGCTTAATGGCCTTTGGGGGACACCATGCCAACCGTTATCTCGGAACAAGTTCCCGATCAAACTAGAAAGACTCTCCATGTTCAATCGCCTCTCTGTAACGACAGCTCTTGCCATCCAGTTAGTCACGTACTCACGCCTCTCCTCTTCTGTTGTGAAGCGGCTTATGAGAGACTGCTCGTCCAACGACAAATCAATTTCGTCATTGGAAATGAACACATGAGAATGTGGGTTAGCCATTGAAAGGAACACTAGAAGAGATTATATGAGTAAAATAAACGAGAAATGAGAGGGATGAATGGTTCTTAAAGGATTTGTCACTATATAGATTTTTTCCCAAAAGAAACATTGATTGAGAAGGTCGGTGGGAATTATGACTCGTGCACATTTGCACGGGAGCGTCCAATATTTGGACGGAATCGTCCAATTTGGACGGTCATAACTCACCACCATTTGACGTGTGGGGCCCATCTATAGTGACATTGTACCTATGTGGCAAGCCTTAATGCATAACTCACAACCACTTGAAGTGTGGGACCCGCCGATAGTGACCACACATGACATATAGGTAGGACACATAGGTACAGTGTCAAGTCTTGTCTTCAGACTGGAGAACATGGCTAGTTATGTTTTGCCATTAATTGGATTCCGTCTAAATTATGAGGGATTTCGTCTAAATTTAGACGGATCCGTCTAATTGGAAACATTGCTGTCCTTATTTAGACGGGAATAGTGGTTATGTTTTGACATTGACTACACTTTGATTTCACTTTTTTTCAAAAATATATCAATCAATGTTCTTGTTTAATTCTGCAAATATTACCTCACGTCTATAGTAACACTGTACCTATATGGCCTGCCTAAATTTATAACTCACAACCACTTGAAGTGTGGGACCAGCCGATAGTGAGCACATATGATATATAGGTTGGACACATAGGTACAGTGTCAAGTCTTGTCTTCAGACTGGACAACATGGCTAGTCAAAAGAAGCATTAATTGGAATCCGTCTAAATTAGGTGGGATTCCATCTAAATTTAGACGGATCCGTCTAATTGGATCCATCCTTGTTTGTCAGTGAGTGAATTCGGACGGTTTCTGTGCTTTCAATCAATCGATGTTCCTATTGGATTTTGGACGGAGTCCGTCCAAAATTTGGACGGATTCCTTCATTATTGGTCAGTAAGTGAATTCGGACGGATTCCGTACCTTGAATCAATCAATGTTCTTGTTGAATTTTGCAGATATTACTTTATGCTTTGACATTGACTACACCTTCATTTAACTTTTTTAAAAAATATCGTCGACACCATGACAATTCAACAGGAACATTGATTGATTGAAAGTATAGAAACCGTCCGAATTCACTCACTGACCAAAAAGGACGGAATCCGTCCAAAATTTGGACGGATTCCGTCCAAATGTTGGACGAAATCTGTCTAAAATTCAACAGGAACATTGATAGATTGACAAGACGTGACAATGACCTCTTACATCGATAACTCTATATATACTATGAATTTTACACTACCCATGCATAACCCTCACTTTTACTCTGCCTTAGCCACAATGTCTGAATCGGATTCCCCTCCTTCTAACATTCAGATTTTTAATCCCGAAAATGAAATTCTCCCGGAATGGCATCCTCATCGGCCAGTGAGACAACACGGTATAACTCACTTTTACGATGAGGATACACTGCTAAATCGGTTCACAACAGTCCATGAGCGTCACAATTGGATTTGGCACTTTCAAGATAGAGCTGTTGTCGGAGAGAGGAGAATTCAATGGGAGAGTCTACCTACCAATCTGAAGATTCTCTTACGTAGAATTTCGTCAGACCGCCTCGCACGTAGTCTCGCACCGACCTCGACTATGAACCGATCAATTGTTCGTGAATTCTACACGCTTGTCAGGTCAAAAATTAATGTGTCGCATGATACAATACCAATATCAGGGGTGTACAAATTACGTGGAGTAGATGTCTGCTTTACTTCGGATTGGATCAATCGCTACTATCGTGTACCTGGAGTGGAAACATACAATCTCTCATACTACAACCCTTTCAACGTTGAGGCATTCAAATATCTAATTGAGAGGCGTCAATATCCTAACGAATGGCTGCGTGTTTTGTTCGAATGGATTGCTAGTAGCGTTTATGGTACCGTACACACTGTTCAACCGAGCAATGACCTGAAAAAAAAATTGTACGCAGGTTTGAATCGTGAAGTTGATTTTGGACGTGACATCGTTCACAGGATTGGTAACATATCGCTTAGCATGGCTGGTGATGGTTATCTATATTATCCGTTTCTTATCACGGCTCTCGCAAGAGATTTTCACGTACCAGAGTATGACAATGATGACATTGATCAGGAAACCTCCCCTATCATATTTAGTGACCACCCTTGGTTTGTTTCGGAGCCAACATTTCAACTTGGGTTAGGCTAATGGATAATATATATGTTTCCTTTCATTAAGAAGATGTTTTATTAAAACAATATAAATTAATGCTTTGTCGCTAGTCTGTAGCTGGTGGCGTCCTGATCACATGTGAGGAGAAGGAGGATGTACTCCACCATTAATACACTTCATGTATTAAAGTTGCATATTTTTGTTGTATGATTTCTTGTTTATTGTTTCTTTCTTCTAACAATTGTAATGGATGATCTTCGACGAGCAATCGGACTTGTTTTTTAACTTATGCAATCGGACTAGATTTTTTTACTTAACGTGTTTTTTTTTTTATTTACTAATAGGCTGTTTGATGATTTATGGTATTATATATAACCTTTAAATTAATTAATTAATTAATTAATGTTATATTTATTGGAAAAAATTAATTATGGGATAACCGGTTAAACACTCTTGGGAAACTATTTTTTGAGGTGAAACACATTGGCTCTTTTAATATAGTTAATGATAATGATAATGATAATTGTTTGTTTTTACTTCTTACTTCGAACAAAACATAATTGTCAGTTGATCGATAATTATGTATATACGAAAAAACCGAATTCTTCGAACTTTGGATGGTCATAATTCACCACCACTTAAACAACATGAATAAAAATTGATAATATAAAAAGCTAACAAAATTTATAATATAAATATTACAACGCCATAAGTTTATAATATAATATAAACAAAATGTCAAGTGACTAAACACCAACAAGTGCTTATACATTCACCAAAAATACCTAAATATCTAAAGATCTATGTACTGATGAAACAACTGCACACACATTTTATGTCTTAATAACAACATATTATCAGCTTTGATCAATGAAAAATCTTCTTTGTGCATCAAATGCTCAATGAACTTGACCGTGTATACCCCACAGTCACCCCTGTACAGAATGTAAATTTTGATTAATCAAATGATAAGAAAATAATGTATATCGTATATTATTATAAATCGTTTGAAATCTATAACACTTACGGGATTGGCATTTGTGGTACGTATTTAGCCGTAAATCGCTTTGACCGACCGTAATAGGAGGCTTATTTGGATCAAGCATTTGTGGGAGGTTACATAGACGAGCATCCATCTCAAACACTCTCCTCAACGAAACACCGAATGCTCTTATATAATCCTTCACATATTCTCTCTCCTTATAGTTATCCCCCACCAGACAATCATACACTCTAATCTTCCAGTGGGGAATAGACACTTCGACAGCAGCCCAGTGACCAGGATATATAGCCCAGGGCATGTACACCACTGTGTTTTCATCCCATTGCTTGACGCACTGAATCACATGATCTGGAATCCTCGTTGTGTCATGCGTCTTTCCCTGATCTATATGACCCTGGCCGCAAAATGAGGAGAATTCAGAGAAGGAAATGGCCGTATGCGGTTCAAATCATTCTGGATATACTTCCATTTGGTGTCGTATAAGGTCCAGGAACCCATCGATATGTTGTACGCATGCAAAAAGAAGTTAGAGATAATGAAATCAGACATATGAAAATTTCAGATATATGAAAATGTAAGTCACAAGAATATACCTCTCGATCTAACTCTTTATACTTCTCATGGAGACGTTCGAACCACGCCTTGCCCGCCCGATCTACCATTGGGCATCCAAATGCGAGGCCCGTGGGAATCTCTATTCGGGGTGGATCTTCTTGTTCGTACCAGGAGATAAATTTGTTTTCCAACTCTTGCGGAAATTTTATCAACGCTGTCCATCTAGTAGCACCTGGCAGACTGACTACGTGCGACCCATCAGTTAAATATCGTGGTTGGTTAATAGTCTGACGGGTTGTCAATCTTCTGTCAGTTGCACAATCCGCCTTTCGTTTCCCAAATTGAATATCAGTTGGACCAGCAGCTAAACAATATTCAATACATTATCGAGTTAGAGGGTTTTTCACAATGTAATTTCTAGTTTCAAAACTAAAAATCTACAAACTTACTAAAATCGATCTCAGGCTCCTCAACCGATTCCTGAATGGTGTCAGTAGCGGCCCTTGTCGTAGGCTCGGGAGTGTCTATACCAAATATAATCGAGATAATCAATTAACGACAGCAATAAAATAAGATTTTTAATGTTAATAATACAAAAATCAATATACATTAACTCTCTATAAACAATATGGAATTCGAGTTAGATAGTTTTTCACAATGTAATTTCTAGTTCAAAATTAAATATCTACAAACTTACTAAAATCTATCTCAGGCTCCACAACCGATTCCTGAATGGTGTCAGTAGCGGCCCTTGTCGTAGGCTCAGGGGTGCCTATACCAAATATAATCGAGATAATCAATTAACGACATCAATGAAATAAGATTTTTAATGTTAATAATACAAAAATCAATGTACATTAACTCTCTATAAACAATATGGGATTCGAGTTAGTTAGTTTTTCACAATGTAATTTATAGTTTCAAAATTAAAAATCTACAAACTTACTAAAATCGATCCCACGCTCCACAACCGATGCCTGGTTGGTGGCAGTAGCGGACCTTGTCGTAGGCTCGGGAGTGTCTATACCAAATATAATCGAGATAATCAATTAACGACAGCAATAAAATAAGATTTTTAATGTTAATAATACAAAAATCAATATACATTAACTTCCGATAAACAAAATGGGATTCGAGTTAGATAGTTTTTCACAATGTAATTTCTAGGTTCAAAATGAAAAATCAAATAACTTACCAAATGTAGCGGTCTGACTGGTGTCAGTAGCGGCCCCTGTCATACCCTCGGGAGTATATATACCAAATATAATCGAGATCATCAATTAACGATAACAAACAATAAAATACCTATGTTAATAATACAAATTACCTATTAGATCGTCGGGGTCGAAGTGTTGCGGAGGCTGGGACTGGGATGACTGATTACCACCCTATTAATAATTCAGATTCGTGTGTTAACAATATAAATACGGCTGTCAAATTCGTATGAGCAAGATACTTCATACTGTCTACCGTTTACTGCGGCCCCACCCATTTGACAAATTTTGAATGCCGATCTTTAAAAAATCCCAACTCGGCCTTAACTTCGCCTAACCCACGCATCGTTTCACTTAAGCGAGCCTTCACGGCTCCTAGCTCGGAGTTAGTCTTTTGAAGCTCGGTATTTGCATTTCTTAACTCGGAGTTGGTTTTTTCCAACTCGTCTTCGCAACACTCAACTCCGAGTTAGTTTTATCCGGCTCTTTTTGGATGATTTGAGTAATTACCGGCCTCGTTCTTCACCCGCACATTTAGGGATATAGTGTCATCGCCTTGCAGGTTCGCGGAGGTAGACGCATAATGTGTACGCCTCGGCTGGCTACGTCGAGCGTCCTCTTCATCAATTTCGGGACGCTCACGTTCTATGCGTTGACCAGAGGCACGGGATGGTGTGTTTCTGACGGGAAGGACCGGTGGTGTGTTTCTGACGGGAGGGATCGGTAATTGATGAGGTACAGCCGTAACATCCGCCGCCGGCAACCCTAGTGAAATTACGTAATCCCTATCTTCGGGGGTTCTCAGAACATCACCGGGCATTCCGTCCTGAATGCATGAAAAAAAACACGATTTTAGATACAATATATTTAAAATGTGGATTGATAAAAATGAAAATACGATACTTACCCATACAGCAAACTGTGGGGATGCCAGACTACCGGAATACACCCCGCCGTTCGAAAACTTCCACCTCAGCATGGTAGGACGATCGTTCTCATGTCCCTCTCTCACAATTGCGAATTTCCCCTTCAGAGCGATGGCTGGAATGGCATGAAAAGCCCACACATGTAAGGCATATAGACAACCGGATATCGTTGGCTGACAGGTGTTAAGGGTGATTTCATATGATTTATATCGTTATATTTTATAATAATTTCCTCCATATTCGTATTATTTGCATAGAAATTAAGGGTTTAATCGAATTATTGAGCAGATGAGTTTTAAAAGTCTTTAAGTGTAAAGTTGAGCTAATTTCGTGACTTTATTGGTAATTATCTATGGTTTTACACTTTGCATGTCTTTGTGGTTTTGTAGGTGCATAAACATGTCATAATTGGAGATTTAATGGAAGGAGGAAGATGCAAGTTGAGGATTGGAATGAAGATTTGAAGAATCAAACGAGCGTTCACTACCCATGCAGCCTGGACGGACGTCTGAAGATATGGACGAGCTTCCAGGAGAGGAAATTTGATTCAGAGTTTTGAAGATTTCAGTGGACGAGCGTCTCATTTTACATAGAACGGGCGTTTGAGAAGACTCGGCCCGACTCGAAGAATTTACACCAACTGGACGGGCGTCCAGAAGGAGTGGACGGGCGTCCGTCCGCCGCCATGCTGAAACCGACTTACTTTTTCTATATATAGACGCATTATTTCAAACCCTAATATCATCATATACACATTACAGCAGCCGCAGAAAACCCTAAAATTCTGAAGCCGAGTTGTGCTCGGTCGGCCAAGCCCTGGTGCTTGGTCGACCGAGGGTTAGTTTAGTTGTTTTATTTATTTTGTTTCGTTTTCCTTCCGGATCATGAGGATGGCTGGAAGCTGATCAAACTTGGGGCAAGCATGTGAAACTTTTCAGCATCATTTTTATTTCTTCCTTTGGATGATTTCGTGAGTTTTAATTAAGTTGTTTCTTTTCTATGATTTTCATGCTATGCAATTTAAATCGAGAGATGTTTTGCTATTGATGTTTGCCATATGATGAGAATCGGTGTAAACACTAGATCACCATAGGAAAGAATAGATTTTTTTTAACCTAAAAATACGAGAGTTGCTAGGTTAGAATATCTAGATTGTTAGATTGAGAAATCTTGCACCTTGGTTTGGAAGCGTTAATCTTTAAGATCGAGAGATAAAAGATTGATAGGCGAACTTTTCTAAGAGATTAGGAGTTCATACCTTTGATAGGTGAATCACAATTTTAGTTAAATCATCATAAGATAATCTAGAGAGGAAATTAAGGGTTGCGGGATGGTGGATCATTGCTTGTTCTATGTTTAATCGCTATAGTCATTATCATGCTTTTATGAGTTTTATTGTTTTTCTCGTTTATAGTTTAGTTATGTTCGCAACGATCTTTCCTGGCTTTGGACTGACAATCCTCTGTCCAGTTTACTTTTCGTTTTGTTATTTTAGGTTTTAATAATAATGGTATCAATCTTAGGAAAATTAATGAACTAGATACCCCGATTCCCTGTGATTCGACTCCGGTTGTAGCTACTATACTACGATCCCTGCACTTGGGGTAAACCGGATTATTTTTATTACTTGTTTATTTTTCATTAGATAAAATCCGAGACAACAGGCCTTCTCATCACTTTTCGGCTCAAGTAACCGTAGGTGTTGTACTTGTTTACGCCAGTTCCACATGAAGTTGTTAAACAGATACTCCCCCCACGGATAAGTTCTAACCCGTTCTAGGTCCTCGAAGATATAAAATATATGATTCGGTATTACAGTTCCGGGGTCTTGTCCGATTAATAAGCCATAAATAACATACACTAAAGCCATCCGATATACGGTTTCAGTGTCGCATTGCCTTGTCCTCATCGCTGCTAAGATTTTTCCCATAGTTACAGTCCCGGCGCACTTTCTTAGGTCACAAGGCTCCTCAAAACACCTTGATACCCCCTGAATCTGAAGGTTTACATCTCCAAATCTATACCCCATTGTCATTGCAAACTCTCTTTTGCCGAACTTCACTCTATTCTCGCCAATCTTAAAATGAAGTTCATCGTCGCGGTCGGGATAACCATTTGGAAATACAAGAATGCTATTAGCCGCCCTTTGAACGCCCAGTTATCACGATACCAAGTAATAAATTGACCAAACACCGATTCTTCCAAGCCTAGTTAACAAGGTACGATCATTGCCGTCGGATACAACACCAACTCGGATTGTAGTTTTTCATAGATTCTTCTTTCCGAATGGAACCTCAATTTGGTATCAAACACCTTATCACGCGGATGAATATATTCTCCGTGTGTCCCAAATGTGGAAAGTTGCGAGTAATTATAAATACACATGATTATTTAATTGCAAAAAATATATTGCAAATATATATATATATATATATATATATATATATATATATATATATATATATATATATATATATACACACACACACACACACCGTATACTATATACACCGTATACTACATATATATATATATATATATATATATATATATATATATATATATATATATATATATATATATATATATATATATATATATACATTGTAACATTGAAAAAAAAATAAGAAATTTACACACCACACAAACATGCACATATATATATATATATATATACACTGTATACTATATATATATGCGTGCGTGTGTGCATGTGTTTTTGCGATTAAAAAGATTTTATATTTTCCTTATGTAGTTGTAAAAATGATTTCATATTTTTTTGACAAAAAGACAAGGGTAATATGTATAGTATAGTATAGTGTATATATATATAAAGTAAATAAGATTGTTTTCAGAAAAATAGTAAATATATAGGATTTGTATTTATTCACTTTATATACATATATCTATATGATGTAAATTATTGTTTCCAAAAAATAGTAAATAGGATTTGTACGTGTGAGTATTTATATATATATATATATATATATATATATATATATATATATATATATATATATATATAAAGTAAATAAGATTGTTTTCAGAAAAATAGTAAATAGGATTTGTATTTATTTACTTTATATACATATATCTATATGAAGTAAATTATTGTTTCCAAAAAAATAGTAAATAGGATTTTTACGTGTGAGTATTTATATATATATATATATATATATATATATATATATATATATATATATATATATACACACACACACACACACATATAAATAAATAAATAATATATATATATATATATATATATATATATATATATATATATATATATATATATATATAATATATATATATATATATATAACCGAAATGTCTTATCATCTTTTTTTTTTTTGTTTTTCGGAACATCGTTGTTTTGTGTTGTGTTGTGTTGTAACGTTAGAGGGGGGTAAGAGAAGAAGAGAGTGGTGTTTTTACCAACGTCATAGAGTACTTGATGATGACGAGGGAGAACGGATGCCGGACGGAGCCGGCAGAACAGAACTTATATATATTTTCAATCTAAGGGGTGCCTCACTTCCGGCTGAGGATTTACCAGGCTGCTGGAGACAGGAAAAGATGCTCTGTTGAGCAGACCTAATGAAATTTTCTACGAGCTACCTACCAGGAGCCCTAATACAAAGCCTGGAGATTAGGCATGACACAGCGGATTAGAAGGAATCGAAAACACCCTAGGGAAAGCATGCAATTCTAAGAACCTCATCAGGCCGAGGCGTACCATAGAATTCAGTTCGAAATATTCCTTCTTGTGTTTTCAAACGACATTAATTTGTCGTTTGTTTCAATTTTTTAAATCACATTCTTGTTACCGATAATTTCAAGGGCATTTATACTCCTTGTGATCAGTCCTACTCATTGTCATAGAATCTTACATTATACTATCAAAAATTACACTAGAATATCAAATAAAAAATTATAACACTATCATACATATTCTTACACTATCATAAATTACTTCTAAATGCCCCATCATACATTTAATCATACCATACATGAATTGAATTCAAACTCAACAATAAAATAACACACTATTGAACATGAAACATGACGATCTCTAAATTATACATGAATTTTCAAATTTTACATGAACATCAATAAACCATAAACCCTAAGCTATTAATTACATATTACTAATTTTCATACATATCCATTCGAATTATAAGATTCATACATATCATTTTGATTTCTAAAAGCACTTCATCATATATACATATAATCATACAATATATGAATTTGAATCTAAACCCTAAACCCTATAACACCGTTGAATCCCAATCGAACAAATAACATTATATTCATGGTGACATAAACCGTAAAAATCCTGGCACAATCAAATAACAAAATTTAATAGGATTAATTCGAATCAAATAACAAAATCAAATAGGATATGAATTCAAATCGTATGTATGATTACCCAACAAAATCAAATAACAAAAACAAATAACGAAATCAAAAACGGAATTGAAAAAAACTGTAAAAAATAAAAAACCATAAACACTCACATTAGGTGCTTCTAAACTCTGAGAAGACGAAGGATTAGCCATTGAAATCGTCCAAATTTGCTCTGAGAAATGGAAGGATTGAAATGCTCTGTAAATCGTCCAAATTCGCCTGTGAAATGGTTTGAAACGGCTGTGAAATGGTTTGAATGAGGAAGAAGGCTGATAAGGGTTTGAAAATGGACGTTTCCGTCCAAAAGGGATGTATCCGTCCAAATTTGGACGGTGCGTCCTCTGTTTGGACAGAGAGACTAAGTTATACCGTCCAAATTGGGAGGGTTTTAGAGCTTTGGACAAAATGGACGGAAACCGTCCAAATGTTGGACGCACCGTCCAAAAATGGACGGAATTCGTCCCAAGATGGACGGTGCATCCAACATTCGGACGGTTTTCGTCTATTTTGTCCATTCAATTTATTTGGACGAAATGCATCCAAATTTGGAGGGTTTTGACTGTATTTGGACGTTTTTATCCAAATTTGGACGGTGAACCTGAAAAAAAATGTCAGAATCTGTCCGACCTAAAAAAAATTGTCAGATGATAAAATGACCTGATTTTCCAATTTCTCTAGTTATTCTGAGTTCTTGGAACGTGTGCTGTGAACATGAAGTAGTTCCCTTTGTTTTTTATTTTTAAATTGATTTTGAGGGTATTTTTGTACTTAACAAGATAGTGTCCTTTTTTATAATTTTGACAATCATTTTGTCCTTTTCAATAAGTTTCCCTAAATTTTAATAGATACGCCATTACAAAATAAAAATAAAAATTTAATTCTACAAAATAAAAACACATTAGTATAAAGAAAGAAAGAATAATAAAGGTGGGGACAGCCCCAAAGAAAATGGCGGGCACAACAGACATGGAGGGAATCAGGGCAACCAGAGGATTTGGGGCTCGGCTTTAATGGAGTAAAATGTTGCAGAGCGAAATCAAATTCCATACTTTTTCCGGTATCAACTGATTCTACAGCTTTATTGCTCTCCAATTTCTCGGTAATCAATCTATACTTCGCCCTCATTTCCATTTGCAAGAGAGTTCTGTTTAATTTTTCAATTCAGCTGAATCCGATAGGAAAATAATCGGTAGCTAACGATGAAGCGAAGAAATTCCTGTTTAAATCGCCATGATTCTTCTGGGATTCAAGAAAACAACAATCTTGATTCGATTGACAGGATCAGCGCTTTACCTGACCACATTTTAGGTATTATTGTGTCTAAACTTTTCACAAAGTATGCTGTAGCTACTTCCATTCTTTCAAAAAGATGGAAATTTCTGTGGAGAACAGTCGATAATCTTTCTTTTAGCCATTGGGGTAAGAGTGAAGTTGGAGATATGAAATTCGTAGAAGACGTCAACCGTGTTTTGCTTCTGCATGATGCTAGATCGCTACAAAAGTTTCGTTTGTTGTGGAAACCTAGTTGTGTTTTATTTCGTGTACATTCGTTAATCAGAACTGCAATTTCAAGAAATGTCCAAGAGATTTTTTTCTGTGTCGAGAATCGAATTGGGCTAAATAATAGTCCTCAACCGATTGAAATGCCTATAAGTGTTTTCAGTTGCGAGTCGCTACGATCATTGGAATTGTGTGAAGGGATTTGTCTTCGTGACTCGGATGCGGTTTTTCTTCCAAGACTCGAAACTCTGAAGATTCTTTCGGTTGAATTCAAGTCTATGAATGCTTTTGAAGAACTCATAAACGGATGCCCGATGTTAAATTTTTTGTGCCTATGTATGGACGTAGACTACGTGATGGAATATTTTGGAAGAGATAGTTACTCTGATTTTACGTTTGTAGTATCTTCAACTTCCTTGAGACGTTTTGAGTTGTGTATCCATTACAAAACAGAACCATCTTTGGATACTTTTCGTTACAGACTAATATTGAGAGCTTCTTCACTTGAGTACCTCACGATATATGGTTTCATAGATCATATTTCTGTGGAAGAAAGTTTAAGCTCTCTGGTTGAAGCTGACATCGGGATTAATATCCGTGGCTATGATTTCACTGAACCCGAATTTTGTGATCCGTTTGTTGAATTGGTTCGTGAATTCGATTGTGCTAAAACTCTTATTTTATCCGGCGACGTTATGTGGGTAAGCTAATCTTTTCTCTATGAGCATTAATGATTTGTATACTATTATGTATGTTGTTGCCTACAATGGATCACCAACATTTGATATTATTAGGCTCTTAATTGTGCCTCAATCAGCTTATCGACCGAGTTTAAGAGAATGGTGAGATTGGAGGCTGAAGTTTATTGTTGTGATTGTAGCCCTTTACGAGATTTCATTCAAAACGCAGACAATTTAGAAATACTTACCATTAATCAGGTTAGAAGACATCTGCAAAGTGTGTTTGTGAATGAGAGTATAGTTTCTATTAAGTTAACATTGGCTAGTATAATTGATAGATGTGTTTTCTGTGATTACAGAGTCCAGATTATCAAGATAGAGATCATAATCACACAAACTGGACTGTTCCTCTAGAAGTTCCGAGATGTTTGTCAAACAGCTTGAAGAAATTTGTACTTGATGTTTATTGTGGTTTTGGCGATGAACGTGAAATGATACAATATATGTTAAAGCATGGAAGTGTTCTTGAAGTTATGAAGATATCTCTCGATTATTGCAGAGATAGCTCAAAGTTTGAATTTCTTCAGGAGATATGTAAGTTCCCGAGAAAGTCTCCGGGCTGTGAAGTTGAATTTGTCTTGAGTTCGAACCGGAATGATCAGGTCAATGTGACTACAGAGGAAACAGCGGAATAGTTGCCGCGAAATTGGATCCATTACAGTGAAAAATCAGAATTCTTGGCTGTTATAGATTGTACTGTATTTCTTTATTCTGGTTCCTAACAGAATTGATTTTGCAATTATGAGGCAATAATGTTTTATGGTATTGGGCATCTTGGCATGAAAAGAGTTAAACTTATGCATGTTTGGAACATGGGGTTGCCTTTATTTACACCATATTGATTCACATTGATTTTACTAGTGCACCACACTGAGTCGACATATTAGAAGTTGATGATTGTTTCAAAAATCGACTTTCTGAATGTGGGTTATCATCTTAGACCTTTGAAAAGTCGATTCATGATGCAAGAATTCACTTTCAAAAATTCGGTTCGAGTGGTGTATATATAGTGTGGTATAATGACTCCTTCTGATTAAATATGGTAAAAAGTTGGACTAACCATGTTTCCAAACACCATTGATTAATCTGTTTCATGATATAGGGGACAATTGTATGTTTATTAACGATGAAGAAAAGGTTCGTACAATCATTATCCCGAGTTTCTTCTTATGCCAAAAGAAGTGAACACTATTCCTTCTGAAGAAAAAAATCAGTTATTTTTATCAAGTAAGCAAAAGCATTTACGCGTGTAAACAAACCGCAGAAAAACCAAACCAAGCGAAATTGGACTAGAATGCATATATCAAGCACGAGCTAGACGAAGTTCACGAGCTCTGTTCACTGCATTTGAGAGAAAAACTTAAAAAAGTGGTCTCTCGATGTCTACATTATGAATAAATCTTGTTTATCCACGTCCAAATCCTAGACGAGTTTTCACGAAACATGTAGTGCCACGCTTCACCATGAATCTACATTGCACGATTTCCTAGTTTATAACCAACACGTGTTATCAACCTATATGGTGTGATAAAATGGTTATGACTAGTTTGAATTGAAGTCGTAGATCGCATTGAAATGGTTTCATTCATAAATGTCAACATTATCATATTATCATAACAAAGGGACAATACACTTTACAACACTAATCATTGCATGACTCAATACATCATACACCATCATGGCGGATGTCCCCTTTTTAGTTTCGCTGTCAAATCAAGTTATCTATGATGAGAAAGAATTTGGCGGAATTGAGGTTCTCCATAGTGTTTTTCCTCTGCTTCGTTATTTCAGCGGTTTCCAACATGGTGGTTGTGTGGCGATTTAGTGGCTTCGATCCGGTTGTAGATTTGTTCTTTGTTGTTTAATGAATTTTTTCTGTTTCAGTGGAAAAAACAAAAAAATTAAATGTACGGTGAAACACTAGAAGTTATATAATATAATTAAAAGATACATTTATTTGCATAGCATATTGATTATTGGTGCGCACCGATAGAATGATTTTATGAGAGTAAGTTTTGGAAGCAAGAACCAACTTTCCGTAGGTTACGGAAAAGAAGCGACTTTCCAAAAGTCGATTATCACAATGCATCTACGAGAAGTCGGTTTTTGGCATCAAAACCGACTTTCATAATGTCAATCTTACCGTGATCTTTCATGCACAAATAGAATGATGACGCGGTAGAATCGGTGTTGTGTAAATAACAACTCCCACTTAAAAACTCTCAAAAATGTTATGAAACATGATACCACCTCTATCATCCAAAACTGGTTTCCGCATTTGAACTGTGAAGCCAAAACCTAAAAAAAAAAATCCACTTTCCAAGCCTTCATTTTGTCTTCTCATCAAATGGTGGTTGTTTGATTACTCCTCACAGTCTCTGCAACTAATTTGATAGTATTTCCTTTTTAATTTGACGGTCTCTGCTTGCATTCCCAGATTTTTGTTCAGCAGAGCTGAAGGTCTTGAAAATATGCAATTATCAGCGTTGAGGAGCTTCAATTTGTCAAGGTAAATCGCTGATTCTACTGCTATGATATCCTGTCTATTTGTAAGATTCTATTGTAATTGCAGCCAATTGCTTGTTAATCCTTCAAGTTTAATCTTTAACTCAAATAGCTCGAGAATTAGGGCACTCAGAAAATTGGGGCTCAAATGGATAGATATGCAGCAGAGCAGAGCCTATTAGATAGTGTTTCTCCCCAAATTTCGTTAATCTGTCTCTATTTCGCTTAGATTTTCATTCGCAACAGCTGCTTGAAGTTATTCAAACCAGCTAAATATTAACCATGAAACGAAGAAAATCCAGTATTAATGTCCATGATTCTCCCGGGATTCAAGAAAACATCAGTCTTGATGCGGTTGATAGGATCAGTGATTTAACGGACTCTATTCTTGGTATTATTCTGTCTTTTCTTTTCACAAAGAATGCTGTAGCCACCTCTGTTCTTTCAAAAAGATGGAAATTCGTGTGGAGGACAGTCCATAATCTTTTTTCTGGCATTATGGTTACAGTGAAGGTCACGATGCGCAATTCGTAGAATTCGTCAACCGTGTTTTGCTTCTCCATGATCCTAGATTGCTAATTGCCTTTGGATTGGTATGGAAACATAGGTGTAATCTCTTTCATCTCAGTTCATGGATTAGAACTGCAATTACAAGAAATGTCCATGCATTTTTTCTAGATGTTGAGACTCGTGGCGGTCCAAATAATAGTCCTCAACCGATTGAATTGCCCATAAGTGTTTTCGGTTGTGACTCGCTACGATCTTTGGAGTTGGTGGCGGCATTTACGTTTCTAACGCGAGACATGGTTTGTCTTCCGAGACTATCAAGTATAAAACTTGTTTCGGTTGATTTCCATCTCGAAAGAGCTTTTGAAAAATTTATAAGTGGATGCCCGATGCTATATTACGCACTTGCATATGGACATTGAGTACATGGTAAACTATTTTGGAAGAGAGAACTTTTTTACGTATGTAATATCGTCAACTTTCTTGAGACATCTTGAGGTGTGTTTCTATTATAACTTAGAACCACAGGAGTATACCCTTTATTGCTCCTTGGAGTTAAAGGCTTCCTCACTCGAGTACCTCAAGCTAGATGGTTTTATATACGACTTCCTTGTGCAAAGAAGTCTAAGCTCTCTGATTAAAGCTGACATCGGGATATATTTCCGTGAAAATGATTTCTTTGAATCCATGGACATCGATCCATTTGTTGAAGTAGTTCGTGCTTTGAATTGTGCAAAAACTCTTTATCGGGCGATGCTATGTGGGTAAGCAAGCTATCCTCATTAGTGAGTTTTATGTCAATCTATGACTTTTACAGTTTTACTCTTCATTTGTGTGATTGTTGTTTCCTCTGACATTTGATATTATCAGGCTCTTAGTTGTACCAGTATCAGGTTGGCGACTTAGTTTAAGAGACTGGTGAATCCGGAGACAACGATATTTTGTTGTTATTGTAGCATATTACGAGAACTCGTTCAAAGCTCAGACAATTTAGAAGTTCTTACAATTTATCAGGTTAGTTAAAGGCATCTGGTAAGAGAGAGGAGAGAATGTGTGTGTATACGGTTTCTAGTAATCAAACATTGACAAGTATAAATGCTAATGCGTTTTACGTGATGCCGCATCCAAATTATCAAGATAGAAACGATCGTCATAATCACTCAACCTGGAGAGCTCTATAGAAGTTCCGAAATGCTTGTCAAACAACTTGTAGAAGGTCGTAATTGATGTTTATTATGGTTTTGGCGATGAGCTTGAAATGTTAAGTTATTTGTTGAAGCATGGGAGTGTTCTTGAAATTATGAAGATATCTCTCGATAGTTATCAAGAGAATGCGAAATTTGAGTTGCTTCAAGAGATAAGTATGCTTCCAAGAAAGTCTCCGGCTTGTAAAATCGAATTTCTTGTTGATTAGTTCCGTCCGAGTCCAGTTGTATCGACCTAAAACTCAGCAATCGGTCTCTGTTTTGATCTGCAATATTAACTTGGTTTTGCTGCTTTTCTAATTTTACCTTTGCTCTCTGTGTTACATGTGCAAAAAAAAAATTTGGAAGAATTTCCTTGTTGCTTTACTTATGTAATGGTGTTCAAACCTTTTATTCTTTTATTTCTTTTAGTGTGTCTAGCAGCCCACACTAAAACAATGATACTCAAACTCATATCAAGTTGTTTGAGTAATTGCTCGAGATCGGTTCAATCAAGTTTTGATTATGCTTGAGTTCGACTTGAGTATGCTCGATGAAATTTTGAGCATTTTTATGCTCGAACTCGAGTAGCTCAAAAATATGTTAAGGTTAAAGGTCCTCGAGTCCAATTCGTTAAAAAAATATAAAAGAATGTATATTACTCCTTCAAAAAAAAAAGTATATATTATTAATATAATATAATAATGCTTAATAAAACTCGCGCATCCTAAAAAAAAGAAGATAAAACTCCTGAAAATATCGAATCAACCTTTACAGTGCTCAAGGTCAGTCTGTTATAAAATACAAAATAGTGTATATTTTTAATATAATACATTAATGCTCGATAAAACTCGTATACTATACGAATGAAATTTTGAAGTGTTTGAGTTTAGCTCGTTATAATACGAAAAGAATATATATATATATATATATATATATATATATATATATATATATATATATATATATATATATATATATATAATATAATATAAAAATGCTCGAGAAAACTCGTTAATGATATGCCAAAATCGGCAAAGCCCCGCTAAATCCATAAAAGAGACATAAACCCGGTATCGGATAGGGTCCTCGGCCCAGCTCCGTCTCACGCTATCACGATCCTCATCATTAGCCAAAGGCAACGAGAATAGAGCAGCTAACAACTGGCTCGATACAAAGCACTGGGGGCCGCCTGCTCGTCCCTCCAGCTCAGCACCTTAAGTCCGACCTCAGCTCGGCACTCCAAGTCCGACCTCCGCTCGGCACTCCAAGCCCGACCTCAGCTCGGCACCTTCTTGGTTTTCCTTCTTGCCCGCTCGTTCAACGGTCTTTCTTGGCACCGCAAAGCCTTCAACGAGTCCGCCAGGGCTCTCTCGCTCGTCAAGACTTTCGCCGCCGTAGGCTGCGAGTCCGCCGGGGCTCTCTCGTCCGTCAAGACTCTCTCGCCCTCCGAGGGCTTTCGGCCCCCCCAAGCTCGCGGTCGCCGGTGTCCCCGCTCTCGCCGGTGGCTAGCTCCGTGCCTCTATAAATATCACCTTCACCTCCATTACAACTCTCTCGATTTATTCTTCTAAGAACTACGCATTGTCTTGATCCCTTATGAAAGGTAAGTAAGCAGCCTTCCAGGCACAGCTCATAAACAGAAGCATCATCCTCCTCCTCTTATTCCACAAAAGCTCCATCTTCTTTCTTGAGCTCCACCGCTCCTCACCAGAGAAATCACCTACAATCAGCTAGATATCCACCTCAAAATCTGTATACCGCAAACCTGATATTTCTGACCATATCAGTTAACATTTTGAGTTGAATTTTAAAGTGTTCAGGTTTAGCTCGTTAAAAAATACAAAACAATATATACATTACAATAATTCTCGTTAAAACACGTGAACATTTTGAATCAAACTTTAAAGTGTTCATGTGTATCTCGTTAAAAAATATTAAAAAAATACATACAATACAATAATTTTCGATAAAATCCGTAAACATTTTGAATCAAAATAAAGTGCTCGAGTTTTGTTTCTTTAACCTTCAAGTTAATTAAATGAATGTGAACCAAGTAGCTTGACTCAAGTGGTAAGTGACTTGAGAATGCCTAGGGAGGTCACCGGTTCGATTCTCCTCTGAGGCGCCATGTTGAAAGAGCTTTTTGTCAGACTTACCCCTGAGTAAGAGTCAGACTCTGCAGGCACGACACGGGCTGAACTCTAAATTAGTCGGACCAATGGGTTCCGGATACCGAAGGCTTTAAGCAAAAAATAAAAAATAAAAAATTATATGAATTTGAATTTCACTAACCGATCTTCTGGCTGCCCGTGAGCTCATGTTGTTTACGCTCCCTATTCTATTCCCGCCACCTCTTACAGTGTAAAATATACTCGTTCTTATTTCAAGTGCTATCCCCCAAATGTGAAGCCAAAACCTAAAAAACCCCCTTTCGGAGCCTTTAATTTTTTTCTTCTCAGAAATGGTTGTTTGATTACTCCTCACCGTTTCTCTACAGCTAATATGATCTTTTACGGGAGTTGGATATGCTATTAACATTGTTGTGGAGCTTGCATTTGTCAAGGTAATTGTTGAATCTACTGCTGTGATTCTTCATCTTTTCTGGATTTACAGGTACGGTTTTTATGTAATTCGAAACCAATGGCTTGTTAATCCTTCAAGTATAATTTCTTCTTATCACAGATTGCTCGATTATTAGGTCACAGAGACTTAGAGAATTGAGAAAACAGAATTTAGCAGAAAGGATAATATCTTCATTGATTCAGCTGCATTACATTCAGGTCATATATATCAGATGTGTGTCTAACAAACTAGCACACATTTCTATGCTCACTAAAGATCCAACGGCTATTACATTAAATGGAATATTACACATGTCACTACTATGTAGCTCCAAGTGTTACACATGCTAACTCATCACAGATAAGTACAATAACTTATTCAGCAGCTTATCTAACATTCTTATCATCCCCCCTCAAACGAAACTTGGTGTCCACCAAATTGAGTTTGGATCGAGCAGCAGCAAAAGTAGTAGAACCCAGTGGTTTAGTCAGTGTATCAGCCAGTTGAGAGGCTGAAGGCACATATCTAACAGCCAGTTGTTTGGCAAGAACTTGATTTCTGACAAAATGCACATCCACTTCAATATGTTTGGTCCTAGCATGGAACATAGGATTATGAGCCATGAAGGTGGCACTAGTATTATCACACCACAGCACTGGAATCCGTGGCAAGGAAATGCCCAATTCATTAAGAAGGAACTTAAGCCAAGTAACTTCAGCTGCAGCTTGAGCCAGTGATTTGTATTCAGCTTCTGTACTAGATCCGGCCACAACATGTTGTTTCTTGGATGACCATCCAACCGAGAGAGGCACCTAGATAGATGCGGTAACCACCGACCGATTTCCTATCATGAGGAGAAGTTGCCCGGTCGGCATCGAGTATCCTTGTACGACGGATCATGTGAAGGCTTGAGCTGTAATCCCGGTTGGAGGGTGCCTTTAACATATCTCGGGAGCCTTTTTACTCCTTGCCAGTGTATTTCTGTGGGAGATGCCATAAACTGACTAAGTGTATTAACACTGTAAGCAATGTCATGTCTTGTCAATGTTAAGTACTGAAGAGACCCAATTGCACTCCTGTACATTCTGGGATTGGACATCAATGGTCCAGCAGCAGGAATAAGATGTTTATGAGACACCATAGGAGTGGAACAAGGTTTGATATTATCCATCCCAAGTTTGTGAAGAAGCTGTGTTGCATAATGAGCTTGTGTGAGGTATAAACCTGTCTTGTCTCTGTATGCTTCCACCCCCCAAGAAATGACTAACTGAACCAAGAGACTTCAGTGCAAATTTCTGGTCCAATCTGGTAATAAAAGCAGCAATGGCAGAGGTAGAGTTGCCTGTGACTAAGATATCATCAACATAAACAAGGACATACAATGTAACCTTAGCATCCTTAAAAACAAATAAGGAAGTATCGATGCCGATTGTTTAAAACACAGAGACGGAGGTAAGTTTGGAGAGCTTCAAACCAGGCTGCGGGAGCACTGTTTTAATCCATATAGAGCCTTTACGAGGTGACACACATGATGTGGTTTAGAAGAGTCCACAAAACCAAGGGGTTGTGGCATGTATATGTCTTCCTGCAGGCTTCCATTCAAAAAGGCATTATTAACATCAATATGTTGCACATCCCAATTAAATTAAATAGCAATTGCCAAAATAACCTGAATAGTAGAAGGTTTGATCACATGACTGAAGGTATCATGAAAATCCACCCCATAATTCTGACTGAAACCTTGAGCAACTAGCCTAGCCTTGTGTTTGTTCACTGTCCCATCTGGATTTAGCTTAAGCTTAAATATCCACCTATTGCCAATGACTTTCTGACCGGAGTGTGGGGGAACAAGATCCCAAGTCTTGTTGTGCATCAAGGCTTTATACTCGGACTCCATGCGTGACCAACCACCGAGGTTGATTCAATGCCTCGATCACGAGAGGTAGGTTACGGTAGTCTTGAAGGAGATTTAGTGGCAAGATAGGAGTAAGTCTTAGGCTTAAAGATCCCACTCTTGGATCTAGTTTGCATAGGATGGCGTGGAACGGACGAGAGGAGGACTAGCGAGGAAGAGGTGATAAGAAGGAGAAGGCGATTGATAGAGTCAGATGGTTCAGGGGAGGCCTGGATAGGCTCAGAAGTAGGACTTAGCTCAGTGGGAGATGCTGGAGAGTGCTGTGTGTCATGGTTGATAGGACTGTGTGGAGAATCTAAAATAGGTGTAGCTGGTGTTGGTGATCTTGGTGTAGTGATAGAATGATGAGATAGAGCAGGACTGTCAAGGTCAGGTAGTGCAAAGATACTAAGAGAGAAATTAGACTCAGGATGTTGCACAGGATCAGTGGGATGAGCAGGAGGCTGGTGAAAACCTATCTTGTAGGGAAATTCTTCTTCATTAAAACTAACATGCCTAGAGATATAAACCCTTCCACTAGGATCTAAACACTTAAATCCTTTATGATGCTCACTGAACCCAAGAAACACACACTTCCTAGTATGAAAATCAAATTTGTGCCTGTTATATGGTCTAAGAAAGGGGAAGCAGGAACAACCAAAAACTTTTAGGTTCAGATAAGGTGGTTTAATACCATAAAGTTTTTCAAAGGGTGATACATTGTTTAACACAGGTGTAGGCATATAGTTGATGAGCAAGACAGCATGTTGAAAACTTTCCCACCATAGATTGAGAGGCATATTAGCCAGTGCAAGAAGAGTGAGACCTAACTCAGTAATGTGTCTATGCTTCCTTTCTGCTTTGCCATTTTGTTCATGAATATGAGGACAAGGATGCCTGAAATGAATCCCACTGTCTTTAAGAACATTAGTAAAAGACCTATACTCTCCCTCCAGTCTGATTGCACATTTTTAATAGTTGAAGAAAATTGATTTTCTACAAGTTTTTTAAAGTGTAGAAAGGCATCTAAGGCATCTGATTTGTTTTTGAGGGGATAAATCCAAGTGAACCTAGTGAAATCATCTAGGAAGTGTATGTAATAAGTAAATCCAGATACAGACTTAACAGGGGATGGCCCCCACAAATCAGTATGCACCAATTCTAAAACATGAGAAGTGAGAGTGTCAGAAGAAGAAAAGGGTAGAGCATGATTGGCAGGCATCACAAAAGATCATTTCATTAATCAAAGGAGCATTACATTCTTTCAACACATAGTTCATAACCTTAACAGAAGGGTGTCCAAGCCTTCTATGCCACAAGACATCATTTTTAGGACTAACAACACTACTAACATAAGTACTAGGGTTTCTTGAACCAGACTGCTGCATGGAAGAAAACTGAATGGAAGAAGTTGAAGGAGGATTTCTGGATTGAAGAGAGCTCTGAGCTTGATGAAGAGGGAGTTGATATAGACCATTGACCACTCTACCTTTGAGCAGAATTTGACCTGTGATTTTGTCCTTGACAAAACAACCAAGATTGTTAAACTCAACAAGCACATTGTTATCAGAGGTTAACCTAGAAATACTGACAAGATCTTTAGTGATTTTAGGCACATAAAGAATGTTATTTAAGTGTAAAGTGGTGTTTGAAATAGGAAAGGAGGAAGAACCAAGGTTAGCTATTTGAAGTTGAGAACCATTACCTACTCCCAAGGTGTCCGAGCCATTGTACTCACTCCCAGGTTGCGGTTCTTTGAAATGCGAGGTAATGTGGTTGGTGGCACCACCGTCGCATACCAATTTGGATCACTTATAGTATCGGGACCAAGCAAGATAGGGTGCGGTGGTACCGCGATTGTGATTTTGACTTCCTTGATTGCCTGAAGGTGGATTAAAATTAGTATCAAACATGTACCAGCATTCAACAACTGTGTGACCATTCTTATTACACAGTTGACAAGTAGGTCTAGAATTGTTGTTGCTGTATCCAGCTCTTCCTCTACCTCTAGACCTACCACCTCTATTGTTTTGACCACCTCCTCCTCTCTGATTTTGACTCTGATAGTTGTAATTGCCTCTGCCCCTGTTGTGATAAATATCAGATTTAATAGCAGGATTTGCAGAAGCTTAAGATATGTCTAAATTGGTAGTAGGATTAAACCTAGCCATCAGCCGTTCATGTGTAAGCAATTGAGCTTGAACTTCTGGCCATGATAAGGATCCAATCCTGGATGTGAGGTTTACTATAATAGATTCATATTCTTTACTTAAACCACCTAAGGTAGCAAGTACCAATTCAGATCTTGTCATGGGATAACCAGCTGCAGAAAGTTTATCTGCATAACTCTTCATCTAAGCTCTGAAGGCCTCTAGATACGGTGGACACTGGTGAATGAGTCATGGCTATAGAAAGACTGGCTGATGTGCCTTGACTGAGTGCCAAGGACGATGGTGGCTCCTCCGCCATCTGCGTAAGCACGGTGGCTCCGATACCAACTTAGAGAATTGAGAAAACAGAATTTAGCAGAAAGGATAATATCTTCTTTGATTCAGCTGCATTACATTCAGGTCATATATATCAGATGTGTGTCTAACAAACTAGCACACATCTCTATGCTCACTAAAGATCCAACGGCTATTACATTAAATGGAATATTACACATGTCACTACTATGTAGCTCCAAGTGTTACACATGCTAACTCATCACAGATAAGTACAATAACTTATTCAACAGCTTATCTAACATTCTTATCACAGAGAAAATTTGGGGATGAAATTGATAGAAATGCAGCAGAACAGAGCCTGGTTCCATTGCTTATACAGCTAATTTATCCTTAATTTCACCTTCTGTTTCCATTTGTATTTGTTGGGTTCGGTGATTCCCTCTTGGTGCACGATTATAGCTAGTTTAAGTTATTCAAATCGAATTTGAATCCGAAAGTATTGACCGGTAGGTAGCGATGAAGCGAAGAAAAACCAGTAGCAATCACCCTGATTCTCCTGAGAGTCAAGAAAACGAGAGTCTTGATTCGGTTGATAGGACCAACGCGTTACCAGAATCATCACTGAGAAAACTAATTCTGCTTTGGGCCTAATTCTGTCTTGCCTTCCCACAAAGAATTCTGTAGCTACCTCCATTCTTTCGAAAAGATGGAAATCCATGTGGAGGATGGTGCATAATCTTGATTTCTATCATTGAGGCTTATTGCAAGAACTGTATGAAGGCGAATATATGAGATTCGTCGAATTCGTTAACCGTGTTTTGCTTCTTACAGATGCTACATCGCTAAACTGGTTTCGTTTGTTCTGGAAGCTTAAGTGTCTTTCGGTTCATGTCAATTCATGGATCAGTACTGCAATTACAAGGAATGTCCATGAGCTTATTTTACGTTTTGAGAATCGTGTTGGGGCGGATGGTTTTTCTGAACCGATTGAAATCCATGTTAGAGTTTTCACCTGTGCCTCGCTTCGATCTTTGGAGTTGAATGCCGGCGTTTCTGTTACCGCCGCACATGCGGTTTGGCTTCCAATACTTGAAAAGCTTGAACTTATTTCGGTTAATTTTTGGTCTGAAATTGCTTTTGCAAAACTTATAAGCGGATGTCCAATGCTGAATTATCTGAACCTTTATATGGACGTTGACTACATTTTGAAATTTTTCGGAAGACAGGATCATTTCATGTATATAATACATTCAACTTCCTTGAAACGTCTTGAGATATGTTTCGAGTATGGCTTAAAACGACCTGAGGATTTTTTTTTATTGTAGTCTGTTCTTACAGGCTTCCTCACTCGAGTACTTCAAGATAGGTGGTTTTATACACGAGATCTTTGTGGGAAAAAGTCTAAACTCTCTGGTTGAAGCTGACTTCAGAATTAAATTACGTAAATTTGATTTCCCTTCACCCTATGATTGCAATTTATACGTTGAGGCAGTTTGTGCTTTTCATTGCGCGAAAATCCTTACTTTATCAAGCGATGCTATGTGGGTAAGCTACTCTAGGAGCATTAATGAGTTTTATATCAATATTAGACTAGATCACTAACATTTGATATTAACAGGCTCTTAGTTGTGCCACTATCAGCTTGTCGACCGAGTTTAAGCGATTGGTGAAATTGGAGACGTACATTTATTGTTTTCATTGTAACGCATTACGCCAATTCATTCAAAGCTCAGACAATTTAGAAGATCTTATGATTTATCAGGTTAGTTAAAGGCATCTGGTAAGCAATAGCGTGTGTGTATACATTTTTTGGTAATTAAACATTGACTAGAGTAATTGATGATGCATTTTTACGTAATGGCAGCGTGCAAATTTTCCGGATCGAGTTCATGATGCGATAAATTTGGATAGCTCCTTTAGAAGTTCCAAGATGCTTGTCAAACACCTTGAAGAAGGTTGTACTAGATGTTTTTTTGGGTTTTGAAGATGAGCGTGAAACTATACGTTATATGTTAAAGCATGGAAGTGTTCTTGAATATGTGAAGCTAAATCTTGATCTATTCTTTGACGACGTAAAGTTAGATGTCCTTAATGATATATGTAAGTTCCCAAGAAAGTCTCCGGTTTGTGAAGTTGAATTCGTCGTTGATGTCAACGGTCCACCATATCTAGAAAGGATCTCAAACTCCAATTCGGTCCCGGGTTCGAATGACAAAGTGATTGCGGCGGAGGAAACGGTTGGTGGTTGCACTGTTGAGCAACCGGAAAAAGTAGCACCAATTCCAGTAAGGAGCTCAAACTCCAATCCGGTCTCGGTTTCGAATGACAATGTGATTGCTGTGGAGGAAACAGTTGACGGTTGCACGGTTGAGCAACCGGAAAAAGTTGCATCTGTATCGCCGCACAGCCAGTGACATGGAAAACATTTACATTTCCAGTTTTTTTTATTCTAAATATGTTTGGTTGAACTCCACCTGGCCCAGAAATTGAAGCCATTACTTGAACTGCAAAATTGTTGGTTTTATTTTCTTGTTATTTTTATTTTTTGAGGGAGGGCAAATCAACATGAGGCGAGTCTTTCGTGACACCACACAACATCGTTGTGACATCATATTTGGATGTGAGGTTTGACTTTACGAGAGGTCGAATATGAACATTCGACACGTAAAGTCACAACATTCGACATGACATCATATCATGATGTTAGGTTTGACTTTTTAGAAGTCGAATATGGACATTCGACTCCCGTAAAGTCAAACCTTTTTATGAGGTTCGATTTTTCGGTGATTAAATGTCATCGTGGTGCTTTTGAAAGTAGGTTCGACGAGGTATCATTCAAATCCGCCTCAGTCATATTACGGCATTTTAGTGTAAATATTGTTGTCTCACAACAAAATTATAATAGCAAAGTGATACGAGAAATTCTTACATCATTGATCATTACATTATATGACTCGTATCAATCAATTCATGATACATAATTGATATGAGATGTCCGCACACGGTCTTACGGACCCGGGTCTAACCCGATTGGAGGTCACGTCATACTCGTCTAGCCCAGCTTCGCCTTCATCCTTCTTGTTGCCGGGAGGGACTCGAGTCGCAAGTTGTGGAGCCCTCGTCAACTCGGACCCAGGCCAGGCCTTGACGGTCTGAGGAACATGCACACACTTACAGCCTCCCAACAAGTCAAAGGAAGACCGGACACAACTCCCCAAGCCGGGAATGATTATATTTGAAGCGACAAGATCATCCTCGAGCTCGTAGAGAGATCAACGATCTTATCCCAGATCATCGTCCCCCTATCCAAGATCACGTTTAACGCTTAATTGTGATTTATTATATCTTGTCATCATTATCATAATCATGCTTAGTCCGTTTCCTATAAATAGGAGTTGTATGTAACTCACAAAAAAATCCAAGAATGAATACAAGTAGGCCAGGCCCTGCCAATTTGTCGAATCCGAGTTCTTGATTGTTAAGGGTGAATTTATACGATTTATAACGCTATATTTTATGATAATCTCCCTCATATTTGTATTAATTTGCATAAGAAACGAGTGTTTAATGGAAATATTGAGTAAATGATATTTTAGAAGAGTTAATCGCAAAATAGGTTAATTTATGTGTTTTTATTATGAATTTATGACTATTTGGATGATATTACATTTTGCGATGTTTTTATGTGTTATAGATACTTGTTTGAGGCTCAAGAGATGATCAAAAGTTGGTTAAGTTCGAGGTAATTGATGATAAAAGAGATAATGAAGGAATGATTTAGAGGAAAAAGAGATAAAGATCAAGAAATCAAGATTTATACGACCACGGGTGGCGTCCGGGATGTTGAACGGCGTACGGATGGACGGGCGTCCGGAATTACAAACGAGCGTCCGAAAAGCGATTTTGATACGAGAGAGTTTGGACGCTGTCCGAACGGGCGTCCGGAGCAAGTCCAAATCGTCCGAACGGGCGTTCACCCATGCGGACGGGCGTCCGTCGGCCGACTTAGTGAAACCGACTTCGAAATCTATATATAGCATTTGTTTTCTCCACATATGAAGTACCATATACTCATTATTCAAAACCCTAAACCTAGGGGCGGCTTTAGGCTGCGTTTTTCCTTCTTTTTATTCCAGTTTTATGCACTTTAGTTTAGATTAAATTAGTTATCTTTTCATGCACTGTTTCTGCAAATTTGAGTTGCTGAGGATGTTCAGAAGCTAAAAGCTTCATCAAACGAGTATTGTGAAGCCATCCAACAATTGTTGATTTCGTTTTCATCGATTATACTGTGAGTTTTTATTAAAGGTTGTTTCTTATTCATGTTTATTATGTTTAATTGCTCTTATATCGGAAGATGTGCATGTGTTGATTATTTATTGTTGATGGAAATCTCTATAAACCTTAGATCACCATGAATAAGAATAGTAATTCGAATCTATCATAACGGAAGTTAATAGGTTTAATTACTAGATTATAAACATAAAGTTTACACCTTTGGTTAGAAAACGCGTTAATCTTACATCGGAAGATAATAGATTAATAGATGAACTTTCTAAGGAATTAGGGTTCATGCTTAGATGAGGTGAATCACAACCTAGATAAAAACTGCAATATAATCGAGATAGGAAATCAATGCTTGTTGGATAGGTGGATCAATCCTCGTTTGCTCGTTATAAATTTGATCTAAATCCTTGAAACTTGAATTCGTTTAATTAGTTTACTTCTCTTTGCATCTTAGATTAGTTTAGTTTAAATTGGTTCGCAGCCCGTATCCTTCCTGGCTTTAGATCATATCTTCTGTCCAGTTTTACGTTTTAGTTAAGTATTATCTTCAGTTTCGTTTAGTTTTATCCACTGTTTAGTTTAGTAATCGTGACATAGGTTAGTTAGTTAGATAAAAACTAGAAATCACAATCGTTTAGTTCCCCGTAAGATCGACCCGGCATTAACCGCTATTACTACGATCCTTATACTTGAGGTTAACCGGATTATTACTTGTTTGTTTCGTGTTGATAAAAATCCGTGACAAGTTTTTGGCGCCGTTGCCGGGGAACCGGACGGTTGTCTAGTTTTTATTTTTCTGTTTTTTTTGTTTGTTTTTGTTTTCCTGTTTTTATTTATTTATTTATTTCGTTTTTAAATTCCTGTTTTTAGTTGATAAACGTTTAGGTAATTAGTTAATTAGGGTTTAGTTAGGGTTTAAGATCTTCTTCTATAGTTCTCTTGTGATTAGATTTTCTATTCTTTTCTCTGCTGTTTTTCTCTTTTCTTGTTTCGTTTTCTACTTCTGAACGGGCGTCTAGACCAGTGGACGCCCGTCTGTTCCAAATTTCTGGACTCTGAATCATATTTAGCTTTTCGGACGAGCGTCCACCCAATTTGGACGTCCGTCCAGTTCTTCAGCTAGTCAAACGAGCGTTTGAACTACCAGACGCCCGTTTAGCTCAACTTCTAGGCAGACGCCCGTCCAGTTTTCTGGACGTCCGTCTGTTCCCCTGTCTAAACTATTTCTATTTCTTTTTCTTTCCTTAGGCTTTAAATTTTAAGTTTAGGTTTCCTTATTCTTAGTTTTAGTTCTTAACCACCTGTTTGTTGTCCGGTTTATGCAAACTCGGAGTCAAAAGGGACCGTTATTATACACCCCTGACCCCGAGCGAACCGTAGTCCGACCAAATAGGCGGATTTTCCGTTCTACAGTTCTGGCAGACAGAGCCAAGCGAGACCTTGAAGATCAACTAGCTAAGGAAATCACTCATTTTGTGATAATGGCCGCCGAGGATAGACGGACGTTGGCAGACTACGCCATGCCTGGTGCAGTAACTGTCAACCCGGCTATCGTCTTACCAGCCATTACTGCACAAACTTTCGAACTCAAGCCGGGACTTATCCAGATGATGCAGCATGCATCAATTTTTCATGGCTATCAATCAGAGAATCCCCATACTCATTTACACACATTCTTGGAGATATGCGGCACCACACGCATCCAAGGAGTAAATGATGATGCTATCAAACTGAAACTTTTTCCATTTTCTTTGAAGGGAGAAGCTAAGGAGTGGTACACCTCTCTCCCTTCTGAATCCATCAATACATGGGCCGAACTCGAGAGAGAGTTCTTGAGTCAGTATTTCCCACCTTCAAAGACAGCTCAGTGCTTAAACGAGATATTCACTTTTTATCAGAAAGAAAATGAGTCGTTCTTTGAGTGTTGGAAGAGATTCAAGTCTCTCCTTAGAAAATGTCCCCACCATGGCTTGCCGCTGCAAAGGCAAGTCAATACATTCTTTAGTGGATTGACCGAGCTTACAAAAGGCATGGTCAATAGTTCATCTGGTGGAGCATTTCTGAAGAAAACACCTGAAGAGGGATGGGCATTGTTTGAGGACATTGCAAAGTACAACTATGCCCCCTCTTATCAAGCAATTCAAGCACCTCCTCCTCCTAAGGTTGAGGAAGTGAATATCCAAAGTTTGATCGCCATGCTGCAGAAGCAGATGGCAACATCTCAAGTTTCAAACCCGGTAAATCAAACTCCTTCTTTTCCACCTCAGGTTCTGTATTGTGAAAACTGCTGTCAGACTGGACATACGAACGGTCAGTGTCAATTTAATCCCCCTGCACCTTATCAAGTGAATGCTGTTCATGATTATAGACAGTACAATCAAGTCACATGTCAGAATTGTGACGAGGTGGGGCATACTTCTAAATTCTGTCCTATGAATGGACAGAATGCGGAAGTGAATGCATTCTATGGCCAGAACAATCCAAGGTTCAATCAATTTCCTGGCCAGAATAATTTTCAAAACCAAGGGTTTAATCCATCGTCAAATTTCAATCCTAATTCGAATTTTAATTCGAATCAGAATTTCAATAGAAACCCTGGGTTTAATCAGAACCAAAACTCGAATTTTTCCAATCCTACGCAAAAATTCAATCAGAATTGGCCTTCCAATTCAAATTCTCAATTTCAAAGTCGGCCCAGCCAGCCCTATTCTTCAAATTTCCAAAACTCTCAAGGCCCCTCCCAATCTACCAATCTTGAAGCAAAATTGGAGGAGCAAAGTAGGTCAATGAAGAATCTAGAGAGACAAATTGGGCAAGCGGGTCGAACGGTTAGCTTCACAGACCCCGGTGGTACCGCCCGGTTTCACTGAGAAGAATCCGAAGGGTGGTCAAGTTGCTCAGGCTGACTTGAACAAAGGCCCATGTACTGACCTCGTGCCATCAATTCAATACGGTAAAGAGGAGGCCAGTGCAATGAATCTGAGAAGTGGTACTCAAGTTAGTGGTCCTTCCCATCAGGGAAACCACTAGCCCCTCCTGCCATTGATAAGGCGGGGAGGGAAGCCGAGCACCTACACTCCCCTCTGTTGCATGAGAAGACTCGGGTGGCGATCCCCCGAGAGGTGAAGAAGTTGGAGATCCTCAAGTGGCCGATCCCGAGGACCGAAAAAGCAAGCGAAAGTCGGAGGCTGATCCCCTGACTATAAAGAAATCTGAAAAAGCTGTTCGATGGAAAGATCTGGAAGATAAAGCTGTAAGTGCATCCTCAAAGAAAGTCTTTTCTGAGAGTGACCTTAAGAAGCTTCCATTTCCACCGAGAAAGAGCAACATTCCCTTGATTGAGGACAAAAAGTACGAGAAGGTTCTGAACCTGTTGAAAAATACTCAGGTAAATCTCCCATTATCAGATGTCTTGGTTGAGATGCCTAAGTATACAAAATTTATCAAAGATGTTGTATCTTCGAAAAAGAAGTTAGCAGGCATGGAAAGGCAAATTGGTGAGGATTGCTCCATGATTAATTATGAAGACTTACCAATTAAAAGAGGTGACCCTGGCAAGTTCGTACTTACAGTATTAATGGGAGGTCTAGTCTTCCCTAATTCTTTGTGTGATCTAGGTGCCTCTATAAGCCTTATGCCAATGTCTGTATGCAAACAGCTCGGTTTACAAAGCCTTCTAGAACCCACTACTATGAGTTTACAATTCGCTGATAGATCTTCTAAGAAAGCTTCAGGGATTCTCAAAGACGTTTTGGTACAGATTGATAGATTTACCTTTCCAGTCGATTGGTATGTTTTAGATATGGAGAAAGATGAAAACGTCCCCCTGATTCTTGGAAGACCTTTCTTATCTACAGCTAGAGCCCTCATCGATTGCGATGGCGGGCAAGTGACTATCCGAGTTGGTGATCAAGAGGTGAGTTACAATGTCTTAAAGTCCATTCAAGTACCCTCTGGCTCGCCAACCGGCTTTTCCATTGATTATATGACGGATGATTTCACCGATTATATGGATAAGCAAGTCATGGCTGTAGAAGCGGAATATGAGCGATTGGTTGATAATCTAAATGCTCATGGTGTGGTAAATCTAGATCAATTAGTAGCTGATATTAAGGAAGAATTGTTGGAAGGAGAAGCTTTGGCAGTGGGACCACAGAGTAAACTCAGTGATATTGAGTTGAAAAGTGGAGATCTCAAGTCGAGTTTAGAAGACCCCCTGCAGATTTAGTGTTAAAGCCGTTGCCTAAGCATCTTAAGTATGTGTTTTTAAGAGAAGGTGACAAGCTTCCACTGATTGTATCTGCCAGGCTTTCTCGTTTAGAGGAGATGAAATTGATCAACGTCTTGAAGAAGAATGAAAAAGCTTTTGGTTGGCAGGTAGGAGATATCAGAGGGATATCTCCAGACATCTGCATGCACAAGATCAAGACTAATGAGGGTGCAAAATGTGTTAGACAGCCCCAAAGGAGGCTCAACCCTCATATGCAAGAAGTCGTTAAAAAGGAAATCATCAAACTTCTGGACATGGGAATCATTTATGCCATCGCTGATAGTGAATGGGTTTCCCCGACTCAAGTAGTTCCCAAAAAAGGTGGAATTACGATTGAGAAGAATGAGAAGGGAGAGGAAATAGCATTGAGACTTGTCACTGGTTACAGAGTCTGCATTGATTATAGGAAGCTCAATGAGGTAACCATGAAGGATCACTTTCCCCTTCCATTCATTGACCAGATGCTTGAGCGTCTGGCGGGACACGCATTCTACTGCTTCTTAGATGGATATTCAGGATACTTTCAGATTCCCATCGATCCAGCGGACCAAGAAAAGACCACCTTCACTTGTCCCTATGGTACGTTCGCTTACAGGCGAATGCCATTTGGTCTCTGCAATGCCCCAGCTACATTTCAAAGATGTATGCTGGCTATCTTTGACGGGCTTGTAGAAAAGTGTATGGAGATTTTTATGGACGATTTTTCGGTTTTTGGTCAGTCTTTTGATGATTGCCTTGACAATCTTGATCAAGTGTTATCCAGATGTGTGGAAAAGAACTTAGTACTTAATTGGGAAAAATGCCATTTCATGGTAGATGAGGGAATAGTTCTTGGCCACAAGATCTCAGCCAAAGGTATAGAAGTTGACAGGGCAAAAGTGGAAGCTATCGAGAAGATGAGCTATCCCAAGAATGTGCGAGAAGTCAGAGGCTTTCTTGGACATGTCGGTTTTTACATAAGGTTCATTCAAGACTTCTCCAAGATAGCCAAGCCCCTGTCCACTTTACTAAAGGAAGACGTTGAGTTTAATTTTGATGAGAGCTGCAAGCAAGCGTTTGAGGAGCTTAAGGATAATCTCTGCTCCAATTCTTATATCGCCCGACTGGAATCTACCTTTTGAGCTTATGTGTGACGCATCAAACTATGCTGTTGGTGCTGTTTTAGGACAAAAGATCAAGGGGAAGTTCCAGCCTATCTATTATGCCAGCCACACATTGAACCCCTCTCAAGTTAACTATACCACTACTGAAAAGGAACTATTGGCCGTAGTTTTTGCTATGGACAAGTTCCGTAGTTACTTGTTAGGAGCTCGGGTGATCGTGTGGACCGATCACGCCGCTTTGCGGTATCTGATGACTAAGAAAGAGGCTAAACCGCGCCTACTGCGTTGGATACTGACCCTACAAGAGTTTGACGTTCAAATTAAGGACAAAAAGGGCAGTGAAAACGTAGTGGCTGATCACGTTTCTAGAATGTTAAGTGAGGAAAAGGATGATCCAGATGATATAGATCTTTACTTTCCTCTAGAAAACATTATGTTGATAGACGGTTGCCCTCCTGATGTTCCATGGTATTCCTCCATTGTAAACTACCTTCATGCCCGATATCTCGATCCAGAAATGTCTTATCAGGAGAAGAAAAAGTTCTTCTCTGATTTGAAATATTTCGTTCGGGATGAACCTTATCTTTTTAAGATCTGTAAAGATGGTTTGCTTAGAAGATGTGTTCCTGAATCTGAGCAACGGGATATCATTGAGCAATGTCACAGTGGACCCACCGGAGGTCACTTTGGACCCTGGAAAACCGTTGCTAAGATCTTTCAATCCGGTTTCTATTGGTCTACGATCTTTAAGGACACAGAAGCTTTCTGTAAAGCTTGTGATAGATGCCAAAGAACCGGTGCTCTGACAAGGCGGTTTGACATGCCTTTGAAACCCATCCTCGAATGCGAAGTCTTTGATGTATGGGGTATCGATTTTATGGGACCATTCCCATCATCTTGCGGTAACAAATACATCTTAGTCTGCGTGGACTATGTGTCTAAATGGGTGGAGGCTCAAGCCACTCCTCACAATGATCATAAAACGGTAATGAAATTTCTAAAGAAGAATATCTTCGTGAGGTTTGGATGTCCACGTGCCTTGATCAGTGATGAAGGGACGCATTTCTGCAACCGACCTCTGGAGAAAGTCCTTGAAAAGTATGGTGTTCGTCATAAGACAGGTACACCATATCACCCGATGACTAGTGGTCAGGTTGAAAGGAGCAACCAAAGCATCAAGAAAATCCTGGAGAAGACGGTAAACAGTCATAGAAAGGACTGGAGTCTGAAGTTGGATGATGTACTTTGGGCTTACAGAACTGCCTATAAAACCCCTATGGGTACATCTCCATATCAAATGGTCTATGGTAAACCATGTCATCTGCCTGTCGAGTTAGAGCATAGAGCTTATTGGGCTACAAAGTTTCTGAACTTTGATTCCCAATCTTGTGGAAAACATCGACTACAGCAGTTACATGAGTTAGACGAATTCAGACTCCAGGCTTACGAAAGTGCCAGGATTAGTAAGGATAAGATGAAGCTACTCCACGATGCTAAGATTAAGAAGAGAGAATTTCAAGTCGGCGAACAAGTTCTTCTATACAATTCTAGGTTACATTTGTTTCCTGGAAAGTTGAGGACACGTTGGTCCGGTCCCTTCGAGATTCTCCAACTCATTCCTGGAGGCGTTCTAGAACTACGTGGTTATAGTAAACCATTTAGAGTTAATGGTCAAAGGTGCAAGCACTATATAGGTGCTCCTCAAGAAAAGCCTTTGATTGTTAAATTTCTCGATATCCTCGGGTGTGGTGCTACGCCAGTCGATGATTTTGACGTGTTTTCACCTAACCTATTTTCAAAGGATGACGGTAATGGTCAATCTGAAGAAGTTCTAGCTGGTAGTTGGGATGTGGAGGAGTATTGGAAGGAGCGTCAACGAAAATGTCATCAGAAGCTTCAGAAGACGAAGAAGTCAACCATGGGACAGTTTAAACGTGTTTGGAAAGCTATAAAAGCTTTAACCCCATGTATTAGGTGCTGTTTCTGCAGCCGAACTACTAACCCAAGTTTAGACGAGGTAGTGGCTGGCAGAAAAGTCAAATGGCCTGATCCAGGCTAAGCTTCAACGGTGTCGAGCTAACGACATTAACCAAAAGCGCTACTAGGAGGCATCCTAGATATCCCTTATTATATTAGTTAAATTCTGTTTATGCTGTTAGGGTTATATTTATTTAAGTTTTAGTTTAATTAAGTTTTAGTTAACTAAGTTTCTCTGTTTACATCTGTCAGTTAGTGTTCCTTTTAGATATGGATTATGGAGTTCTTCCTGAGGAGTTCCCCATCATCAGTCGGATCCCACTGATTACAGTAGCTGATGGACCAGGAGGCACTATAGTCTTGCATGTAGATTTTGAGCTTAGTACCCGTACGAAGACCATCACCTATGTGCTCATTGTTCCCCGCTGTTCGGGAGGTAGTGAATTCACTACTGAGGAGCTACAAGAAGCTATAGGACGTCCATATACGATCCTAAATGACTCTATGCTGACAGATCTAGCGCTGGTACTACAGGCTTCGCATTTTAGAGGTTTAGAGGTAGCTGGAGATGACTGGGGCATACAAGACGACTATGATTTTCCTCCTGCTATTGATATGCTTCGTCGTCTCATCCGTTTGGTGGATTGGGACGAGATTTATGCTGACTAGCGTTGTTAGGTTGTTCGTCGAGCAAACAACGTAAAACAAAAGCGCTGGGTGGGAGGCAACCCACTGTTTTCTATCTGTTTTTATTTATTTTCTAAGTAATTTTATGTACTTCGTTTGATTTTCATTTGTATTTTTGAAATTTTATTTAAGTTTAATAAAGAAAATGCAAGTTTGAATTTAAATTGTATGAAATTTTACAAGTTTTTGCATTTTTCTGTATTGGACGGCCGTCCAGAAGTCTGGACGCCCGTCCTCCATGTCCAATTTTTGAACGAGCGTCCACTAAGCCTGGACGCCCGTCTGATGTAGTCCTTCCAACTCTGTACGTGAATTGAGCATCTGGACGAGCGTCTGTTTATATGGACGCCCGTCCAGTTCATATGATATCCATCTGGACGCCCGTCCGATTACCTGGACGCCCGTTCATCATCTGTCTATATATACCCCCTTCGTCGATGAACCTTCACTTTTCAGATATTCAAACGCAAAAACCGTTTCCTCTCCTTCCTTTTAGCCTAAAATCTTCAATTCTAAACCATTTTGGGCGATTCCAAGTGCTATAGACCGCTCTTGACACCCTCTCTTTGATTTTCATAACCAAATCCCCCAACACACAGTATTTTTGGAGAATCAGCACCCATTGTAGTCCGACTTTTAAAAGAAAAAAATTCGATTTTGGAGGTCATTTTTGCGTTGTTTGGACTCGTTTGCACCTCGATCGACATCTACTCATCCTACTTGGTAAGTTAGTAACAACTTTTCTAGTTTTTATTCACGTTTTTGCGAGTTCGATCTTTGGGTCGGCTCGTTCCCTTGAATATCATCTTAATTCATTTTTTTTTTCTGGTTTTGTGTTTCTTTCTGCTTTGTTTTGGTGATGTGGTGTTGTGATGGGTGATGAATGAGTTGTTTGGTGATGGTTATGGTTCTGGTTGTGGTTTGGTTGCTTTGAAATCCCGCTTTGGATGTTAAACGGGTATCTTTCGTTGTGAATTGGGATTGTTTGGTTTAGTCTAGGCTTGAAAATGGTTCATAAGAAGGCAGTGGTGAAGAGGCATGGTAAGGAAGTGGCCCGGGAGGCGGGGAAAAAGCGTAAAGAGATTGATCCTACCTTAGTTGATCCTCACCGGGGTGTGAGTATTCGGGAGCAACCTCATAGAACCACCCAGACTAGGGCAACTTTACGGGATGAGCCGAGCTCGGACTCAGAGACGGATGAGGATGTACCATTGGCAAGGAGATATAGGGTTCCCCAAGGTGGAAGATCGTCTAGGGCTGAGGAAACTGTAGATGCTACCCGAGAGGAGGAACCAGTTGAACCTAGGGCTGCACAACCTAGGACGAAAGCCAAGTTCGTAGCTCCTATGCCATTGCCTCGTAGATTCGTGAACCCTAGAGCCCATGATGCCTATACCAAACATTATTTCTCTAGGACCATGTTGATTGAGCGGGCTATATTGGAGAAGAAGGTGGATCCGGGATTCGTCAAGTTACTAAAGGATCGAAAATGGGATGCTTTGATGACTATCCCGAGTACCAAAGTCAACGACTCCCTAGTTCGGGAATTTTATGCTAACTGTTCAGAGACCGACTTGGAGACGGGAGTGGTTAAGGTTCGAGGGGTAGACGTTCCGTTTTCGCCGGCGGTGATTAATGAGAAGTACGATTTAGCGGCGTTTGAGGGGTTGGACTACACAGAGGCTATCAAGGCTAGGCAGGATGCGGGACAGGATCCTTTGGAGGAGTTGAGATTGAGAGTTTGCCCAGATGTAGCTTGGACATTGAGGCCGGGAGGAGACCGGAAGGAGTTGGTTACCACGACCTGGACGGAGGACTGGAAGGTCCAGTGTCGATTCATTCAGAGTCGGTTGTTGCCTAAAAACAACTTGACACATTTTCATATTGGTGACCTAGGCATGCTCTATGCGTTGACGTTTGGCCTTAATGTGGATGTGGGACAAGCTTTGTACGATGAGGTAGCCATGAATCAAAAGGTTTATACGCGGAGCTTGATTATCCCTCACCTGATACACAGTTTATGTCTTGATGCCGGTGTGCCTGAGTATGGAGCGGATCATAGGCCGAAGAACCCGAGGCCTATTCAGAGAGAAAAAGGTAAGTCTTCGGGTCAGACTGAGACTGAGGCACCGTGTGAGCCGGGTTCTACTTCTGCACCACCTCCGGCATCCTCCCGTCCTACTTTATCTCCCTCGGTCCGGATGAGGCTCAGTATGGGCAACAGTGTGCGTAACTGGTTGGAGGACATAAGGACGTCTCAGAACAACATCTTGACAATTTTGAAGTGCATGAATGAGGGCCGGAAGCCGAGAGACGACCGCATCTTCGCTCCAAGCCTCGTTGATTATACTTATCCTACCGAGATTGAGCTTGCGATTGCGGATGCTCTGGATTCGTCTGAGTCGTCTTCAGATGAGGAACAGCCAGACTCAGTAGAGAGGACGACGGCACCACCTTCTGATCCTCCAGCTGATGATTCGGCGGCACCGGGCCAGACTTGATCTTATTTTCCATTTTTAGACTTTGATTTGTACTAGTTCAGATGGTTGTTTTGTCCTGATACTTTTCTCTACTTGATTCGTCGTCATTTTGTAATTGCTACTGTTTATTTTTCCGACTGAATCATGTAAGCCATAAGGCGTCGACACTTTCCTTTCTACTTTGTTTGCACTTTTTGATGTATTGGATGCTTTATCTTTCGTTAATACTCGGTTTTGTTATCTCTTTTAATTTTGGTATAATCCCCCGTTTTCCCCGAGATGTTTCCGTGTCTGTCAAGTCGTGCAGGTATATTTTTAGCGGTTTTGTCGAGCTAAGTTGTCTCGTTACACGGTTGAATTGTCACTACATAGGCTCCGGCCTGACCAACGATTCGAGTGTCGATTGAAATCAGCTAAGTCCTTTCTTTTTTCTATTTTACTCTCTGCACAACATGAGGACATGTTGATTTTTAAGTGTGGGGGAGGGAATGAATGATATGTATCTACACATTTGCTTAATTCATTATGTTTCTATGCAAAATGAGCTAGAATTTTCAAAATTTTCCGACATTTTTGTTTTTGTTTTGTCCCGAGTAGGCAATTCAATTCAAATGTTCGTTATTTTTATAGTCATCCAAGCTATATATCATATGTTCGATGAGTTAGTTGTTTCACCTGAGATCTATTTTTTTTTTTCACGTGCCATAGTGAATGATGAGCTATTTTATAAAGTTATACCCCTTCCGGACGAGTGATTTTTTATTATCTTATAAGTCATGTGCTTAGTGCTACGTATATATCTTGAGACTTATGATAGTTTGTATTTAGATCCGGAGTATGATGTACTGTGAATATCTAAGGTTTGAATGTGATAAGTAACACGTAACTTATTGTCAAATGAAAAAGTTGTTGAAAAAGTTGATTTTAAATGAATTAATTGGGTGTGTCGGAAGCTAGTCGATGATTTGAGTGCGATAGGGTATACCACGTATGTCCTATACCACTATGATGACTAAAAGCTCACGACAGTCAGAAGAAGCTGCCTTATGATTGGAGTAAGGTAGGGGATTATCTCGAAATGTCCTATTCTGCTATGAGGGCAAGAGCTCATTCTGATGTGTGTTTAAAAGTGAAATAGTTAAATCAACTTATATAAGAATTGTTATGAAATGAATATAAGACTAAGTTATCGTCTATCTTATCCCCAGTAGAAACTGTCAGATATGCTGTAGGGATTATCCTCTGAGTATTTCAGAAAGGCCCTAGATATATTCGATCATTCCTTTCGAGATATGTCACGTTTGTAGGGTGCATCTTATGAGTGTCATTTATCGCTAGTCTACGAGGGGGTATTAGCTAGTTTTGCTTTGAGTTTCTCGAAGTTTGGATTTAGTGGAAGTTTGTTATGGCTTTGCACACATACACTGGTGAACTTCTGATTTATTGGATATGTGTTATGTATGTTGAGATGTCTGTTCTTTTTCCGAGCTTAATCTTTGTTTTGTTTCGCTCGGGACGAGCAAAAGCTAAGTGTGGGGGAGTTGTTAAGGGTGAATTTATACGATTTATAACGCTATATTTTATGATAATCTCCCTCATATTTGTATTAATTTGCATAAGAAACGAGTGTTTAATGGAAATATTGAGTAAATGATATTTTAGAAGAGTTAATCGCAAAATAGGTTAATTTATGTGTTTTTATTATGAATTTATGACTATTTGGATGATATTACATTTTGCGATGTGTTTATGTGTTATAGATACTTGTTTGAGGCTCAAGAGATGATCAAAAGTTGGTTAAGTTCGAGGTAATTGATGATAAAAGAGATAATGAAGGAATGATTTAGAGGAAAAAGAGATAAAGATCAAGAAATCAAGATTTATACGACCCTGGACTGGCGTCCAGGATGTTGAACTGGCGTCCGGATGGACGGGCGTCTGGAATTACAAACGAGCGTCCAGAAAAGCGATTTTGATACAGAGAGTTTGGACGCTGTCTGAACGGGCGTCTGGAGCAAGTCCAAATCTGTCTGAACGGGCGTTCACCCTATGCGGACGGGCGTCCGTCGGCCGACTTAGTGAAACCGACTTCGAAATCTATATATAGCCGCTGTTTTCTCCACATATGAAGTACCATATACTCATTATTCAAAACCCTAAACCTAGGGGCGGCTTTAGGCTGCGTTTTTCCTTCTTTTTATTCCAGTTTTATGCACTTTAGTTTAGATTAAATTAGTTATCTTTTCATGCACTGTTTCTGCAAATTTGAGTTGCCGAGGATGTTCGAAGCTAAAAGCTTCATCAAACGAGTATTGTGAAGCCATCCAACAATTGTTGATTTCGTTTTCATCGATTATCGTGAGTTTTTATTAAAGGTTGTTTCTTATTCATGTTTATTATGTTTAATTGCTCTTATATCGGAAGATGTGCATGTGTTGATTGTTTATTGTTGATGGAAATCTCTATAAACCTTAGATCACCATGAATAAGAATAGTAATTCGAATCTATCATAACGGAAGTTAATAGGTTTAAGTATCTTAGATTATAAACATAAAGTTTACACCTTTGGTTAGAAAACGCGTTAATCTTACATCGGAAGATAATAGATTAATAGATGAACTTTCTAAGGAATTAGGGTTCATGCTTAGATGAGGTGAATCACAACCTAGATAAAAACTGCAATATAATCGAGATAGGAAATCAATGCTTGTTGGATAGGTGGATCAATCCTCGTTTGCTCGTTATAAATTTGATCTAAATCCTTGAAACTTGAATTCGTTTAATTAGTTTACTTCTCTTTGCATCTTAGATTAGTTTAGTTTAAATTGGTTCGCAGCCCGTATCCTTCCCGGCTTTAGATCATATCTTTCGTCCGGTTTTACGTTTTAGTTAAGTATTATCTTCAGTTTCGTTTAGTTTTATCCACTGTTTAGTTTAGTAATCGTGACATAGGTTAGTTAGTTAGATAAAAACTAGAAATCACAATCGTTTAGTTCCCCGTAAGATCGACCCGGCATTAACCGCTATTACTACGATCCTTATACTTGAGGTTAACCGGATTATTACTTGTTTGTTTCGTGTTGATAAAAATCCGTGACATTGATCATATAACCGCCGGAAACTTTATATATTTCGTATCCTCCAACGCAATCACCACTCACTTCACCGAAGAAATCATAATAAACTAGCCAGATATCCACACAGCCCAGCCGTTACCGCCACCCTGATAGTTCATGCCATATCAGTTGCCTCTGACAGAACTCTTTAAGTCTGATGTCTTGATAACCGTAGCCTTTATTGTCGGCCCAGTAACCGATCAAGCATTAAAAGGAGCTTAGATATCTCTTTATCCGTTTTGGATTTTTTGAATTTGAAAAGAATCATCCCCCTCCGTTGGATTAACCTGATCGGGACCATAGGTCCTGCTGGCTCTTCCTATAAATGGATTGTTGAGCCACCGTACTTACTTACGTTTGAAAACTCTTAGCCTCCTCTTGTCAGTAGAATTTGCAACTCTTTCTTTCTCATCTATTTTAGTAACATGCCTCCCTCCACTACTCACTGATCGTTTTTTAGCACATCGTGCAACGAAGTGTTGGCAAACTATTGGGTGTACTTCAACCGGTGCCCCCTGCTGATTGAAAGGGGTTTAAACCGGAGTAAGCTAAACGGAGGGTCTCGGCTCCGTATCTCCATGTCTGGCTGGGAGGATCTGGTGGCCCAGCCCAATGGTCGATATAATACGACGGTGGTGCAAGAGTTTTATTCGGCTCTGTCCGAGATGGGGTCTCGATGGCCCTTAAATGTTCTGCCTGTCCGTGGAGTGGCAGTTACGTTCACTCCTACCGTTATCAACAACTTTTTCAATCTTAACCCCGCCCTTCATTATGAACGGGCCTGGGCGTTGGATGAAGACGATGTCCCCTAGCATGCGCATCAGAACGGTGCTCTTCACTACTTGTTCCCTATGTCGTGGCAATTTGGTCCGGAGAGAGTCGCATCCGAGCTGTCCCAGGATGCACGGGAATGGAAGCGCTTCATCAATACACGTGCGATTCCCACTGATGATTTTAATGAGGTTACGAGGAGGAGGGTCTGCTCCTGCATGCTATTATTGTTGGAAGTAGCGCCCGAAAGACAATTTCTGTAATTGTTTTTATAATCAATAAATGACAGATTTATTCTCATCTTATTACTTGCTTCGTGCTTGTAAGTAATACACTACTGAAAACCCCAAGTTGTATCGTATGTAGCCATATAACTTAGTGTGTGTCACACACGAGGATTAAGTTTATGGTGATACACTTGAAATGATAGTCCGTGGTGAAATTAATCAAAGTATGGGGTCTATTGATTAAACCACCATTAATGCGCCCGTAACACTTTATGGTGTGACCGTCTTATCCGGACCGTCGACATTGGTTGTCTAAGTGGGGCATTTATATATGATGAGAGTCATATAGGATCGGACCGATTTAATGCGTTTCTCATATAATTTCGTGATTGAGAAATCTTATTAAATCACAAGATGATCATATATGGATTAACCTTAATCCTGAAGTGATTGCATACTCCTACTAGTTTCAAGATAGGGTTTGATGTGTTCGTTAAGGATCGCTAAGAGGCGCCGTCCGAGTCACTTTCACGTTGGCATTATTCTGGAATGAGTGAGAAGTGTGTGTCTCACAGATATGGAATCCATTCCTTCCTGCGGGAAGTAGAAAGACAATCCCCTTATTTGTTAATCCTAGAAACTGATCGATCCACGGAGTTCGTATTCGTTATGAACTAATTGATCACTAGTGGGTTAATGGTAAATAAGGATAAGTTGTATTGAAGAAGGTTTACGGAAATAATCCCGCTTCATTACGAATAGTCTATGGAGGGTTAGTTTATATGTAATGATTATATCAATGGACACTTATCGACTCGACTCGACGTTTTGAGAATAAGTTATATCTATAATCGATAGAGTTCAGTTTCGGATTTATGGTAGCGTAATCCCGGAATTAATAAGTTGAGTAGAAATATTCTGTTCGATGAATATTTTATTCAATTTATTGTAGCTACTGGTTATAGGTCCATGGTCCCCGGGTTGGCTCCTAACACGCGAGTGTTTTCTCGTTTTATGGAACCTCGAAAATAAATTAAATAGTTGGTCTATTTAATGAATATGCGAATATTATTTATTTGGTAAATAATATGTAAAATAGAAAAAATATTTTCTATTAAATTAATGATGAGAGTGGCGCCCCAAATTGTGATAAAGTTGGGAAAATAAATTTTCCTAGATTATGTCACGTGTAATTAATTAATTATCTATTTGTTGGATAATTAATGGATAAATTAAAAGATTGATTTTTTGGGAATTATCTCTTATTGTTATGGCAAAATTATCTTTTCTGTATGGGAATAGGTAATTGTGGTGTGAAAATGATAACTCTCTTGACTAGTTATTTTCCTATATAAAGAGAGTTCCTCCTAGCACAATAAACACAACTAAATTGCGCCACTTATCAAATAAAGGAGAGAAAAATTAGTTTTTTGTTCTAGTCATTAAAAGAAAAAAAACCTAGGGTTTTTCTTGGGCATATTCGAGGAGGTTCTACGACGAGGATCGACGTCCACCAGTCGTCGTTTGGAGATACAACTCGGAAGATCACGCCTTCTCTCCGGTTGGGTGAATCTACTAACATTCTTGTAGATTGTTAATTATTTATGTGGATCATATCGTAGTAAAATCGCATGCGAATTTATTCGTAGCTTCCGCTGTGTATGATCAAGTGTCTCGACCGGTGCTGAGAATCAGATCTGACGATCCAATTATGGATCGGATCCGGATTTGGGTTTCTGTATATCTAGCATGTGGTATCAGAGCCAGGTTAAAGCGATTTTGCGATCTTGATTGCATAATTAATTAATAAGGAGTGAAATTGAATAAATATTGTATCTTTTATATGTTTATATAAATATATGCGTGGTTGAATGTTTTGGTTGACAAGATGGATTGGGTTGGTACTTGTTTACCGTTAGATCTATTGTAAACCCAATTTTTCGGGGTATAGGAAATTATGTAATTTATTTATTGTAATTTAATTTCCTAGAAATTAGAATTATTTTGAGCTCGGCGGGTGCTACTTAAATAAAAATCGAAGAATATTAACAAGGTGAAGCGGCGGCGCAGTGGTAAAGGCACTAGATCAGGTCGCTGAAGACCTGTGTTTGAGTCCTATAAAGCGTTTTTTTTTCTTTCCAGTTTTTTCTAGAAAATTGTTTTGTCAAAGAAAAAAGTTGCAATTGAAGGGAATCAAACCCATGACCTACAGGAAGAAAGAATAGCGTTCTAACCAACTCGGCTAGTGCACTTTTGTTGAGAAAACAGAGCAGAAAATTAATATACTGATGCGGCGGCTGTATAATTAGATAATTATTAAACCTTTTGAACATAGGGTTTATTTATTTTTAGGTTTATAGATTAGATACGGGGGTACCAACGATCTATCTCAGTGGTTTATTTTTCGCATTTATTTTCTTGTATGATTATTTATATGATATAACCATGACATGCATCATATTCATGAATTCCACTCCTAGTATATGCATACATGTAAAAATTAATATTGAAATTAATTAGACATGTATCAACACGATAATTAATTTAGATTAGTGATAAATTAAATTAATTAAAGAAAACGGAATTTTATCGGGATATAAAATTCACATGATAAACTTAATTTGGGATTAAGAATCCTTCGGGGTTTATGTTATGTAGTGTCTACATAAATTATAATTTTAATAATTGAAAAATTGGAAAATCCAGAAAAGTTGGACACCAACTGAGCAAAAGGTTCGAAAATTGGTTCGGGCGGTCAACAGGGCTTCGGCTCGACTCAACTTGTCCGTCCAAGTGCGGGGTTAGCCACGGGGGTCCGGCAAGGTCAAGCTATCCGGCGAGCTGAGGCTCAATGGGGCAACCTTAGCCCGATTTTCAACCCAGCACCCGCACACGTGCGACGTTAGCGTCGGGGGTCCGACAAGGTCAAGTTATCCGGCGAGTTTCGGCTCAATGGGGCAGCCTTAGCCCGATTCATCCAGCAGTCGTATATGAACCAACGAAGAGGACGGGTCGGCTTAGCCAATCCCGACACCGTTCGGTGAACTCGGTTAAAGCTTAGCTAGGGTTTAACATCGATAAGTTGGTGATTGCTTTTCAAGATTTATTGTTTTCAAATTATTGAGATAAAATTCTACAATCCTAAATTTTTATCAGGACAATATTAGGACTATAAAATTCTTTGGTGAATTTTAATTGTGTAGTGTCTATACAAGAGATTTTCTAAATAATCGATAAATTGGAAGATCATGAATATAGTGTCCCTAGTTAGACGGTATTTGGAACCGATAAACTAGTGGGAGCTTTAAATTTCGTGATTTATTGTTTTTCAAATTATTGGAAAATTCATAAGTCCTAATCTATTAGGATTATAAAATTCTTGGTGAATTTTAATTGTGTAGCGTCTACACAAGGAATTTTAATAAATCCATAAAATTGGAAAATCGTGAACATAGTGACACTAGTTAGACGGTATTTGGAACCGATGAACTAGTGGGAGGATTAATTTAAATATGATTTATTGTTTTTGGATTGTGAAGGAATTCTGAAAATCCTAATAATACTACATATTTTTCAAAAACGAGTGGGAGCGGGGAAGGTGACAACCGACCCCACGGCCTCTACTGTTGACACAAGCACGTGAGAGAATGGTGACGCCTAGTGCCGCTTTGATTTCGGCCCCCTACGGATGACCTTCAGCGCGCTATTAAAATTCAAGGCTTGGTCTCCGAAAGGATAGGATTTTGAGTACTCATCGAGTCACTGACCTACCCTAAGGCGGCATACTCGGGGCGTACTTAAAAATCTGTAACAATAGTCACACTCACAAGGATATTTTTGGAAATATCTTGGTTGAAAAAGGAAGGTAATCAACAACTAAACAGAGATGTTTGATTCTCAATGGTTTAATTGTTGAGAGAGATTGTCTCAATTTAATCGTCACCTCTTTGACCTACCCTACGGCTGCACTAAGGTGTGAGATTAAATCCTTGGAATGGTAGGATGAACTGCATGCATGACATCACGTTTATAATTCCTAAAATTTATTATTTGTTGTGGTGTATGATTTGACTTACATTTCTGTCATGATTTATTTTCGCAACTACATATCATCTCATGGTATCTAAACTGCTAAACATATTATATTGACTAATAACGACTTCGTAAAAGTGGAAAAGTAACAAGAACGTTGAACTCATAAATTGAGAATGCAAATTAATTTTTCGGAAGAGGATGTTCCTCCTAAGCCTTCAAACTTAAGTAACATTAATAAGAATGTCAGTGTTGTCACTTGTGTTGAACAAGAGACAACCGATATTAGTTCAAAGATGACGAGAATAATTTGATATCAATCTCACCAGACATCCCACAGTTTACGAGTTGTGTCTACTCTTATAAACTGCTAGTTCACGCCCATTTCCTTTATAGAAAGCCAAGAATGGGAAAGTAAATGTCTAAAAGTGTAAGTTATCAAAACTTAACAAGTTTAAGGCTAAACCGAAATATTAATAAAAGAAAGCATAGGATAAGGACAGTGATTTCGGATCACTAACCTATGAATCCTTAAAGACTTTCTTAACAGGGATTATGACCCGGAAGCTAAAGTTCTTTTGTAAGAACAAGGTAGCTGGGCATTCATGATGAAGAGTAGACAACGGGCAGTTATTTCAGCTAAAATAGTGGGAGTGATATTAGGAACAAAATTTCGGATTTTTTAATCCTTGAATATCGCAGAAATTTAATTTCTGTTTTCAGATTCGTTGGAACAAATGGATTCACTTTCAAATCGATAAAAATAGTTTCCTTAAAGAAAGTGAATATGACATTTGTATACGATTCCGAGACTCGGACTTTTGTTTGATAAAGTCAGAACCACTAAGTAATGCTGAAAAGGTATATGTAACACATCATAAACTATTAAGACAAATGGTTTCCGTATTTAGATAAACGATTCTTCAGCATCTAATAATTAGTGCATATATCCTAAAGATAAGATCTGAAGACTGGCTAAGGGTGATTCCTATCTCCCCGTCTAAGAACACTATCTCAAAGGAAAAATGACTAAGTAACTTTTCAATTTGGAAAGGGTTATAGAGCTAAAGAAGTATCATGGCTTGTTCATATTGACCTTCGGGGTCTTATGAAGGATACAAGCTAGTAGGAGCTTTTGAGTGGTAGACATTTTGTCTGACGACTACTCGAAACGCCGATTAGTTTATTTAAATATTTGGAGGAATCTCTGATATTACCAGAGAAACGAGTATTCCATGCTCAGATATAGGCTATAGCATTAGTGTTTGGAACTGATGCTTGGCCTACCTCCGAGTGAAACGATTTCACTGAAAGGATAAACCATGTATTGTCTGGTATAGTAATTGATATGCTACATTACATTGCTTAACTCAATTAAGATATTGATTGCGAAATAATGGTTTACATTATTATGTGACACCGAGAAGTCTACCTAGAAGATGCTTATGAATTTGTGGATAAAGAATGAAGTACATTTATTCCACTTCCGCGAATAGAGGCATTTAGCACTAGTGCTTGAAGGTAGGACTGGAGATTTCGCATACACGTTTAGATGGAGACTGTTCGTGAAATATCTTAATGAAATGAGTAAAGGTTGGTTATAAAATTCTTAAGATCGGATAGTGACGGTTACACTGTTACATCCTTTATAAAAGAATGATTAAATAACAACCTTAGACCTTGAAGTACAGTTACTCAAAGAGTTACTATCTGATTTAATCAGACCATATCCAACATTGGTTGTTGGGGATTACGCTGATAAATACTACTGAACCAGATCAGAATGCCAATCCACCCAAATGCAGTGGGAGTATGGTTTATTCATTGACTCGCTATGATCATGCAGACTTTACGATCTGCTGGGGGTGATTGATAACCTATGGCCTTTTGGAAGGACTGTATAAGATTCTGATAAAAGGAGGTCGATATAAAGCCATATACCTGTAAAAATGGAGTTTTGGTACTCCAGTTCTGTTCATACTCTTGTAGAACCACCTAAGTGTCTCAAAGCCCAAGTGGGAGTAATTGGATCTACATGCAAAAGAGTCGAATGAATGGGAAATTTTATCTTTTCAATGCAAAACTAAATGGTCAGGAAATTCCTCGAGAAGTAGAGAGTTAACCGGGGGTGATGCCCCGAAACTCTCTCGCCACTTGGCCTTGCTTGACTTCTTGGAAAGCAGAAAAGTTCAATAGGGGTGATGCCCTGAATATTTTCTTGCCAAACAACGGAGTCCGATCTCATTCGGAACAGAAGGGTTTTAGCTTAAAGCCAATGGCAGATTTACTGCCTATGCTTATATCCATCGGTAGATTAAAGCAAACCTCAGGTCATTAAAAGTCACATGTTTTGGAATGCGTGGGCTTGACCGTGAATATTGATGAGTCTTTTGTAGACCGAAGAATCAATATTGGTAAAGTAGTAGACGTTAGTGTTAACAAAAGATAACACTGCAACATTTGGAAACAACATGGGTGTGTTATCTGAAGTCAGGAACTGACGAGCCAAAGATTCTCTAAACTAGAGAAGTGGACTTTATTCTTAGAATCAATTCGGTCGAATTCATGAGAACAAGTTCTTTGGCAGTATCCCATTCATCTTGTTGTTAAGATGATGATGCATTTTCGAATGCTAGATTCAACGGGAGGTTTCCTACCCAACCCCTGATATAGAGGAAAGGGGATAGATTCTCTTTTGGATAGAGAAAGTCAGATTATTAAAAGTCAATTGTAATCGAATCTTGGATTCGAGCATTGGATAGCAGTATAGTACATCCTCAAGTACCTTTAGAGAATGAGGAGTTGTATGCTTGAGTATTCGGGTGCAAACCTGAGTATTGTTGACTACACTGATTCTGATTTTTGTCGGATTAAGGATGACCGTGAATCGATCTCAGGCTCAGTGTTTACTCATAGTGATGGAGCTATAGTCTGGAGCAATCCAGCACTGCCAATTTGACTCTATTAGTTGAATACATAGCTACTTTCGGAGCAGCTACAGAGGCAGTATAGCTTGAGAGGTTCATTGCTGATCTGGGAGTAATTCCACTTCTGGGTAAGTCGATATCACTTCGCTGTGAAAACAGTGGAGAGGTAGCTTATGCAAAGGATCTTCGCGGTCACAAGAGGTCAAATGCATATTGAGAGAAAGTACCAACCTGATCAGACATACCGTGCAGAGAGGCGACGTTTCGGTCCTAAAGATCGCCTCAAAACCGACAACATGCTGACCAGTTTACCAAGTCTTGTGGCATCTAGTGTCACTGATGAGCACTTGGTGGGTATGGAATTGGAGATATGTCTCATCTGCTTTAGAGCAAGTGAGAGAATGTTGTGGATAGATAGAATAAGAGCAAGGTGCTCTAAAAACAATTGTTGCTTTTCTTTACGGGCAAGTGGGAGATTGTTAGACGTAGAGTTCCCGAAAGGCAATTGTTGCTTGTCTATACGTGCAAGTGGGAGATTGTTGGAAGTAGCGCCCGAAAGACAATTTCTGTAATTGTTTTTATAATCAATAAATGACAGATTTATTCTCATCTTATTACTTGCTTCGTGCTTGTAAGTAATACACTACTGAAAACCCCAAGTTGTATCGTATTTTGCAATATAACTTAGTGTGTGTCACACATGAGGATTAAGTTTATGGTGATACACTTGAAATGATAGTCCGTGGTGAAATTAATCAAAGTATAGGGTCTATTGATTAAACCACCATTAATTCGCCCAGAACACTTTATGGTGTGATCGTCTTATCCGGACCGTCGACATTGGTTGTCCAAGTGAGGCATTTATATATGATGAGAGTCATATAGGACTGGACCGATTTAATCTGCGTTTCTCATATAATTCTGTGATTGAGAAATCTTATTAAATCACAAGATGATCATATATGGATTAACCTTAATCCTGAAGTGATTGCATACTCCTACTGGTTTCAAGATAGGGTTTGATGTGTTCGTTAAGGATCGGTAAGAGGCGCCGTCCGAGTCACTTTCACGTTGGCACTATTCTGGAATGAGTGAGAAGTGTGTGTCTCACAGATATGGAATCCATTCCTTCCTGCGGGAAGTAGAAAGACAATCCCCTTATTTGTTAATCCTAGAAACTGATCGATCCGCGGAGTTCGTATTCGTTATGAATTAATTGATCACTAGTGGGTTAATGGTAAATAAGGATAAGTTGTATTGAAGAAGGTTTACGTAAATAATCCCGTTTCATTACGGATAGTCTATGGAGGGTTAGTTTATATGTAATAATTATATCAATGGACACTTATCGACTCGACTCGATGTTTTGAGAATAAGTTATATCTATAATCGATAGAGTTCAGTTTCGGATTTATGGTGGCGTAATTCCGGAATTAATAAGTTGAGTAGAAATATTCTGTTCGATGAATATTTTATTCAATTTATTGTAGCTACTGGTTATAGGTCCATGATCCCCGGGTTGGCTCCTAACAAGCGAGTGTTTTCTCGTTTTATGGAACCTCGAAAATAAATTAAATAGTTGGTTTATTTAATGAATATGTGAATATTATTTATTTGGTAAATAATATGTAAAATAGAAAAGACATTTTCTATTAAATTAATGATGAGAGTGGCGCCCCAAATTGTGATAAAGTCGGGAAACGAAATATTCCTAGATTATGTCACATGTGTAATTAATTAATTATCTATTTGTTGGATAATTAATGGATAAATTAAGAGATTGATTTTTTGGGAATTATCTTTTATTTTTATGGAAAAATTATCTTTTCCTTATCGGAATAGGTAATTGTGGTGTGAAAAGGATAACTCTCTTGACTAGTTATTTTCCTATTTAAAGAAAGTTCTCCTAGCACAATAAACACAACTAAATTGCGCCACTTATCAAATAAAGGAGAGAAAAATTAGTTTCTTGATCTAGTCATTAAATATTCGAGGAGGTTCTATGACGAGGATCGACGTCCACCAGTCGTCGCTTGGAGATACAACTCGGAAGATCACGGCTTCTCTCCGGTTGGGTAAATCTACTAGCATTCTTGAATATTGTTAATTATTTATGTGGATTATATCGTAGTAAAATTGCATGCGAATTTATTCGTAGCTTCCGCTGTGTATGATCGAGTGTCTCGATCGGTGTCGAGAATCAGATATGACGATCAAATTATGGATCGTATCCGGATTCGGGTTTCTGTATATCTAGCAATTATCTCCCCATCCATTAATATGGACTGGGGTCTTTTGATGCATAGTGAAGCGGTGTCCTTCGCTACGGAGATGAAGCATGGTAGCTCCATTCCGTTTCCTTGGTTGATTTCTAACCTTTGTTCTGCCTTGGTCCTTACCTGTCCATCGGACGAGTACCTTCCCCGGCAAAACATTGAGTTCGATGAAATCCAATCCGGGTCCTCCCCTGATCCCGGGTTGTTTTCCGAGGACGAGGAGTCGTCTTTTTAGTTTCCTTTTGTAATGTTTGTTTTTCTTGTTTTCATAATGAGCTTTCCAAGTGCCTTTAAGTTTGTGTCTTTACTTTAAAAGTTTGAAATATTCCCATCCTTTGAGTCCGTCAAACGGGCACGCGGCCCCCTTGTTTTTGGCGAGCTTGAGAGCGTTGATTATCGAGGTCGCTGGAAATAACTGAATCGTAAAAACTGGACTTATTGTTGTCTGATCTGAATGTTGAATCAAAATTTCCGATGTGCGGCCCCCTTGTTTCAAGTAAGATCGGAGCTGTGTCACAGCGAGCTTGATTGAGACATGGTCAGTCCGGAAAACCTTGGTGTGCTTGTAAATTCCGGCCTCCTTGACGAGGTCGGGCTTGTCGGTTTTGAGATGAGATGGAGATACTCCCACTTTGTCAGGCATTTATTTCGGAGACCTATGGTCTTCCTAAAAGGCCGTGCGCCTGATTAGTGCAATTAAATATAGGCCAGACTTCAACTTTGAATTTGAAGAGTCAGGTAACCGTAACTGTAGGATCCCTTCAATTACCACCGTTGGTGCACCCTCTTCTCTTGTATAAATAGAGCCTTGGCTGTTTTAGAGCTTAGAACACATTTTCCGAAAATTGTGCTTTTGTTTCTGCTCTTACTTTGTCATCCTCCTCTGGCTCTACCTCTCCCACTCTATTGTCTCCTTCTTTAGCACGGCGTCCGTCAAAGCTATCCAGAATTATAGGGTTTATTTTGCCGATCGTGTGCACTTACCCGAAAGGATTTCGAATTTAAACAAGATTGATGGGAGCGGGTCCTCGTTCCGTGTATCCTATTCAGGGTGGCGCCACTTCCTTCTTGATCCTATTGGGAGGTGCAACCTGACCCAGGTTCGTGAGTTTTATGCCGTCTTATCAGAGGCTAAGTCAGTCGAAGAAGTCTCCTCTATTTCCGTTCGGGGTATCCAAGTGCGCTTTACCCCGGCCGCCATAAGCGAATTTCTGCACCCGGTTCAATTACATAGAGCCCACTGTGGATAGGGGGAGATACGGATATAAGTCAAAAGCAAACTCAAACGGAAATTCACTTGAAGACTAGCAATAACTCATACATATCATATCAAGAACAATTGAACCGCTAAAGGATTACATGTGAAAGGAGCGGTTGTCTGTAAATCTTTGCCTAAAAGCAGCCGGAGATCACCGTGAAGCAAATTGAGCCTTCGCCGAAAAATCGCTATCTCGTCGGAAAAGTAGGTTGGAAAAGAGGCAGTTTTCGCAAAAGTATGCAAGTGAAAGGGTAGCCCTCTATTTATAGACATTACTAGAGGCAGGAACTGAACCGTTGTAACGCCCCGAATTTTACGGAATAAAAGAAGAAGGGTATGGTTGCCAAAAATATTAATTATTATTACTACTACTACTGTTATTATGATTATTATTATTTTTATTTTATTTTTTATTTTATCATCATGCTTTTACAAGTTATTTTTATACCATAGATTAATTGATAGTTAATTTAAATTATATACTTGATTTAAACATATACTTTCAGCATTCTATACAATATATAATAAACTCATTTTTAGCAATAAATATCGTATACATATCATTGGACATTTCCGTAAAATCTATCAGGTAATTGTTTAAGTACTAACTGTCAAAACGGATATGTGCTTTTATTTTTGTGTTTAAGTGGTAACATTGAAGCCTGGTTGTTAACGTATCACTTTTATCAGTTATTAAATTGATCATTAAATCACACCTTTTCTATTTATTTAATTAGCTATTGTACAATCTTTTTATTTAATTACTTGGATGAGTTACATCGGTTTAGAGTTGGAAGATGTAAATAGTAATAATAAAAAAACCCAATCCTTCTTTTAATATTTCTGCATAACGGCAATAATCAATAACGCTCCAATGCACTCCAATATAAAGAGGTCTCTATAAAATCTCTTTTCTTTCAACCGTTCACCACTGCCTACACAATAAAACCACCCAGACATCCACCATCATCCTTCTAGCTAAATACCAAGGTTCCGTCAAGTGCCAAGAAAAGAAAAAAGAAACAGCCATAGTGTGTTAAGGATCACCACCGTATACACCATTAAATCGGGCAAGTCACCGCAGTTTCTTTCCAAATACGTATTCACACAGTTTGGCATAGCAGAAAACCTTAATTACCTTCGTTAGGCATTCATGTCACCGCCGAAGCTACCCGAGTTTCTTGTCACGTCACCCATAAAAATATATTCTATAGTTTCATCATCTCTGCCACCGAAACAGCTTGTACGCTTCCAGCAACTTCTTCAATACAACCGTTGTAGCCTTACACGACCACTACATTACGACGCCGGTTTGATCAACCAGCATCTTCTTGGGCAAAATTACCATTGATGAACCGTTGCCTTGTCGTTCACCATCATCAAAACAATATCCTTACATATCCAAACAAATACAAATTATTTTGCTATCTTTTGAGGGAGAAGGGAACCTTAGCTTAGTATTTATAGGGGCGGCATGGAATAAAAGTTTGGGAAATGGGTAGACTTCTGATAGTGGAGCATTTGTTTAAATATGGGTAGTTCACCGAGCGGAATGAGATGATATTGTTTTGAAATATCAAGGGGAGAGTGACGATCTACAGGAGGTGCGATGCCGACACATACTAGGTTGGAGCTGGAATAATTAACCTATTTAGCACGATACAAGTGAGTATTTTATTTTGATATAAAGCCAAAAGTGTGTTTTCTATTATTTTCAAATATTTTGTGTATATATATCGAATGAACTTTTAAACTTGGAAGTCATTTTCAAATGATTTCTTTAAAAATAAACGACTTGATTTGAGCTAGTGCACATTTTTATAAATAAATAAAGCGATACTTGGAATTGACGGATAATACTTGCTCGCTCGCTCGCTCGCTCGTGGCACGAAAGTGTCAAAGCTCAGTGGCTAGGGGGATTAGAGTTATTGCTCTTGGAGAACGGCTAGTCACCGGTCTCGGGGCCTCTTGACTCGAAATCTTTCCGACAGTAGCTAGAGTGCTCACTCGTAAGAGTGGGGACGGTACCTTTTCCCCGAAGATTCATGCTACACCGGGAAAGCAAGGGCGACGGTTGGTGCGTGGGTCCTAGGGCATGGACGAGGTTGGCCGGAGCCGTGTAGGAGGTTTGCACGGCGAAGGTTGATTCTTTTCCCCGACAATCGGCCGGAGTTGTCGGCATGGCTAGTTCTCGTGGAGTGCGGTTGAAATCCCTGGGTAAATATGGCGTTTGGGCGGTACTTGACTCATCGGCTCGGCCAAAGCTGGTGCTCGTAAATGAACCCGACAAGATTTCTTAATGCTCGTGCACTTCAATATTAACAATTGTTCTTTCCATTTGTTCTAGTAATACAGATTTCCACTGTTTTTTTTTTCAAATAATAAACTCAAGATGTTTTTTTTTATATATATTAATATTATTATTATATATATAACACTTGCACACGCGACTCATACCAGCCCTTTGCTGACGCCTCGTTTCCTTTGTTTCTTTTGTTTTTTTTCCTTTTATAAATAAATATATACAGGTTGTTGATCGAGGGGGAATGGAGAATATAAGTGTTGATACTGATCGAGATTTGAGGAAAAATAAATAATGTCTTGGATGGTACCTCGTTTTTTGTTGAAGAGCTATTGTAATTGCATGTGGAAATAGTTAGTGATTTTTTTTGTAATATTGTAATGGAAATTAATTATTGAAGTATTGTCAAGTCATTTGTGGATTTATTATGTTAAATTGTGGATTTAATGGATTATTATTTTGGGATTTTAAGTCTTGGTATTGAAGTCGCGGCGAGAGCTTCGCAATTCAAAAGTAATCCCTCCTCAAGAATGACCCCAATCGAGGTTGGACCTAGCCGGCCTCGGGGGTCGGGAGTACGGGTATTACAACTCTACTCCATGCCTTACACGCTCGCGAACTCCTTCGGAGGGAATCGGCAAGGCACGGAGTAGGGGGCCATTGATATGGGATATCCGCACACGGTCTTACGGACCCGGGTCTAACCCGATTGGAGGTCACGTCATGCTCGTCTAGCCCAGCTTCGCCTTCATCCTTCTTGTTGCCAGGAGGGATTCGAGTCGCAAGTTGCGGAGCCCCTCGTCAACTCGGACCCAGGCCAGGCCTTGACGGTCCGAGGAACATCCACACACTTACAGCCTCCTAACAAGTCAAAGGAAGACCGGACTCAACTCCCCAAGCCAGGAATGATTATATTCGAAGCGACAAGATCATCCTCGAGCTCGTAGAGAGATCAACGATCTCATCCCAGATCATCGTCCCCCCATCCGAGATCACGTTTAACGCTTAATCGTGATTTATTATGTCTTGTCATCATTATCATAATCTTGCTTAGTCCGTTGCCTATAAATAGGAGTTGTATGTAACTCACAAAAAATCCAAGAATGAATACAAGCAGGCCAAGCTCTGCCAATTTGTCGAATCCGAGTTCTTGATCATATAACCGCCGGAGACTTCATATATATATATATATATCCTCCTCCGCAATCACCACCCACTTCACCGGAGAAATCATAATAAACTAGCCAGATATCCACACGGCCCAGCCGTTACCGCCACCCTGATAGTTCATGCCACATTAATAATGATCAATGATGTAAAAATATGTTGTATCATTTTATTGTTACAATTGAATGTAATGATGTTTAATTCATACTTGAAGAAGAAAAAAAGTTATTTTCGTTAACTCCGAAAATGTGAAGAAAATTGAAAAATCTGATACCCTTCTATCGGATTGAGCCGTGTCAAGTTGATATTCTCTATTACTCGAGCTCGATCGAGTCGTAAAAACGATATCGATCGAGCCATTAAGACTCGATATAACTTGATTTGATTCTTATGTTTGATTGTTTTTTTAGAATTTATTTAATTTTTCAAAACATGACAAGAAAAAGCCTGACTCATTTGATACTCTACTAATATTTAAATATCAATATTAAATATTATCCGAAATTAAATTTCACAAATCAAACTAACTTGATTAAAGTGAGTCACTCAATCACTACATTTTGAAGCTCAATATCGACTCAATTAATTATTCGTATAGCTCAACTCCAGCTCAAATTGGAAAGAACTGAATCGAATCAAATTCATTCACGAGTTGAATTAGAAGATATGTGCAAATATACCAAGGTACTTTAACTGGTATATTCCCGCCCTGTGGAATGTGAAGCCAAAACCTAAACCCCTTTTCCCAAACTTTATTATTTTTTTCAAAAAAAAAGGGGTTTTGATTACCAAATTTGAGGCCAAAGAGCTTTGGATATGAAATCAACAGTGTTGAGGAGCTTAAATTTATGAAGGTAACCGCTGAATCTACTGCTATGATTCTTCATCCTGTTTATAGGTACCATTTTTCTTTTTCATTCGCAATTAATGGCTTGTTAATCTTTGAAGTTTCTTCGTATCACAGATTGCTCGAGTGGAGGAACTTGGGGCTTAAAATGGATGAAATTGCAGTAGAAAAGAGCCTATTTTTATAGTTCACATAGCGTTTGTATAGTTAATTTTCTCCAAGTTTTGGTCAATCTGTTTCTACCTTGATTTTCAGTAGCAAGAGCTCAATTTAGTGCCTGATATTAACTAGTTTAATCTATTCAAATCAGCAGAATCTGATAAGATGAACCGGTGGCTAACAATGAAGCGAAGAAAACCGAGAAGAAATCTTCATAAATCTTCTAGGAAGAGACAAAAAAGCACCACTCTTGATATGGTTGTTGATAGGATAAGTGATTTACCGGACCCGATTCTGAGTATTGTTCTGTCTTTTCTTCCCACCACAAGGAATGCTATAGCCACATCCACTCTTTCAAAAAGATGGCGATTCATGTGGAAGACGGTCCATAATCTTGTATTCTTTCATTTGGGTCGTAGGGAAGGCGATGATATGAGATTCATAGAATTCGTTAACCGTGTTTTGCTTCTCCATGATGCTACATTGCTAAATAAGTTTCTTTTGTTCTGGAAACCTAGGTGTAATTTAGTTCATTTAAGATCTTGGATCAAAACCGTGATTACAAGAAATGTCCATGAGCTTGCTATAGGTGTTGAGACTCGTGTTGGTCCGGATAGTAGGCCTAAACCAATTAAAATGCCGATAAGTGTTTTCAACTGTGAGTCATTACGGTATTTGGAGTTAGATAGCGGCATTTATTTTTCTGAAGCAGATGTGATTTTCCTTCCAAGACTTGAAGGTCTAGAGCTTGTTAAAGTTGATTTCGAGTCAGAAATGGTTTTTGAAAAACTTATTAGCGGATGTCCGGTGCTGAACTTTCTGCACCTAGAAGTGGACGTTGACTACATGTTAAATTATTTTGGAAAAAATTATGGCGATTTTACCTATAGGATTTCTTCAACTTCAGTGAAACATCTTGAGCTGTGTTTTTGTTACAATTTGGAAGAGCCACGTGAAGATAATTTTTATTGCAGCCTGGCGTTAGAGACTCCCTCACTTGAGTACCTCGGGCTAGGAGGTTTTTTATATGAGATTAATGTGCAAAAATGCCTAAGCTCTATGGTTGAAGCAGAGTTCAAAATCGAACTACATGATATTGATTTCTCTGATCCCAGTATCTGTGATTCAATCGTTGAAGTAGTTCGCGCTTTTGACTGTGCAAAAATTCTAACTTTATCAAACGATGCTATGATGGTAAGCTACTCTATTCTTTAGGAGCATTAACGAGTTGTATATCAATATTAGACTTCTACTCTTTCGTTTGTGATGTTTTTTTTGCCTACATTGGATCACTTATGTTTGATCTTTTCAGGCTCTTAGCCAAGCTGAAATCAGTTTGTCGACTGAGTTTAAGAGATTGGTGAAATTGGAGATGGCGATTGCGTGTTGTCATTGTTGTGTCTCATTACGGGATTTCATTCATTGCTCAGACAATTTAGAAGTTCTTACAATTATTCAGGTTTGGTAAATGAATCTCAAAAGCGTGTGTCACACAGAGTACACGATTTTTTGTTCATTAAACAACATTGCCAAGTAATAATGATTGTTGATGCATTTTCTTTGATGTCAGTATCCTAGAGGCGATTTTCATGTTAATCACTCGGACTGGAAGGCTCCTGCAGAAGTTCCGAGATGCTTGACAAACAGCTTAAAGAAGGTTGTATTTGATGTTTATTGTGGTAATGCCAATGAGCGTGAAATGATACGTTATATGCTAAAGCATGGAAGTGCTCTTGAACTTATGCAACTTAAATGTGAGAGGGACACCGCAAAGTTCGAATTGCTACAAGAGATATGTAAGTTCCCAAGAAAGTCTCCTGTTTGTGAGGTTGAATTCATTGTTGTTGATCAATCCATTCCAGATCGAGTTGTAACAAGCCCAAATTCTCATTCGGTCTTGGGTTCGAACTGAAACAATCAGATCAATGTGACCGGGGGGAGAATATAATTGAACAACAAAAAATGATTGCATCTGCAATCCCGCACCATCAGTGATATAGAGAACATTTCGTAGATTTACACTTGATTTGTTTTCTAGTGTGTTTGAAGACGCAGAATGATGATTATGTATCCGTTTAGAATTGTGTTTGAAGAAATTGATCGATTACCTTCTGTAGATGTTAAGTTCTGTACTTCTTTTGACAAAATTGTTAGTTGTTGCACGTACGCTTAGCAAATGTTTTTGGTTGGCACGAACGTTTATACAGTGCGGATATGCACTCTCAACCATATCTGCTTGTTAAGTAATCGGTAATCGAATCGAATTCGCATTTCCTCAAACTCAAACTCAAACTCGGCTCGACTAAAAAAAGCTCGGGGCTCGTGCCATCAAAAGGCAAGATAGAACTCGACTCATTAAGTACTCTATGTAACTTGGCCAGAAGTTTCGATTATTTTTTTTATAGAATTCATGTAATTTTCATAAAGTCCGAGCTCGACTAGTCTAATACCCTACTCGAATAATAATTATGACTTGTCTAATATATTATTTTAGTAATAATTTTTATAATTATAGTTAATTAAATAATTATTATAGCTCGATTAAATCACGAGTTACTTGATTACTATATTTTAAAACTTGATATCCCACTCAAAAAAAAAAAAAAAAAAAAAAAAAAACTTGATATCGACTCGGTTGATTATTCGAGTAGCACGTCTCAATCTCAAACTTAAAAAAAATTGAAACGAATCAACTTCTTTACGAGTCAAACACGAATAGCTCAACGTTTCAAGCTCGAACTCAAAGAGCCGAAACGATTCATACACGAATAGCTCAACGTTTCAAGCTCGAACTCAAAGAGCCGAAACGAATCAACGACTCGAGCTTGAACTCGAAAAATCCGAAATGAATCAAAAGAAAATTACGAGTCATACACGCAAAACTCAAGAACTCGAGTTCAAACCCAAAAAAAAAAAAACAAAAAAAAAAAAGAACTAAAACGATTCAAACTTATGTATGTTTTGCATTGGATGCCCCATTTTTCGTTCATCAAAGCCAAAGATCTTGTTTATGCTATTATTAACGGTGTTGAGGAGCTTCAATTTGTCAAGGGAATCGCTTAATCTACTGCTGTGATTCTTCATCTTGTTTATAGGTTCGATTGTTTTGTATTTGCTTGTTAAATCCTTTATTCTTATCACAGATAGCTACAAAATTAGGGCACGTACAAAATTGGGGATGAAATTGATGGAATTTCAGCAGAGCAGAACAAGGCCCATTTCCGTAGTATATCCAGTGTTTGTACAACTAATTTCTCCCTAATTTCTTGTTAATCTATGTCTACTTTTGCCTTGATTTTCATTTGAGAGCTCGGTTCACTTCGTTTATATTAGATTAGCACAAGTTTAAGTTATTCCAATTAGCTGAATCCGATAGGATTAGGTAGGTAATGATGAAGCGAAGAAAATCGAGAAAAAATGTCCATAGTTCTTCTAGGAGACAAAAAAACAGCATTCCTGATTCGGTTGAAATGATTAGCGCTTTACCGGAGCCCATTTTGGAGTACTATCAGTAACGCCCCGTTCCCGACACCGAAAGTCCTTATTCGGAAAAGGAACGTTCGCACGTATAAAATAAAAATAAATTCACTTTATACATAAGCCTCTACTACGTCGTATCAAATGAAAGCAAACGGAAGCAAAAGACTAGGGTATAAGAATTCCTCCAAACAATCCAAGAATAGAATAAACTCTAAAAATGGAAATGTAACTTTATTACATTCAAAAGGAAAATACGAAATCCAGAAGAAACATACGACAAGTCTCGAAAGACCAAAAGTCTACTCCAAAGGTACCAAAAAGTCTAATAAAAGAATAGCAGAATAAATAAATAATAAGTCTTCGACTAGGCGTCATCAAACGTTGTCATCGAACTCCTCCTCATAAACATGATCAACCTGTTCGTCTTCTCACCCCCAAATACATAGAAAACATGCATTCGAGATAAGTACAAAGTACTTAATAAAAGAGAGAAGCTATGACAACAATTATAATTTATAAAGAAAAGATAATTAATCGTTTAGTTGTTTATGTGAGACCGACTCAATCTGGGGTTCATTTCATTTCCATCAACATGAACTGACTAAACGTTGCTACTTAGCTTATCTGTGTTACAACCGCACTCAAGGGCACTACGCCTGATGTATATCCACCAGGAGATATCGATTGCAACATATTAGTGGATCACACCAATATCCACGGAGTCTAGAATAGGTAGGCTCCGATAGTGCGCACATTGCGGAGAAGTTCCTCCACTGCCATTTAGCCGTTTATAGGCCAACAGCGTTGTTCGCTTTATCTGCTAGGACACATATCGCGATATAGACTGGTGCCTATCCAAGAGAGACATGTTGTTTAATCTTTTACTAGTCAAGTACGTATTTATTAAAATGATTAACTAACCACCTATGTGTTTTCAATTAATCTCCCTCACAATTACTACTCTCTTCCTAGACCACTAGACATAACCAAGGCCTAGCAATTACACAGACATTGATGAATACTAATTCATCAAAGCACAAGCCTATCATGCTCTTCCGACGGATCCGTACTTCAACTCCCTTTAAGAGTACATTCGGTGTTTTAACTGAACGAATCAGAAGCTCAATTCAGGCTTGTTCATGTTTACACAATATTAACATATCATAAATAAGGGTTTAAAACCGAACAACATAGCTTAAACTTCATTTAAGTGCAAACTGGGGCAATGCGTGCGCATTAGCTGAAATGCGTACGCATTCCCTACTTCTAAAACCTACTGCAATTGTCTGTCCAAACAATGCGTGCGCATTGTCTACAATGCGTACGCATTACCTGACCAGAACCTAAGCTAAAACTCTCTGTTTGAATAATGCGTGCGCATTCTTATGAATGCGTACGCATTCAAGAACCGAAACAAAACCGAACACTCGCACATGGAATGCGTGCGCATTCTAGTGAATGCGTACGCATTCAGCGTCCAGAAGCCAAACCTGTAACAGGAATGCGTGCGCATTGCTAGCCAATGCGTACGCATCCTGCCTGCTGCCCTAAATTCTGATTTCAACACTTAACGATTTCTAATCCGTTTCTAACCCAATTAACATCAAATTAAGCACAATAAAATACAGAAAAACATATCTAATCATACCATGACATCTATGATCATTGATCAACGAAAAGACACATCTTTCTAGCATTAAACTACTTAAAACTTGATCTAAACCTTATAAACGATAATTGAGATCATAGGAAGAGTCTCTTACTTGTTTGCAGCCAAAAACTGATCCAAACAGCCTTGATGATCTGCAGCCCTTCCAACAAAACTAATATCCAAACGACGTACTCTTCACAACGGTTTCAATTCTCTCGTCTGATCTGAAAACGGTTAAGCAACGCTTCAGATATTGTGACAACTCTCTTGGCCTTTTCTCTTCTCCAAATTGCGCAGAGAAGGAGCGTGGAGGCCGAATTCTGATTAGTGTCTAGGTTAGGGAATAATCTGATTTAATTATTCCTTAAATACCAATTTCCATTAAATCCCTTTTTCCATAATCACCCTTAGTTACCAAAAATCAGAAATTCCCTTTAATTATATACATAAATTCGAAAATTATATATATATATATATATACTAACAATACACTTAACTCCAATAAAAGAAAAGAAATAATAATATTTCGTTTTCGTAAAATGACACGTCTGTTATTTCTCGAAAATCGGAATATTACAACTATTATGTAGACGTGGCGGTTCCGTGTCGGGCCGGTTTTTCTGGTTGGACCCGCCGGTTCCGGGTCCAAAAAGGAACCGGAACTGCCGGTTCAAATTTCTAGCCGGTTCTTCCGGGTCTCGGGAACCGGCGGGTTTGGAGGTTCTCCGGGCCGGTTCCGGGTCTCGGAGGTTCCCGGGTCTAGACGGTTCAGATCACAGTTCCAAAAATTCAATATTTTTTTTAGAAAATTTGTATAACTTACGTTAGAATTAATAATAAATTATAAATGATTATTAAACTATATATAATACTCCCTCTGTTTCTTTTATCTGTCAAATTTCAGAATTTGTCATTTCTTATTTATCAGTCAATTTACATTTCCAATGCATCATTTATTATTTTTTCCGCCTTTACCAACAAAATATTTACATCTCCAATAAAAAAACACAATTCAAATACTAAAAACTCCTTTATCAACAAAACATTTACATCTCCAATAAAAAAATACATTTCCAATACACATATTAATTACTTTCTTAATCTGTGTGATTCTTCTCTCTGCAACATATAAAAAAACGGAGGGAGTATTTAATTTCATAACTATAGTTTAAAAACAAAACACGGCTCGGAACTTATATTCTAAATAATTTGTACGTAAATTAAAGGATCATGTGTAGTTTTCTAATTGTTTAATTTTTATGATTAATTTGTAAGTAAATTAAACGTATATTTCACATAGTGATTACGATGATTTATACTTATAATATATATATATATATATATATATATATATATATATATATATATATATATATATATATATATATATATATATATATATATATATATATATATATATATATATATATATATATATATATATATATATAAGTTGATTTTATATCTTGATAAATCGAGGCAAAATGTATATAATAGTTGTTTTATTAAGCAACATCATTACATAACTAAACAATACATCAATGACGGCACACTCGATCACTTTGATTTATTACAATACAATACAATACAATAAAGGATTGATACCGATATTCATCGTAACGGCGACACTGATAAAACTAAACTAATACAACAAATCACTACAACAAACAACATTCAACATTGATATTACATCGATTTTTCATAACGTGAATGTAGACGTTGTTACATGTCACATCCTACCCGTCTCGACGTCTCCGCGCATCATGCATATAATTTTCATATTCCTCGGAATGCCTTGTTCGTAAGTGCCATATATAAGAACCAAGACCGGTTCCACGCTGATGATCATACATTTTTTTGCAAATGTTACAAACAGCCTTAAATTGTGAATGATTCACTTCCCCGGTAGTTTCATCAGTAACATTTTCTAGACGAAAAAAGAATCAAAAAGCTGACACAATGATAGACATTGCAAAATAATATATTTTAGAATGTGATAAAGTACACGAATTTATTCAGAACAACTTCAAATCACTATCCGAAATATATTATAATGGTAGATAATATAATGATAATATGAGACTTATAAGAGAATTGTGAGGAAAAAGTGGTGAAATAGGTGTGTATTTAGAGTGTGATAAGTGTGTGATATTTTAAAATAAAAAAATAAAAACAAAATATTTTATTCAAAAAATTTGAAAAAATAGACGTTGGCAAGAATTGGGAAAAAAAAAACGCCAGTTCGGTTCTCGGGGCCGGTTCCGGCCGGTTAGACCTCCAGTTTAATAGCCGGTTCTCAGGACTGCTGGTTACGGCCGGTCCGGGTCGGGTAGAATCTTAAACCGGGAGACCCGGCTACCCTCCGGTTTTAGGACCAGTGTACCCGCCGGTTTGTACCCGGGACCTGCCGGGTCGGACCCGGAAAAAGACCCGGAACCAGCCAGGTCTACTATTCTGTCTTTACTTCCTACAAAAAAAAGTTGTAACCACCTCTGTTCTTTCAAATAGATTTCAATTCATGTGGAGGACTATCCGTAATCTTGAATTCTTTCATTTGGTTTATAGGGAAGAACAGTATGAAGGTGAAGATATGAAATTCGTTGAATTTGTCGATCGTGTTTTACTTCTACATGATTCTAGTTTACTACATAAGTTCAATTTGTTCTAGAGACCTAGGTGTATTTTATCTCATGTCAATTCATGGATCAGAACTGTAATTGCGAAAAATGTCCAAGATCTTTTGTTGAGACCGGTGATGTACCAAATAGTAGTCCTGAACCGATTGAAATGCCGATAAGTGTTTTAAACAGTGACTCATTATGATTTTCGGAGTTAGATGGTGGCATTTATTTTTATGTAGAGGACGTCATTTGCCTTCCAAGACTCGAAAGTCTAAAACTTTTCGGTTGACTTCAAGTCTATGAAGGCTTTTGCAAAGCTTATAAGCGGATGTCCAATCTTTCGAACTTTCTACTCGTACATATTGACATTGACTACATGATAGATTATATTGGAAGAAGAGATCATGATTTTACGTATATAGTATCTTCAACTTTCTTGAGACGCTTTGTGCTATGTATGAATAAACAGGAAGAGCTGCACTTTCTGATTTTTAATCGTAACATGATGTTAAAGACTCCTTCACTCGAGTGCCTCGCGATAGATGGTCATCTACATGAGGATTCATGTAAAAGAAAGTCTAAGCTCTCTGGTGGAAGTTAACTTAATGATTGATTTGCATGAAGATGATTTCTACGAAACCGACATTTGCAATGCATTCGTTGATGTAGTTCGTGCTTTCAATTGTGCAAAAACTCAATATTTATCAAGCAATACTATGTGGGTAAGCTACTCTTTTTCTCTAGGAAGATTAATGTTTTGTACATCGGTATTGGATTTCTACACTTGTGTTTGTCAATGTTGTTGCCTACGTCGGATCACTAACGTTTGATATCATCAGGCTCTTAACAATGCCACAATCAGTTTGTCGACTGCGTTTAAGAGATTGGTGACATTCGTGACGAGTAATGTTATTGCAGTCATTGTTGCTTATTACAAGATTTCACCCAATCCTCAGACAATTTAGAATATCTCACGATATATTAGGTTAGTGTTTGCAAGAGAGTTCGGTTTTTGTTAATTAAATAATGTTAAGTATAATTATTGATGTGTTTTCTGTGATGTCAGGGTGGTAGAACCGATAGTCATTCTCATCACTCAAACTGAAAAGCTCCTGTAGAAGTTCCAAGATGCTTGTCAAACAACTTAAAGAAGATTGAAATTCATGTTTGTTTTGGTTTGGCCGATGAGTGTGAAATGATACGTTATATCTTAATGTATGGAAGTGCCCTTGAACTTATAAAGATTGCATTAGATAGAAACCAGGAGGACGAAAAGTTTGAGTTGATTCAAGAGATTTGTAAATTCCCAAAAAAGTCTTCAGCTTGTTAAGTTGAATTCGCAGTTGATCAGTACAAGCCAGATCCTGTTGTAACAAGCTGAAAATCTGTTGAGACTACTCTCGAAGACACTACGTAATTATCACTAGTTTATATTTATGTCGTATTTATCTTTTATTAATTATTACTTGGAGCCCAAGTATTTTGTACACTATATATTGTACATATGCTCAATCAATTGAATCAATGAAAATCAGTTTGCATTATACAATTATTATGGTATCATCCACCATCCACATTCTGAAATTAAACCGTTCCAATTATCATCTCTGGCGAGCTCAAATCGTCCCGTATCTCCGTGGGCAAGGAGTTTTTGGATACATAGATGGCTCCATCAAAAAGCCACAACAAACACTCATAACTGCCGCTGGTGCATCTTCTCCAAATCTTTCGTATGACACATGGATTCAGCAAGATAATCTCATTCTCAGCACCATTACTTCCTCTCTCTCGGAAGATGTTCTCGCACAAGTCTATCACGCATCTACATCGGCTGAAATTTGGACAGCACTTCAGACGTGCTTTGCTTCACAGAGCCGAGCTTGGCTCGTTCATCTATGTACTCAGTTAGCCTCCACGAGAAAGGAGTCATGCACAACCGCTGAATATTATAGCACCATCAAACGCATCTCCGATGAACTTGCCATGGCCGGCCACCCTCTCTCCACCGAAGATACTATTGCATATTATTGGCTGGATTAGGCCCGGATTATGACTCCACGGTGACTCTATTATCAGCTCGTGATCAGTTGACATTGGAGGAGGTTTATTCGATTCTCCTCACGACGGAAGCAATGATTCAACAGCACCATCCAACTGCTCCATCACCACCGGCGCTGTCTTCTTCCGTCTCCCCTCCAGCCGCTGCTAACTATTCACAGGCTGGCAATAATTATTCCAACCCGAATAATAACTCTCTTGGATGTGGAAATTCAGGATCACGGGGGCATGGTCGTTCAGCCCAGGCCGAGGCTCTGGTCGTGGCCATAAATATCCACCGGGTCAGGCACAAACTTGTCAACTTTGCTTCAAAATGGGTCATACAGCACAAGAATTATGGCATCACTTTGAAACGAATTTTCAGCCTTCACCTCCTCCGCAACGCAACCCTCATCCACGTGGCTGCCTACAATGCACAAGCCCTTAATGCCACTCCTTCCGGTTGGATTCCTGACACAGGCTCCACGCACCATATGACCAACGATTTTCATAACCTCAACTTGCATTCCGAACAGTATGATGGCCCCGATAACATTCACATTGGAGATGGTTCAGGTTTGCCGATCACTCACTGTGGTTCTTCTGCTTATCCCACCCTGCTCATACTTTTACGCTCTCTAATATTCTTGTTGCTCCCTCCCTAAAAACTAATCTTTTATCTGTCCACCGGTTTGCTTATGATAATTGTGTCTATTTCGAATTTCATGATACTTATTTCCTTGTGAAGGACTACTCGGGTCGCATCCATCATAGGGGGTTCTTAAAGGATGGTCTCTACCATTTTTCTGAAGCCTTCAACAAATTTCCGGCCCAAGCTCTTACCTCTACCACCAACTCCTCCGCTCAATGGCATCGGCGTCTCGGACATTGCTCCCATCCCGTTTTATGTCGTGTTTTGCGTCTGGAAAATATTTCTATTTCTAATAAAGCTTCTGGTCCTGTTTGTGAAGCATGTCAGTTGGCTAAAAGCCAAAGGTCTCATTTATATGTGTCACCTTTTACTTCTTCTGCACCTTTGGATTTGGTTTATTCTGATGTATGGGGCCCTTGTGCCGAACCTTCTATTCATGGCAATAAATATTATGTTAGTTTTTTAGACGATTTTAAAAAATTTCTTTAGATATACACGATACGCTTAAAATCTGATGTTGAACAATTTTTCTTGCAGTTTAAAACATTAGTCGAACGCCGATTTAACACAACCCTCAAAGCCCTACAATCTGACTGGGGTGGTGAATTTCGACGCCTCACCTCTCACCTCACTTCCCTTGGTATCCAACACCGTCAATCTTGTCCCCATACCCATGAACAAATGGGTGCCACTGAGCGTCTTTATCGCCAAATCGTAGAAATCGGTCTCTCCCTCTTGGCCCAGTCCAATCTCCCTTTCCCTTACTGGGAAGATGTCTTCATTATCACCACATATATTATCAACCGTCTCCCTACCCCCGTCATTTCCAACAAATCTCAATTTGAAATGGTACACGGTCGTGTCCCTGACAATTCCTTTTTTCGTGTCTTTGGCTGTGCTTGCTGGCCTTACCTCTTCCCCTACAATAATCATAAAACATATTTCCGCTCCAAGACTTGTATCTTTCTGGGTTACAGTCCAAACCATCATGGCTACAAATGTCTCGATCTTAGTACCGGTCGAATTTATGTCGCTCTCCATGTTATCTTCGATGAGTCTCCTTTCCTTACCAAAAGTCATCCACTCCACTCACTTACTCTGATCTTACGGTTCCCATGCCTTTACAACTACCCTCACTTCCCCCAAATCCACCCTCTCCTCGGCCCACTTCCCCACCGAGCTCAAAACCGCACCAAAATCGCCCTAAATATGTCTAAAGTCGGTAGAATATGTCAAGGGGCTGAACGAGCTGCGTATTTAAGTGTAGGTCTGATTCTTTCTGCTGTCGGTAGCAAACGCCCGTTTGCCTCATGTCAAACGCCCATTTGCCTAGAAATCTGATTCTTGATTAGGGTTTCTCCTTCCATGAATGAGCGTCTCGCCTGCCTTGAACGCTAGTTTGTCTTATATGAGCTTTTTTTATTCGGGCTGAACCCATCCAAACGCTAGTTTAGGGGTAATTTGAACAAACGTCCGTCTGAAAATCTAACTTTCAGTATCAAGTGCCGATTCTGTGAATGCCCGTTTGAACTCTCCAAACGGTAGTATGGCATGAGCTTGATTCAAACGCCAGTTTGGGTAGAGCAAACACCAGTTTGCCTTGATTTCACTCCAAACTTGATTTTCCTTCACTTTTATGCTACCTTTGTGCCACGACCATGTTTCTCAATCCAAAACATTGCCTTCCGGGTCCTCAAGTCACCTAAGTCCTACAATAATATGTATGAACAAACACCACGCGTAATTCCGCAAGACAAAAGCGCTCGGAAAAGAGATAAATATCGCTAAAAAGGCGGAGTTTACTATCGATGTGACAGTTTAACTCTCCGTGCGTATAACTCTCGATATTACTCTTAAACAGGTCTAGAACTACCCAAAACATGCCAATAAAGTAATAAACGGGGGTTAAACTGCACACCAAAGTACAGTAAAGTTGACTCCCATCAACCACCCCACACTTAGCCTTTGCTCGTCCTCGAGTAAATTAGGCGCTTTAAGACAGACCAAGGGATCAACTTTACGAAACATGCATAGGACTCACGACATCAAGGTGAACGTAAAGTAGACACTGAATGTAAACCACTTGACTCTAACTTACCACGAAAACGAAGTGTGTGTGATAAAAAAAACCGAGGGCTACACTCAAAATGATTACCAGCTTTGAATACCGGCCAAATGACTAAACACATCTCATACCGGGCTAGAATCTCCACTAATCAAGGCAACCGAGGCTAAATACGGTCAAGTAGGACTTGAAGGGTTATAATGTTAAGCTCGGGACGGGGTTAATCGAAAGGAAATTTGGGACTAGAGAAAAGAAAATACGAGTGAACCTAATCGTCTCATGTGTATCTCCTCCTCAAAAACGTACCAAACCACACCAAACTCCTTCGATCTTTCTATACTCATTGGTAAACAACTCCAACCTTAACATCATACTTTTATTCACTCAAACATCCTTCTTTGACTTCTTTTTCTCAAACTTTATTCAAACTTTCTTTTGTTTTATTTCAATCTTTTTTTCTCTTTTTTTTCAAATCTCTTCGCATAAATTTTTCAAATTTTCTCAAACCAACAAGCCTCACAATAGATTTCTCGAACTCCTCCCCTTCATTATATTAGCTCGTACTAACCAACTCCTCTCGAAGTACGCACCATCTCCCACCCCACACTTGATTCAGAAAGTGTGTCTAAAGTAACAATTAAGTCCACTCGTAGGGTGATCAAAAGAAACGTGACCAATAATATAGCTCAGGGTTAGGGTAATATAGGCTAAGTAACCAAAACGGCTCATTTTCGGACGGTGGTCAGACCGTCCTATCAAGGCTTAGAGGGGGTACGAGGGTAAAATGTCGGGATTTGGCTTATTTGGCTATGGTCGTATCAAAGAAGCGCCAGGACTCTCATCCCGTACCCGGCCTAGGTAAACCTCTATATTTCGCCTCGAAACTAGTGGTGTAAGTGTGTATAGCAACCAAACTAAGTATAACCAAGGTCTACGTGCACTAAAAGGGTTCGTATCGTAATATAATAGAATCGCCCTGCACACATTACTCGACTACTGAGACATTTACCAACTCCATCGTGAGAAACATGCATATAACGCGGTGTTAAACCGTGAAAAGTTTTAAAATTTTAAGCCATGAATTGACTCAAAACCGAACATTAACTAAGCATATCACAATTACCGGCATATTTATCAATCGAAACCATACAAAGCTAAGCGTATCCACCCCCCTTCGAATGAAGCAATGTCCTCAGTGCGTGATTGAGATATAAAAGGAGACTTAGCTGGTGAACCCGGCAGAAAGGCGCTATCGAATCCCGTAACAGCCCCGTGTAAGCATGACCCGAATCCTTATATCAAAGTAGACAGAAACAATGCAAAGCATGCACGGGACATGGTCCTCGTGCCAACATATAGACTAGGGATAAGGGTGTATATCAGTAATAAGGCCCTGTCACGGCAGAGAACTCGACACGCAAAGCGTAACGCACAGGATGGATCGCTATAGATGGATAAAGAACCCAAATGGGTAAAGCACAGAACATCTAAGCGTAATTGTTGGACTTATTTTAAGTTTTAGTGATGAATGTCAGACTAGCTGTTATAGAGCAAATGCAAAAAGATGTCTAGATCAAATGTATAGGCTTATTAGAGTTTGATCTTTGTATAGGTTTGATCAAACAAGCACTGTCAAAGGTCACCGACTTTCATCGCCAGAATTGTCTAGGTCACTAAGGTACCTGAGTCAGTAGACTTGTCAGGAACCTGCTGAAGACTGAAGGCTGAGGGCTCAAACTCAGTTATTGAAGGCTAAGGGATCAAACTTAGTATTTAAAGTCCAGGTTATGGAATCAGAATTTAGAGAAGTCTGTGATGACCTAAACTGATTACATATACCTTGTGTACAAGGTCTAAGTTCCATAAGTTAAGTGGTGATTGGAACTTAATTATGTTCAAATTGGTGTAATCTAACTTCACAATTAAAAGTTAGATAAAAGACAGTCAGCTGAAGTGTTTTATAAACACAGCAAACTTCAGATAGCTGACTGACAAGTATTTCAGCAGACTTACATACACAGGAACCTGCTGAACACATATTTCGATTTAATCAAAGGTTACATTGGAAGATTACACGGATAAGGACATATAACAAGTCTTGATTTTGTCAACAAATCAATGGTCAAGATTAAAGGGACGTTGGAAAGATTCAGAGCTTTATCCAATGGATGCAAGTCAAAGGGTGGACAGTCTGAAAACTGTCAAAAAGTAACTGACAGTGTCAGTACTATGTACAGAGACTGAATGCAAGTCAAGATGGGGACAAATCTGAAATGGCTATGTTTTGAATTTCAAACATAAGTCACAAGGATTCTTGCCTATAAATAGAGGACCCCTGATACAGAAACAGATGATGAAAATTAAGGAAAAACAACAATCTATCTTGAGCTATCAGTTTCTTATCAAGAAATCACCTTGCTGATATTACTGAGCTAAAAGCTAGTGATCCAGTAAACTCTTCAAGTGTAACCTGCTTTCAAGTTACATCTTGTATACACACTTGAAGATTCCAAGCTGCTGATCATTTCATCCTGATCAAGCTGCTGAAAGCTGAATCACTTACTTGATTCAAACTTTCTTTTACAAGAAACCTGCTGAAGACAGAGAAGCACTTAGGTGTCAAGAACTGTTGTTTGTGGTGGAGCTGGTGAAGAGGCAATCCTACCCTTCAAGGACCAGTGGAATACTTTGGAGCAGTAATCCTACCTGTTTCAAGTGTTCAGTTTGTGAAGCCATAGTTATTGGTGAAGGACAGATAACTTAGGGATTTTTGTAACTGCAACCTCAAAGATCTCTAGTGAATTACCTCCAACATCACAGGAGAAGAGTGGACTGACAGGATTACCACCTGGAACCACTATAAAAATTTGCCTACTTACTTTCTGCATTCAGTATATTAAACACATCAACCTACTGAACTAGCAACTGAATCACACACACTTACACTACTGAGTATCTAATACTTAGTATCATATTTTAACAACAAGTAATAAGGCATAATTTGAATATATTCTGCTGCAACAAAGTCGGTGAATCAATCAATCGTCGACAGACTACCGAGCCGTCGCCAGACTATCGAGTGGTCGCGGACTAGTGAGCGATCGCAAGAGCTACTGAACTTGTTGAGTTTGTTAACTCCAAAAGTTTTAAGTGTTAAGTTTATTCACCCCCCCTCTAAACTTAACCAAAGCCTTTTCTAGGGACCAACAATTGGTATCGGAGCGATTGCTTCACGTTCGAAGTAATCCTACTTTTTGTGCTTGTGAAAATACTTTGAAAACTTTTTCAAGTTTCTGATTTTCAAAGCTTTGCATTATGGATAACAACCAGTATGCTAGAACAATGTTGATGTGTTCTTTAGATCATTTTGATGAGTATAAACGTCGTATGCAGGCTTTTCTAGCTGCAACACATGATGAGATGATGGATGTGTTGACTGATGGACCACTGGAGATCACCAAGTCAGTAACTGTGGGAACTGAAACTCAGTATATTCCAAAACCAAATAGAGAATGGAATGCTGAAGATAGAAAAAGAGCAAACCTCAACAATATTGCTATTGACATCATATACAGAACCTTGGATAGCAATATGTACATGAAGGTGAAGGATTTCAAGACTGCAAAGAAACTATGGGATAAGTTGCAATTAATCTGTGAAGGCACTGATGCAATCAAGAAGAATAAAATCAGTGTGGCAAAGAAGAAGTTTCAAGACTTCAAAATGAAACCAAATGAAACCATTGAACAAATGGAATCAAGATTCAATGCCATCATGGATGAACTCACCCTACTGAGTGTAAACTACTCAAAAGAAGAAATCAACTCAAAAATCTTAGAAGCCCTACCTGCAAAAGAAGTTTGGGAGATGAAGGTGACTGCCATAGAAGAAATGAGAAGTCTACATGAAGAGGACACCTTCAAATTATTTTCAGATCTCAAGGCTTATGAATTCAGTAAGAAACTTGTACATGAGACTGAAAAGGAAGAACCAAAGACCCCTGCATTGGCTGCTACACATCAAGAAGAAACATCAGGAGCTCAAGATGATCTACTGGATGAGATGCAAGAGAAAATTTCCCTACTGAGCAAGAAGATCAGAATGATGAAAAATGGAAGGGGTTTTCCAAGAAATTTCACAAAGAAATCTAGTGAAAAGAAGAAGGAGGAATCCAAGAAAGACAATGATTACTTGTGCTTTCAATGCAAGAAACCAGGACACTTCAAACCTGACTGTCCTGAACTAATACAGAAGAAGGAACCTGATTATCTTTGCTTCAACTGCAAGAAACCTAACATTTCAGACCTAATTGTCCAGACCTACTGAAGAGCAAAAGTCAGCAAAGAAGATCTGGCAAGAAAGCTATGGTTGCTGAAGATGAATCAGGATATGAAGTTGAATCAGAAAAAGGAAATGAATCTGATGATACTGCACTTGTTGCTGATATGGATGATTATGCTTTAATGGCAAACATGGATGAAACTAAGGAGGTATACAATTCTGTATCTATAAACACTCGCTTTGAAAGTGATTGTGAATCAACTTGTGGTTCAAATCCTAAAAATTCTGACAATGAAGAAACTTTGGATGCCATCCTTAATCAACTGAGGATAATACAATCTGGTTATGAGATTGTGAAGGCTGAAAAAGAAGCTCTTCAAACAGAAGTTGAAAGATTAAAAGTTGAATTAAGAATTCTCAGGAAAGGAAAAAGAGTTTGGACAGAAACAACATAAGTCTGCTGTACATACAGTAGCTGCTGAATCTGCTGAACAATCTTGTTCCTCCACTGCATTCCAATCTGGAAAGCCTTATGGTGACAGAACAGGCCTTGGATTTAGGACTCAACAATCTAATAAGAGTGGATCCAGTAAGGTTACTGAACCTAGTACCAGAATTGGTCCTAAGTTTGTGCCTGCACAAGATCCATCTCCCAAAAAGGTTGCTGAGACAGTGAAACCTACTGGGAATACTTCAAAGAGGCAAAATCAGCAGTCAAAAATGACATCAGTACCTAACAAAAAGAATAGATCTAAGAGTAGGACTGTTGTACCTTCAAGACCTACTGATAGCAGACCTGCTACCAAGTCTGCTGGACCACAAAAAGAGAAAAACCAGAAATATTCCAAAGATAAGAATCCAAAACCTAAAAATGTTAATCATTCTAAGGATACTTATCTCATGGGGAAAGGTAGATTATTCCCTACTGATGATGATTGGAATATTCCTGCACCTACTGCTAGAAACAATAGATATAACCATACTGCTAGGGTAAAACCTCAGCAATGGACTCAGCAGAGGACTTATACAAGACCTCAGCAGGGACCTCAGCAGACTCCATATTACAGGGCTGCTCCTAAAAGACAGCAAACCTATGGTTATGCTAGTGGTTCTAACAATAGAAATCACTCCAAACAGCATTACATACCAAAAGGCCAGAAAGCATATGTGAGTCCTACACAACCAAATGTTAGACCTTATGGATGTGTAGAATACATGTATGAACAAAAGTATATTACTTTTCAAAGAAGACCTTATGGAAATTTGCCAAGGGTCATGCTTACCACTGACCATTATGGACCCAAACAGTTTTGGGTACCTAAAATACATTAACTTTGTTTTGTAGGGTGTCTGGTACTTTGACAGTGGATGTTCTAGACACATGACAAAGAATAAGCAATGTCTGACAAACTTTGTGGCAAAGGATGGTACAAGAGTGAATTTTGGCAACAAGAACACACCAGGATATACAAGAGGATATGTCACACTTGTGAGAAATGGATTAACCATCAGGAATGTTGCATTTGTGGAAGGACTGGACTACAACCTACTGAGCACTGGACAATTTTGTGACATGGGTTACAAGGTCACTTTTGAAAAAGGCACATGTATTGTCATTAGTGAAAGAGGTGATCACGTTGTGTTGGCTGGAAGAAGACAACAAAACATGTATGTTGTGGATTGGTCTCTGCTATTCCGAGAGACTTGCACGATTGTACATACAAAGTCGAGGCGAATTGGTTATGGCATAAGAAGTTGAATCATCTTAAATTTGATGATATCAATCAGTTGGTGAAGAAGAAACTGGTGATTGGTTTACCTGAGATCACATTCAAAAAGGATGCTATATGTGATGCTTGTCAGCAAGGTAAACAAACAAAATCAAGCTTCAAGTCAAAGACTAAGAAATCAACAAAAAGAGTTTTGGAGCAGGATCTATTTGGACCAATAACACCAACTAGTGTAAAAGGAAAGAAGTACACTCTAGTAGTTATGGATGATTATTCAAGGTGCACTTGGGTAATATTCATGAACAAGAAAAGTGAAACACTTCAAAAGATGCCTGAACTTTTGAAGAGATTGCAAAATGACAAAAGTTTGACAGTAGTAAAGATCAGATCAGACAAGGGTACTGAATTTCTCAATAAAGTTATAAGAGAATATTATGAACAGAATGGTGTGCTGCATCAATTGGCTGCTGCTGGTACACCTCAGCAAAATGGGGTTGCTGAGAGAAGAAATAGGACTTTGAATGAAGCAGGAAGGACAATGATTTGTGAAGCTCTATTGCCTGAAAGATATTGGGCTGAAGTAGTCAATACAGCATGCTATACATAAAATAGGACCTCAGTGAACAAAAAGCTGCTGAAGACACCTTATGAAATTTGGAATGGAAGGAAACCTAATATATCTTACTTCCATCCATTTGGAAGCAAATGTTTTATATTAAATCATAAGGAGCAATTGAAGACATTCCAACCAAAATCAGATGAAGGAATCTTCTTAGGATATTCTTCGTCGACAAGGCATTCGAGTCTTGAATAAAAGAACAACGAAACATGAAGAATCAATACATGTTGTATTTGATGAACCTAAGTTCAACGGAATGGAAGATGAAGCTTGAACCGTCGAGAATCAACAAGTCACGATCAGATTGTGTTGATGTTTTGGAAAGGATAAATGACTTAAAGATTTCGACTCGCCCTGCTTGAACACCCTGCGATAACACTACGATGCAACAAGCGAAGCGGTCAAGGATCTCGCTCGAACCCCCGCCGAAGCAACAACGAGACCCTGCGAAGATGATGTTCCGAGAACCAATCTAACCAAAATCCACAATGGTTAAGGGATCACCCTGCTGATCAAATTATTGGCAATATACAGCAAGGTGTAAGGACTAGAAGACAATTGGAAGCTATGTTTACTTGTTTTCTATCTCAAATGGAACCTAAAGTTGTTGAAGAAGCAATATCAGATCCAGACTGGATAATTGCCATGCAAGAGGAATTGAATGAATTTGAAAGAAATCAAGTTTGGACACGAGTGGAAAGGCCTAATCATGCAAACATAATTGGAACAAAATGGGTATACAGAAACAAATTGGATGAATCTGGTACCATTGTAAGGAAAAAGGCCAGACTAGTAGCCAAAGGCTATTCTCAAGCAGAATGAATAGATTTTGATGAGACATATGCCCCAGTTGCAAGAATGGAAGCGATAAGATTATTTTTGGCATATGCTGCTTACAAAAACTTCAAAGTATACCAGATGGATGTCAAGAGTGCATTTCAGAATGGCATTCTAGAAGAAGAGGTTTATGTTCAGCAACCTCCTGGCTTTGAAGTCAAAGATCAAGAAGATAAAGTGTGTAAACTCAATAAAGCACTTTATGGTTTGAAGCAAGCACCAAGTGCATGGTATAAGACCCTATCTCAATTCTTGGTGGGCAATGGTTTTACCAAAGGAACCATTGACAAGACTCTTTTCAAAATCAATGAAGGGGACAGCACCCTGCTGGTACAGATATATGTTGATGACATAATTTTTGATTCTGAAAATGAATTGCTATGTGAAAAGTTTGCTAATCTCATGAAAAGCAAGTTCCAAATGAGTATGATGGGAGAGATGAACTACTTTTTGGGATTACAAGTCAAACAAATGAAAGATGGAATCTTCATTAATCAAACCAAATACGCCAAGGAGTTACTGAAGAAGTTTGGCATGGAAAATAGCTCTAAAGTGTTAACTCCTATGAGTACTGACATCAGATTGGATGAAGACAAAGAAGGCAAAGATGTTGATCAGACTTTATACAGAAGGATGATAGGGAGTCTGCTCTACCTCACTGCCAGCAGACTTGATATATCCTTTGCTGTAAGTGTTTGTGCAAGATTTCAATCAAAACCAAAGGAAAGTCATCTAGCTGCAGTCAAAAGGATTCTCAAGTATCTTAAAGAGACTTTGGGAGTAGGGATATGGTATTCAAAAGATGGAAGCTTCAAAGTTATATCCTACTCAGATTCTGATTATGCTGGATGCAAGATTGATAGAAAAAGCACTATAGGAACCTGTCAGTTGATGGGAAATAGACTGGTTTCCTGGTTTAGCAAGAAACAGAATTCTATATCAACTTCTACTGCTGAAGCTGAATATATAGCTGCTGGAAGTTGTTGTGCACAAATACTTTGGTTAAGACAACAGTTAATGGATTATGGAAATGACAAAAGAGAAATTTCTATAATGTGTGATAACACAAGTGCAATTGCAATCACAGAAAATCCTGTTTTGCACTCAAGAACCAAGCATATTGATGTAAGACATCATTTTATAAGAGATCATGTTGAAAAGAAAGATGTGGTGGTTCTTTACATCTCTACTGAAAATCAACTTGCTGACATTTTCACAAAACCATTGGATAGTGAAAGATTTGCTAAGTTAAGGATCGAACTTGGAATTATAAAAGTTGGTGACACACCTTTGATCGCAATGTCTTGGAATTCACCAAGGGGATTAGTCTTTGCTATGTTGGGTGAGCTCACTTAGCAGATTAGTCATTGGTATCAACAATTCCATGTACTTATATGTGTTTGGACAATTGAGCAAATGAAGTTGCCAAGGGGATTGGTCTTTGTCCTGTTGGGTGAGCTCACTTGACAGATCAGTCATTGGTATTAAACTTCATCTTGTATTATCAGTTGGACAAAACAAGGATACAAGAAGTTCAGCAGAGTTACTTTGTCAGCAGACTGCTGAGGCATTCTTGTCAGCAGGCTGCTGATCCAAATCTACTGAAGTTGAAGGCTGCTGAGCTATACGTTACAAGACAGTCAAACAAAAATGAAGTCAACAGTAATTGGATATTATTCTTATCTTGTATAACCGTAGTTACAAATATCCAACGGTTACAACTCTTATGGAATCAATTAGTGGGACACATTTATTCCAACTTTAATCGTGGTTAATGCTACAGTGCACGTACAACAATTTATCTGACATTTACCACCCACTACTCTCTCTATATATACAGATATATATACACAGACATTACTTATAACTTTCAGATCAATTTTCTCTAAAGATACACTGTGTGAACACAGATTTGAAAGCTCTCTTCTTCATCTTTCTCAAAATTCTAATGGCGGATAAGGATGATGTTCACATTGGAACGAGCCAAAGTGTTAGAGGGCTCGTTGTTGATGCTAACAAGACTAAGTTGGCCATCAATATTGGTAGAAGAATCAGAAGATACGAAGGATTGTAAGATGTTCTCAATCTGAGATTGAAGAGCATATCTTATACAAATGTTGTTAGTTTCTGGAGAAACATTGTGATAAGAGACAATAGAGAGGCCTTTACTACCACAGTCAATGGCCAGGAGATTGAAATTACCTCAAACCTGCTGAGGGAAGTGTTTGGGTTTGGACCTGGAAATAATAACCAATCTTGAAGCTATGGGATTGTCTATAACAGATTTTGTTGATATGATAAAGACCAACAATGCTATCAAATCATAACTGAGCATCAATTTGAAGCATATCATGATGGAGTATAATCTGCTGAGTAAGATTATAGCCAAGAATATTTTGGGATTTAGTGGAAGTCTTGACACATTGTCTGGACCTAAGATTGATTTGTTGATTATCATCTGCAAGAGTATGAAGTTTGATTGGGTTGGATTCTTTGTCCAATAAATGAAGAAAGTGATAACAGAGGAAAGAGATGGGACAAGAAAATCCAAGACACTGCCCTTGGGTTTGATGGTACAGGCCCTGCTGGCACATCTGAGGGTTGCCGATGTTGCACCAGAAAAGATCAACAAATCCAGATACAAGAAGAAGATCAGTTATCTCATCCCTGGATTGGATGATGATGAAGAACTGGACACTGAAAGGACAGAAAGTGACAATAATAGAGATGATAATACTGGTGGCGAGCAGGTTGAACAAGTTGCTAAATCTGCTGCACCTAAGAAGGCTGCTGAGAAGAGAAAGGCTGCTGATACTAGAAAAATAACTGAGATGCAAAAGCCTAAGAAAACAAAGAAGCAATCAGTAGAGACTGCTGAGTCTACTGAGGGTCCAGTTGAAGTTGAAGTTACTGACCCTACTGATGTTGCAAAGAAGAAATTTGCTGTTGAGATCTTAAAAGAGAAACAGAAAGAAGATAAAAGAAAAAGGAAAGCTGCTGAAATTGAAGCAGAAAGACCTTCAAAGAGAATGAAGGAGATTGCTAAGAAGAAGAAACATGGAAAAGGAAAAGAGTTAAGGGTCCTGGAGGACTAAAAGGAAATAGAAGAAGAGGCAGTTGAGCCTAATGATGATGCTGGTGTTGTTGCTGAGCAAGACATTGAAGAATCACAACACCATGCTGAGGAAACTGTTCCAGACCCTACTGTGGAAACTACTGAGGTTGGAACTGAATAATAGGGTGAAGCACCACACAAACCTGCTGAACCAGAACCTATTGTGGAAATTGTTGAATCTGAACCTGCAAAAGTTGTTGAAGCTACTGAGGCTGGAAAGGTTGTTGTTGAGCAACCTCGGAGAACCACACAGACACTCGAATCCGCACCGCTTGTGGAAATTGACTCAAATGTATAAGACCCTGCCATTTCTGTAATAATTCAGGGGGAAGAACAATCGTTGTTAACCCCGCCGATGAGCATATAAGTCGGGTGAACCTAGTGTTGAGCAGATGGAGATAGTAGGGACAAATTTGTTATCCGAGGAACCCTGCGACCCGGTGGCATCTGCTGAGGAAACACTGAATTTGCTTGTTGAGACCTTCGGAGAACAACAAGCTGATCAAACAGCTTCTAGAAGGCCATCTATGCCCTTTGAAAGGAAGGAAAAGAAAAAGAAGGAAGGGTATGTTGATCCCAAACTCAAGCTGGTTGCTGATTACTTTCAATGGAAGTTTGGCTACTATAAGAGACAAAAACCAGTTGCTGAGCCAATGACGGATTTTGAGGAATGGGCCTTTGAAAAATTAGAAGTTGAGAATTTACTTGATTTGGTTACTACTTCCTTGCTGGAAATGAGGCTAATGGAAATCATTGAAGGAGAAAAAGGAGAAGGAAGTATCCGGTTTAAAGACCCTAGGGATGCACCAGATAGTGATGATTCATCATCATTGGATTCTGATGATGATCATCCTACACATCAAGGAGAAGCCAGTGGAAGTGCATTGACCACTGAATTAAAAATAGAACGATCATCGGTGCCGGCAAATCGCCGAGGGTCGACAAACCGATCAAATGGATGAAGATCTAGAAGATCTAACCCTAGATGATTTGCGTGTGCTCTCATCAATGATGGAATAAATTTTAGAGATAACAGTGGTTGGCGTCGATGCTTTATTTGTTGTAGAATCTGATGAACATCCTGACAATAAACAGACTGAAAATTTGGATGAGGAGATGGTAATAGCACATAGTGAGCCTAACACCAGTTCTGAGGATTCTGCTCAATATCAGGAGTGGATTGATACTCAGGACACTTTATCTAAAACTGCTGATAGTCTACAAAAGGTTGCTGATGAAAGAGGGGTGCTAGAGGAAAATATGGCTATATTTCCTTTTATTTTTGTGGAAGAAAGGATCCTACTCACTGAGGAACAAACAGTGATTGGACAGAGATTAGATTTGGTGATGGGGTTGGAAGGATCACCCACACATTCTGAGGAGGTTCAGGTTGCTGAGGAACAAACAGCATCTGAACAAAGGTCGGAAGCGGAGGTACAAAGTTGCCGAGGATCGACAAAGACTCGGACAAAGGTTGGAACTTACAAAGGGATTGGAGGAATCCCCTGTAGTAGAGGCTACTGAAGGGAAGGATAGTCAGCAGACAGCTGGTATTGATGAGGATGAACAGCTGTTGGACTATGACTTCAGTGATGAAGAGTTTCAAGTACCTGAGGAAGAACTTGTTGCTGCTGAACCTCAACAGGCACTTGTACCAATTTTTGAGGAGGAGCATGTTTTGGAACCTGCTCAAGATCCAATTTTGGAAGAAATGTTTGGAGATATAGTTGTAGAAGGTCCTGACCCCGCTGGAAGGGATAGGAGTTGGACTTTGGTTGTCGCGGACAGAGGGCACAAGTACAATGTTGAAGAGCCTACGATGATGCTTTCTTGGACACATGGATGGAGGTATGGTTTGGTCTTTGTACTCACCGGCACATGTTTTGGATGAGTTGAGGGCAGTTAGAAATGACATTACACAGTTAAGAACTCAACTTAATAGACAAGAGCAAAGATTTGAAGATTTGATGAACTTGGTGGAAAATAGAGGGAGGACTACTGAAACAGTTGCTTCCAACATCACATCCACTCAGTTTTCTCTTGCTGATCTAACCAAAGATGTGAGAGGCATAAAACAAGGCAATACACTCAAGGATCAGTTCTTGAAAGAACAGTTTGCCTCCATTCATAAGAAGCTTGACAACCTTGCTGAAGCAAACAAGCCTCGCCGTGGGCGACCTATTTGGAACACTTCAACATGCTGCATTGGATCCTAAAGTTACTGAGAGGATCAATTTTCTGGAGCAAACACTAGAAGGAAGGATCACAGCAGTTGACACAAGAACATAAATTATGGAAGGTCAATTAAACAACTTAGTGATCACACAGGAGAGTGTTCATGGCCTGCTTTCCCGTTTTGTTGATGATGTCAATAAGGGGGAAGAGAGTCAAATAGCAGTAGCAAAAGAGGCTGCAAGGATTTTTGCTCAAAAGAGATGGGAGGCTGATACTAATGCTTTTAGAGAACCTGCACCTGGGAGGCTTCAGTTGACTGATGACCTCTTCAAAGAATATAAGAAGCAATACAACAATAAGAGGAGACCTTACCATGACAAGGGTTTCCATGAAGGGCTAAATTCCTTTTTGGGACTTAAGTTCTGGGAAGCTAGAGTTAAATCTTTAAGAGCTTCACACAGAGGTGGTAGAGGTGGAAGAGGTGGAAGAAGTCTACCTACTACATCAGCAAAAGAGTCACTGGAGGAGTTCAAACAGTTGTACATGCGTCTAGGATTCAGAGTACATCAAATCAATCTAACTCTACCTGAGGCATGGAAATGGTGGAAGGAAGTAAACCCCCATATTGATTTTTCCCTTATTGAAAATCAATGGATGAGAGATATGGTCAGAGAGATAAGGGAATATCATGAGCAACAAGAAAGAGAAAGACAAGAAAGAGAAAGGAGGAACTAGATCAGCAGACTTTCATATTTCTTTATCTTTTGTTGAATCTAGTTTGTAATATTTTTGAACACATTTGATTATAATGAGACTGTATTTGTGTTATGTGTTTTTGTTTTTATCCTTTTTGCTTTGCTGTAAGGAGGGTATTGGCATCATCACCAAAAAGGGGGAAATTGTTGGACTTATTTTAAGTTTTAGTGATGAATGCCAGACTAGCTGTTATAGAGCAAAGGCAAAAAGTTTTCTAGATCAAATGTATAGGCTTATTAGAGTTTGATCTTTGTATAGGTTTGATCAAACAAGCACTGTAAAAGGTCAGCTGACTTTCATCGCCACGGACTGTCTAGGTCGAGAAGGTACCTGAGTCAGTAGACTTGTTAGGAACCTGCTGAAGACTAAAGGCTGAGGGCTCAAACTCAGTTATTGAAGGCTAAGGGATCAAACTTAGTATTTAAAGTCAAGGATATGGAATCGAATTTAGGGAAGTCTGTGATGACCTAAAAAGATTACATATACCTTGTGTACAAGGTCTAAGTTCCATAAGTTAAGTGGTGATTGGAACTTAGTTATGTTCAAATTGGTATAATCTAACTTCACAATTAAAAGTTAGATAAAAGACAGTCAGCTGAAGTGTTTTATAAACACAGCAAACTTCGATAGCGATCGACAAGTATTTCAAATAGACTTACATACACGGGAACCTGCTGAACACATATTTCGATTTAATCAAAGGTTACATTGGAAGATTACAAGGATAAGGACAGATAACAAGTCTTGATTTTGTCAACAAATCAACGGTGAAGATTAAAGGTTACGACACTGATGTAGTTACACCATGTCTTTAAAGCTTTGTGTAATTGTTATACTATTCGGATATTATCTTTTATTTAACCATTCAAACAGTAACTCTCCTTCTTTTATCACAGATTCATCCGTTACCAAAGTAATAATTAAAAATCCTATTTAGCTTTCATTTATTTAGAGGTTACCAAAATATCAATTAAATTATCATTATGAGGAGCGGTAGTACTCTATATAAATCACCATATAATGGGCGAATGATTCTCTAGCTTCAGCATTCTCAGAATATTGTACATAGAATTAGAGAAAATAAAAAAATAAAAATAAAAAGACATATATGATTTTAATGCTTTTGGGTATGTTGCTTATTTGAGCAACTAAGTGCATCTATCTCCTGTATCATATATATTTTTGGGAGTTGGTATGTATATGAAGAAAATGAATTGAGAAAAGGGATAGTAGGTGGATGCAATCGGCTAGTGGAGGAAAAAACTGGGATTAAGTGTTGCGTACCTGGATCAAAAATTGAGGATGCGATGATGCATTTAATCAAAGCAACGAGTAATTTATACATGGATATGGATAATAAGTGAGTTCAATTTTATTTTCTATAAAAGTTAAGTGTGTTTGTTTTAAGTATTTTCAAAGTATTTTGTTTGAATATATTATTGATATAGATATATAAAATGTATCTTGTTAAAATAATTTTTAGATTCTCTCGCTTTAACAATAATAACTTGATTAAAATAAATCTTGTACAAATAACATTGCATGTCCCACCTCGGTGGCATGGTACCGTACTTTCCGCTTCGCGCTGCATGGTATATTGTACTTGTACCTTTCCCGCTTCGGCGGCATGGCTAGTTCCCGCTTTGGAGGCATGGTTCTCGTTCTCGTTCTCGTACTCACTCGATGGGCCCGCTGAGGATTTCACAGTCGGGTTAGCTGTGCATTGGGCCTGTGACCGCGGTTGTGGGGTCCGAGGCAAGTGGACCCTCCGGAAGCCCCAGGAGATTGGGTGTCGGAAGGACGGACTTCACTATAAAAATTACTTGTTGTGGATATAAGGTGGTGAAATGGGAGTCATAAGGTAAAGAAAATCGTATCAGCTGTATCGATGTCTAGTAAGGGAACTTGATGAATTGACGGTTCTCGCTTGAACATGCTCGACTTGAACTTGATGCATAATTTTTAACAAGTATATTATTGCATAAATACTCGAACAAGATTTCTAGAAATGTATATATTGTTACAACATTTTTTTTAAAAAATTATATAACACTCTCGCACATGCTCATACCAGCGTTTTTGCTGACTACTCGTTTTCTTTGTTTCTTTGTGTTTTGTTTTGTTTTGTTTTTCTTCTATAAATAAAATCCGGTAATGGTTTGAAGGAGTTGTAATGAGGATGAAAGCGATGACATGGACATGGATTTTTAGAACATTCTATGCAAATTATGTTATTACAATTGTAGTATTTCATTTGTAGTAATTTTATAATGAAAACAGTTAGTGAATATTTGTAAATTCAATTGTAAATTTATTAGATAATTTTAGAAATTATAGTATTGTTATTGAAGTCGCGGCGAAAGCTTGGCATCCCCTCCTAGAATGACCTCAGTGGACCTAGGGGTCGGGAGTGGGTTTTACAGTTACAACTTGGAGTTACAGGCTTCCTCACTTGAGTACCTCAAGGAAGAAGGTTTTAACACTCGGATTTTTGTGTCTAAGCTCTCTCGTCGAAGCTAACTTCAATATTCAGTTGCTTGAATACGATTCCTCTCAAACCAACGTTTTCAATTCACTCGTTGAAGTAGTTCGGGCTTTAGATTGTGCAAAAGCCATAACATTATCAGGCGATGTGAGGTAAGTTGTGTTGGTTAAATTGTATCGTGTGTGGAGTGATTTACGGAACAGAAACGTGATTAAAGGAATTAATTACGGATTATTAAACTAGAAAATAAACAACACGAAAAGAAAAATTCATATTATTAACTAGATCTAACAAAATAACTATTACAGTACAAATCTGATTCGAACAACGAATAATAAAAGTACGATGCAAAAATTAAAGGACTAGAAATCAAACCAAGGCGAGTAGTTACTCTTTCCTTAAGACAAATTGCTCCGGTATATATGGTGCCCACGGTAGTAGCAACTGTCTCCCAAGATACAACGGCTTTACGTCTCGGATTTAGAGGCACATCAAGAAATCCGAGCTCCGGCGAACTTACAAAGTGCTCCGACTTCTTTTCGACTCAAGAACTAAATCTATGTGAGAGACTCTTTTTGGTAGAAAAGAGAAGGAAATTTTTTTTACACTTAAATCTTCATCCATGTGGTTATTTATATAGTGGGGAGGATGACCCAATGCTCGAATCTGATTGACCGAAACACGTTATCATGCTTTTCCCCTTAGAAAAGTATTCCACACGTTGGGATTTAGGCACCATGGCCGACCCAACTTCCTTCAACTTGATTGGTCGGATTATGCATCTTTGAATTCTGATTGGTCGGATGACTCAATCACACGAATTCTTGAATTCTGATTGGTCAGATGACACAATCACATACCAAAAGTAAATATTAATTTATGGTTAATTCCATAAAGAAAATTTCTCCAAAAAAATTAATAGTACACCCGAACTGAACCGAACTCAAGCCGAGCCGAGCCGGCTGGACGGCGGCGGCGTGCGTGCGTGTGGAATTATCTAAGTCATCCCTCCTGCACAAAAGTTCTTTGCCCCTTCAGACACATCCATAAGAGTCACACTAACTCTTATACATGGAGCTCAAGTCTCCCATTTATCCAATGTAGGAGAGTTTGAGTTGATCACACAATCAACTCCTCTCCCACACATGTTTTACACCAACTTTACGCATCAATTTCTCATTCACCCGATGTAACGCCCCCAGACCCTAGGTCTCGTAGCACTAAATGAGTCATAAATGTCCAGTCAACTGCTTAGACCGCCGTCCTCGCTTGGTCTAAAAGGGCTAACCCGAGTTGACAAGACATTTATGTCTCACACTTATATAGGGGTTAGCATGCACTTACTTTACCGAAGTGGGATATCATATTCTCCCCCCTTATAAGGGACTGGCGTCCTCGCCAGGACGGCCAAGACTTGTCCCTGTGGACTTGTCCCAGTTTGTCTCTACCAGAGGACTCTAGAGGTGGCATGTGGCACTTAAGTTCGTCTAAAGGTGGCCTGTGGCACTTAGATCCGTCTGATAGTCGGCTCTGACTACCATTCTATAACGCCCCCAGACCCCGGGCCTGGTAGCGCTAAATGAGTCATAAATGTCCGGTCAACTGCTTAGACACCCGTCCTCACTTGGTCTAAAAGGGCTAACCCGAGTTGACAAGACCTTTATGTCTCACACTTATATGGGGATGAGCATTCACTTACTTTACCGATGTGGGATATCACACCCGATATTCGAATCGAGTGATTTCAAAGTCAAACATCATCTACTCCGTGAGTAGTATTTTTAGATGTTAAGCTCCCAGTGAATTACACCGGAGCGTATCCGAAATCTGCGCTAAAATTGATTGTTTCAACATGTGTCTCAAGCCCCCATTCCATGGCATTTGGCTTATATCTCCAACAAGTTGCTCTATTTTCTAAGAGAATTAATGAGTTTTATACCAATATTCGACTTCTACTCTTTTGATAATTAGTTCATCTGTTATATTTCTTTTTTTCATTTTGTACTTGTCAACATTCAAAATGACTACCTTTTGATATTGCCAGGTTCTTAGTTCCACAATCAGCTTGTCCACTGTGTTTAAGAGTTTGGTAAAATCGAAGACAAGAAGTTATTGTTGTTAAACTAGCTCATTACGAGAATTCATTCAAAGCTCGGACAATTTAGGAGCTCTTACCGTTATTCAGATTAGATATAAGCGTGGAAAGTACACTATTTTTTTAAACATTGACAAGTACTACCTCCGTCCCAAAATATAAGTCTGTTTATCTTTTGTGTTTTGTTCCATAATGTAAATCCATTTAAATTACCAATGAGACATTTATTGCATTTTTCTCCTTTTAACCCTTATTTATTATCTACCAACCAACTTTTCACTACTCTGCATTAATGATAGTCAAGGGTCATTTTAGACTTTTTCATCAAAATTTATGACACATAACCAATTTAACCAACTTTTTTAATCTGTGTGAAAAATCTCAAATAGACTTACATTTTGGGACGGAGGTAGTAGTATAATTCTTGATGTGTTTTCTATGATGGCAGGAGCCAAGTTGGGCTGGTAAAACCTATCTTCATGATCACTCAAACTGGACGGCTCCTTTAGAGGTTCCGGGATGCTTGTCAAACAACTTAAAGGAGGTTGTGTTTAACGGTTATTCTGGTTTTTTGGATGAGCATGAAATGATACGTTATTTGTTAAAGCAACGAAGTGCTCTTGAAGTTATAAAGATAGGTGTTTATAGTTCCACGGATAACGAAATAATTGAGTTGCTTCAAGAGATATGTAGGTTCCCAGAAAGTCTATGGCTTGTGAAGTTGAATTCAACAACGATCTGCAGAGTCGTATAATATGGAGCCCAATCTCCTCCCACTCGGAATCGAGTTCAGAAGAGGAGGAGGAGGAATCTGCCTAACTTTGTATTGTTGTAAGCATGAGTTGCAATTGCAGCAAGCATATATTGCAAAGTTTAATTTACATTCTTTTGTCTATGGAAGTAGATTTGCAGTGTTATTGTCTCTGCCAATATTGTCATATAATTTGTCAGAAGCTGTGTTTATGTTATTTACTAATACTAGGTACTTGCAATGTTCTACTTCATTCACTGAAAACACGACACAAGACATGATTTTAAAGAGTACGCTTTTATTTACGGTGTATTTAATGTCACGTTTCGTGTTTTATAATCGTTGTTGGTTAAAGATTATTCATCTTGTGACCCATTCATGTAGAAAACACAATATGTATAGCATGCCATCGACATTTCATATCGGTGTTCAGTGGGTAATGACATTCCTTAGGGCGGCCATTTGTTGATCTTTCTACGATTATATATGAAAGAAAAAAAATCGATCATAATAATGAGCTTTCTTAAAGGCACCCTACTAAAACTATCATTGACCAGGGTTCAGGGACAGACCCAAGTGGAGTAGGGTGTCCTACTCGATTTTTGAATTTGTTTCGGCAATGACAAAGTCAGGAATCTATTTTTGGGTGGGCTAGTTGACTATCTACATATGGTCGGGTAGACTACATTGAGTGTTTTGGACTGAATTATATAGGGTTTTTTGAGTACAAAATATAACTAACATGCCTCTGTCATTGTGTTTTGGTGTCCCTGTCGAGAAATTTTTATGGGTCCGTCAATACATAAGGCATTCCAGTACATGTCTATTTTTAAATATTGTTGTGTGACAAAATCCCTCAATACCCAGAGCATTCCAATACATATATATTTTTAAACATTAAGGTGTCGCAGGTATTTTTAAACATTAAGGTGTCCCTCAATACCCGAGTCATTACAGAGAGAACTAATAGTATTTCTCTCTTTCCTCCTTGATGCCTTATGGTGGAAATAGGATGTGTTTTTATCGATCGATGATAGCCATTCCGCCAAACCCCCCGTACACGCCAATACTCTTCCTCTAAAATTTGTAACTTTTCAATCTCCTTGAGAATTGATTTCTCTTCTTCGACATTGTAAGTTTCACCATTATAAGCTGCTTCTAATTTTTCATGCAATTTCTTTAGTTTAGCAGGGATGTCACCAAACTTTTGTCTTGCCCAAAGCCTAAGCTCTTCCCGAACTTTTTTGATATGAATATCCAAGTTCTCTACTGTAAGGTGATAGGTAGTTCCCCATGCATTACAAAATATATGATCAAAGTCATCATCATGGAGCCAAAGGGGCTCAAAACGGAGGACTCTTCTCCATTTAATAGGGCATGTTACATCTTCCTCTTTTCTTAAAAGGAGAGGGACATGGTCCGAGTGAGCCAAAACAAGATGAAATATTTTATATTGAGGGAAAAGTGATTTCCAATCTGTACATGCCACTCCACGATCTAGTCTGATTCTAGTCGAAGCATTATCAAGTCGATTTCTTTACGCGAATTGGCCTCCCACAAACCCCAAATCAAAAAGTTCACAGTCACTTAGGCAGTTCTAAAGGCTTGCATTGCGGAGCCAGATCGGTCATTTGGGCCATCCTGCTCATGAGAATACATGATCTCATTGAAATCACCCATAATACACCATGGCAATTGATGTGTGTCTTTGAGCCTTCTTAGAAGATCCCAAGAGTGTCTACGCAAATTGGCATCCGGATTGCCGTAGAACCCGGTAAATCTCCAGGGAAACAGGCATGGAAAATCCTGGCTACGCTTGATTTCATTTCAACCCGTGTCCTTAAAGCAAAATATTTTGATAATCGCGACTTTAAAGATGCTACCCCCACGAGAAACCCCTCATTTATCTGGAAAAGCATCTTAAAAGGGAAGAATCTCCTTTTTCATGGGTTAAGATGGAAAGTGGGGAGCGGAAACAATATTGATATCATCCATGATGCTTGGCTACCTGCTTTACCTTCATTCCAAGCGCATTCTAACGAAGGAAAGCTACCCAACTGCAATGTAAGTTGTCTTATTAACCCATTTACTCGCCAATGGAGACAAGATTTGATCAGGGAGGCCTTCAACCCATTTGAGGTGGATAAAATCATGTCTATTCCACTTTCCCCAGAAGCCAAAGAGGATAAGCTGATATGGCACTACTCGAATAATGGGATCTATACAGTTAAAACTGGGTATCAATTGGCTCATGAGCTTAAATTTCGGAGGTCAACAACTCCGGCCTCAACATCCTCACACTCATGCAGTAGACTCTGGACTAGCTTGTGGAAATTGAGAGTAAAGCAGCAGATTATTCACTTTATCTGGAAGCTTTTCAATAATATCTTGCCTACGGCATCCACACTACGGTCCGGGGGTGTTGGCACGGGCTTATGTCAAGTATGTTTACAACATGAAGAAACAAGTTTGGCATTGTCTTTTGAATGTCTAATCCCACAATACATTTGGCGCAATCATCACCTTGGTGAGTTTTTCTCCAATCTTAGAATACACTCATTTCTTGATTGGTTTGATGAAATGCTCAACCTGAACAAAGAATCCGAGCTACTCCATGTAATCTACCTGTTATGGAACATCTGGAAGGCCAGAAATGGGCATATTTTTCAAGGTGAACCGGTGCATATAAATTCCATTTGCAATCGTTCGGCAATTGAGGCAGATGAATATACACAAGCTATCACGAGACATCCAGATATCGCCAAGGGCGGGAACTAAATGGAAGCCTCCACCCACAAGCGCCCTCAAGTTTAATATTGATGCAGGTTTTAGTGAGTCGTCAACGGCAGTTGGTGGGATACTTCGTAATAGCCAAGGAAAAATAATTCGAAGCTTCTCAAAAAAATTGGAAGGAAGATATGATGTCTTAGTAGCCGAGGCCTTAGCGATTTACCACGCTTTGACGTTCGCGCTCACATGGGGATTCTTTAACATTATCATTGAAAGTGATTCGCTTATCTTACACCATTGATTTCAAAGTCAAGTAGAAGACTTATCTCCGGCCGGAAGTATTATAGAGGATTGTAAAAAACTTGTGCCAGCTTTTTTTTCTCTTTCTTTCTCTTTTGTTAAAAGACAACGATGTAAATGCCTGCTTTTTTTTTTTTTTGCGAGGAAGGCGCTCAATCTTGTTTGTTGCATCTATGACAGACTGTGTTTAATCAATAAAGAAAGTGCTTTTACCCCTAAAAAAAAAAAAAAAAAGGTGTCGCAGGTAGATTTATAATGATATAGTATACTAATATTTTTTAAGAAAATAATCCAAAACGAATTTACAAATCGTATAAATATAAAAACAGAGCAAGAAACTGAAAAATAAAAAAAATAAAAAATAGAGTCTGTGGTTTCATTATACATGGAGGGAATTAGGGTAACCAGAGATTCAGACCTTTAATGGCGGCACAGCAGAATCAAACTCCATACTTTTTTTCAATATCAAGTAATTATACAGCTATATTTCTCTTCAATTTCTCGGTAATTTATCTATATATGTACGTTTTTTTTTTCAATAGCAATTGTCTATTAAATCGTTGCGTCCCTCCTCAATCTTCAGGTAGCCTGATAAACACTAGTTGAAGTTATTCAAATCACAGCTGAATCCGATAGGATTGACCGGTAGTAGTCAACGATGATGCAGCCAAGAGAATCCAATATACATGATCTCCATGATTCTTCCGGGAGGGATCAAGAAAGCAACGGTCATGATTTGTTTGATAGAATCAGCGATTTACCGGACTCAATTCTTGGTATTATTCTGTCTTTCCTTCCCACAAAGAAAGCTGTAGCGACCTCCATTCTTTCAAAAAGATGGGAATTGGTGTGGAGGACAATCCAAAATTTTCAATTTTGTTTTTCGCATTACAATATAAAGGTTGGAGATGAAGAGATGAAATTCATCCGATTTGTTGACCGTGTTTTGCTTCTACATGATGCTGGAATGCTAAATCAGTTTCATTTGGATTGGTATCATAATAGTATTCCATCCCGTGCCATTTCATGGATCAAGACCGCAATCAGAAGAAACGTTCGTGATATTTTTCTGTCTGTTCAAACTTCTGGTGGTTGGCGTGGTGTTGATGCTGGACCACTTGAAATGCCTACAAGTGTTTTCAATTGTGACTCGTTGCATACTTTGGTGTTGTTTGGCAACATTTCTGTTTCAGGAACTGCGGTCTGTCTTCCAAAACTTGAAAGTTTAATACTTGATTCAGTTTTTTTCGAGTGTGAAGAAGCTTTTGAGAAATTTATAAGTGGATGTCCAATGCTAAATTATCTGGACATGCATATGTACATTTCGAACATGTTGCGCGATTATGGACTTGAGGATTTTACATATATAATAGCTTCAACTTCCTTAAGACATCTTAAGCTAAATTTCAAGTATAGTCATCTACATGAGAAACATACTTATTTCAGACTGAAGCTAGACACTTGTTCACTTGAGTACCTCAAGTTAAAAGGTTTTATATACGAGATTGTTGTGCAAAAATGTCTAGGCTCTCTGTCCGAAGCCCGTCTCAAAATTGAGGTACCTATAAATGAATTCTCTAAAGACAACTTTTGCAACTCATTCGTTGAAGCAGTTCGTGCTTTTAACTGTGCAAAAGTTTTAATTTTATCAACAGATATTATGAGGGTAAGCTACTCTATTCTTTATGTGCTTTAATGAGGTGTATACCAATATTAGACTTCTTTGTAAATATTGTTGCCAAGACCGGACATTTAGGAATCAACATGGCACTTGATATGTTATGGTACTCTTTTTTTTTTTTTCTTTTCTTTTTTTCCTTTTGTTACTTGACATCATTCAAAATCGGAAGATGATGTTATATTATAGAAATACACGATCATTAACATTTGATGTTCTTAGGCTCTTAATTGTGCCCCAATCAGCTTGTCGACTAAGTTTACGAGATTGATGAAATTGGAGACAAGAACTTATTGTTGTGATTGTTGCCCATTACCGGATTTGCTTCAAAGCTCAGACAATTTAGAAGTTCTTACCATTTATCAGGTTAGTTAAAGACGCATATGGAAAGTGTGAATGCTAATTAAAGCGAAGAGAGTGCATTTTTTTTTAATTAAACATTTCCAAGTATTATAATTCAGGATGTGTTCTCTGTGACGACAGGATTCAAGATATATTAATCGTCATGATTGCTCAAATTGGACAGATCCTGCACAAGTTCCGAGATGCTTGTCAAACAGCTTGAAGAAGGTTGTAATTGATGGTTATTATGTTGTTTCTGCTAATGATGTCAACATGATACGTTATTTGTTAAAGTATGGAAGTGCTCTTGAAACTATGAAGATATCTTGTAGTATCTCTATGCCGAAGAGGACGAAGTTAATGTTGCATCAAGAGATATCTGATTTCCCGAATAAGTCGAAGGTTGACATATGAGAATAAAGTTAAGGTTGTAACAAATGCCGCACGGCCTAGTGACAGTGAGAACATTTCCAAATTCTTCCTTCTGGTTAGCGATATATGTACTCCCTCTGTTCCTTTTTAATTGTCGCACTTGACAAAACACACATATTAAGAAGAGAAGTTAATGGTTTAACTTTAATATCAAAATAACAATAACATTCCCTTGAATATAATTAATGCAATGTTGTTTTCACTTTCTCACATCTTAATATATAAAGGTGGATTTAGAATTGTTGGAGAAATTTGAATAAAAAATCAATATTTGAGGGGAAATCCGAATGGACATGTGACAAAGAGTTGCATCGGTTCGGTGAAAGGTTGCAACCAAATAAGGGTTGCACATGTTCGGTTGAATCATTTTGAAAGGATGCAACCGGTAGTGAATAGCCTTCATTCTCCTATAAAATCCTAAGGCCAACTTCTTATGTTTATTCATAGCATCTAGAAATACACTTTGCATATTTTTTGAGTCAAGAAGAGATTTATAGAACATGATCGGTTCGCCGTCTTCTTTTCATTGAAATGCAACAATCCGAAGAAAGTATGACTGTTGTATCTTGTGAGACTATTGCCATTCGTGTGCACATAATCGTGGCAAAAACGTCTTAAGGACAGATCCGCACTCGCCTCAGTCAATAAGTTTTCTGTCCTAATTTATATTTTCGTTTTGATTGAATTACGTGTTAAACAGCATGCTAGATGTTATTTTTTCCAACAAGAATAACACAATAAAGAGTGTTTTGGAAATGTAAGTGCGATAAATAAGAAGAGATTTATATTTTGACAACTACAACAATTAAATAGAAAGAGTGGGACGGTAGTTCAACAATAGGTGGTTTTGTTATAACGATCTTGTTGGACATTATAACATACCGGAATGAAAATAGAATGAATTTTATGTATTTTTTAACACGAGTTTTCATCGCTTTGTGAGGCAAAGCATTGACTTGACAAGACTCTTGGTTTAGGTATGTTTAGTTAAATAATACGACGTCGTTGAGTAGTGGGAAGCATCAATGTATCTTGAATGTTGCTTTGTTGGTATTTTGACGTTGTGATTGTTTCACATAATTGAAAATATATTCATATTTTTGTTGGTCTTTAACCGTGCTTGAGCTTCATGTGTGTGATGGGGATGAAAAGACAGGTTTTGTTTCGCGGTGTGAGGAAAAACATTTGACTTGACATGGCTATCGGTTAGGAATCTTTTCCCTTTCTATGGTAAGAATAAGCCCTTTTAGGTGCCTCTTCATATGACACATTGATGGCAAGATTGAGGGCCATTGAGCCGAATCAACGTGTCTACTGAGTTTAAAAGTTTGGTGAAATTGAAGAGAAGAATTTATTGTTGTTACACTAGCTCATTACGAGAATTCATTCAAGGCTCTGACAATTTAGTAACTCTTGGCGTTATTCAGGTTAGATAAAAACATCTAGAAAGTACACTTTTTTGTTAAGCATTGACAAGTAGTATAATTTCTGGAGTGTTTTCTGCGATGGCAGGAACCACATTGGGCTGGTAAAACATATCTTCATGAGCACTCAAACTGGACCGCTCCTTTAGGAGTTCCGAGATGCTTGTCAAACATCTTAAAGGAGGTTGTACTCGATCAATGGTTATTCTGGTTTTGAGGATGAGTGTGACATGATACGTTATATGTTATAACAAAATGTTTGAGTTACTTCAAGAATCAAGAGAGATATATATGTAGGTTCCCAAAAAAGTCTATGGCTTGTGAAGTCGAATCGAACGACGATCCGTACGTCGAGTCCAATACTATGGAGCCCGAATCCTCCCACTCGAACTCGAATACTTGGAGCAATATGACCGCGGAGGAGGAATCAGTTGACTAACCAAAAAACCAAAATCAGTTGACATGTTTTGTGTAGTGTGTTTGAAGATATAGGCTGATGATTGAGTATATATTTTGCAGTTATTTTGAATTGTTGGCCAGGTCTAACTTTTTGTTGTCTTAAGCATGCATGACTTGTTGTTAAAGCATCCTTCTTCTTTTTTTTTAAAAGGGAAAACGGTATGCAGGGGCGGCACCACATTAAGTGAGTCGATCTGCTAAAAAAATATATAATGACCTATAAGGAGATATAATGTACGAGCCCAAGTTTAGAAGACAAGAAAATGATAAATTTCTGACCCGTATCTCGAATTTTCTGGTCTGTGGGAGTAGATTTGCGGTGTTAATTATCTGCTATCATTATCATATGATTTGTCAAAAGCAATGTTTATGAAATTTACCTATAATAGGTATTTGTTGGAATTCTACTGCGAGACTAATTAGTAGAGAGTTTCACTCCATCCATTGAAAACAAAGCACATGGTATTCTTTCTTGGGATGAGTTTATGATGGCCTGCTTTGTTTATAATTTTATTTATAGTGTATTTAATGACATGTGTCATGTTTTAGTGTTTACAATCTCTCACATAGTAGTGGTGTTTAGGGGTGATGTGGATAAATCTCAATCATCCACTTGGTATCACTCACTAATACATGTTGTGTAATAACTCTTCTCTTTGAATTTTTGCTCTATCTTTTTGTTGTGTGTGGTGTGGAAATTTGTGTATGTAGTATATAATATATGATGTATTATTTTTTGGTTTGTTGTTACTTAATTGGTAGTGGAATAGTGAATGTTGTTGTAGAATTATGATACGACTGTTGTATCAAGTGTAATGTATTCGAGTCATATTTTATACCATAAAAGATAGGTCTTTAAAAGCACCTGACTGAAACTATCATTGCTCAGGACCAGGGGCGGACTCATGTGGAGTTGGATGGGGCCAAAAAACGATGTAGTTTCAGAAAGAAAGAAAAAACGTAATAACACTATTATTGTCTACACTCGATTTTCGAATTTGTTTTGGTGTCTTCATTAAGAAATGTTTCTAGGTCCGTCACTGCCAAGAGTATCCCACTATATACATATTTTTAATAGATTTTTGTCCACAAGGACAAAATTATCAAAAAATCGGGATAGAAGGACACGTAATTTAATCGGAAAAAAGTAACAATTATGAAGTAACAAATATGAAGTAACAAGTGTGGAATAAAGTAAATATGAAGTAACAATTGTGAAACACAAAGTAACATTAACACATGAAGTAACAATTTTAAAGTAACAATTGTGATTTTTATTCTTTATAATCATGAAAATATTACTTTTGTCCTTCGAGACCCATTTATTAATTTTTTTTGTCCTTGTGGCCCCCTCCCCCTATTTTTAAATATTCTTGTGGATTGGTATCATAATTGTATTCCATCCCGTGCAATTTCATGGATAAAGACCGCAATCAGAAGCAACGTTCGTGATATTTTTCTGTCTGTTGAGACTCGTGTTGGTTGGTATGTTGATCCTGGACCATTTGAAATACCTGTAAGTGTTTTCATGATTGCTCAAAATGGACAGATCTTGCAGAAGTTTCGAGATGCTTGTCAAGCAATTTGAAGGAGGTTGTATTTGATGGTTATGATGTTGTTTATGCTCGTATGGTTGACATGATACAATATCTATTAGAGCATGGAATTAAGGTGTTCTTGTAACTATGCAGATATCTTGTAGTGCCTCTATGCCGAAGACGGCAAAGTTAATGTTGTATCAAAAGATATTTAATTTCCTGAAGATTGTCATAAGTGAATAAATGTCAAGGTGTTGTAACAAATGCCGCACAGCTAGTGACATTGAAAACATTTCCTTCTTTTTAGCTAATATTTTATATATATTTGTTGAAAGTAGGAGTTTCTTTTTTTTAGAAAGAAACTAAGAGTTTCCTAGTTACCTTCTGCAAAGTGGAGTTTACATTCATGTTATCTTCTGCAGAGTTGAGTTTACATTTATTGTAACATCCCGACTTTTCAGAAAGAGTAAAATAGTAATTGGGTATACCCACTACGACCTAATTATTATTTATCATATTTATATAATTAAAAAGAGTTAGTTATTTAATTAATGAATTTAATTAAATGGCTATAGAAAAAAGTAATATCAATAATCCCCTCATTGTGATTCACGGCAGAATTCAGAAAAAAAAAAAAAAAAAAAAAAAAAGAAGAGGAACGATGGCAACAGACACAGGAAGGTTTTGAAAAGGGAGAACGTAAACTTCAACCGTGTGACCAATCCATTCATCGTTTCAAGATGTCGCAGTAGAGAAGAGTGATCACCGCGAAGAGACGCAACTTTAGAAAATAACATCTCTTAATTTCGTAAGTTTTCAGCATAGCACTAGTTTTTCGTAATCGTCGAGTTCGATTCTTCAAAAATTCGTATCTTTTAATCCGTAGCTCTGTTTTTCAGCCATGAGTAGTCAAAACGATCGTTTTGGAGCGTAGATTAATCTAAAAATAGGATCACAGCAGTTAATCCAGGTAATCTTCACTTTTATACACTTTTGTATTTCGGTTTTGCAAGGAAAATAGGATTTTAGGGTTTCTTGTTGATCAAATAGGTTTTGGGGGTTGAGGATCAACATTTGTTCCAGTTTCTTGGAGTTTTTCTTTCAGTTTGTTGGAAATTAAGGTAAGAGGTTCTTCCTAATGAATAATTATAGTTGTATTATGTCTAGGTTGAGTTTTGGTATAGATTGGTGGTTAGAAACATCCTTATGTGTAGTTGTTGTCTATGTTAAGCTATGACATACTTTGAACATTTTCCCTGTTGATTTTCTGTGTTTTTTATGGTAACCATGTTTGGTTTGTGTTATAAATCGTTAAGTGCAGAAAAAACATGTTTTTAGAGCTTAACAGCGTTGAATGCGCACGCATTCCTGTTACAGGATTATATAGTTTTGTTTCTGTAGGTCGAATGCGCACGCATTCGTGGTTCAGGTTGTAGGCGTCTTCTTGTTACAGGTGCAATGCGCACGCATTCAAGGGAATGCTCACGCATTGTTGGTTCCGGTTCTAAGGAGTTGCTCCCAGCATGAGCAATGCGCACGCATTGGTTGGGCAGTGACTTTCAGCATGTCTCTGGTCAGGGAATGCGCACGCATTGACCCGCAGTTTTAATAAAATGTCGTTTAAGCTATGTTTTGGGATTTTAAACATTGTTTCGTGATCTAATAACATTAATTAAACATGAACAAGCCTGGATTGAGCTTCTGATTTGTTTAGTTTTGGCACCGAATGTACTCTTAAAGGGAGTTGAAGTTCGGATCCGTCGGAAGAGCATGAAAGGTTTGTGCTTTGATGAGTTAGTATTCATCAATGTCTGTGTAATTGCTAGGCCTTGTCCATGTCTAATGGCCTAGGAAAGAGAGCAGTGTTTGTGAGGGAGCTTACTTGAAAACACTTATGTGGTTAGTTAACAATTTAATAAATACGTACTTGACTAGTAAAAGATTAAACATCATGTCACTCTTGGATAGGCACCAGACTGTTAGTAATACCATCCGCAACGGAAGCGATTTAAGGATCTAGATCTATAAATTACACGTAATAAAATAATTAGATCTACTCTACAAGAGGGTTGTAGAACATACCTCTTGGATCTCAAAATCCAAGTTGAAGAACCGCAATAGAAAGAACGAACGAAGGTGTGAAGAGCACCACGATCTTCCGTACGTGTGATCCAAGCAACTCCCGGTGGAAGGAAATCTCGTTTCGAATCCTTCCGATATGCTACCCAAAAAATCTCCAAGATTTCCCCTCTTCCCCTTGGCCGAAATTTTCCTTCTCCTCTCTAAGAGGTGGAAGTCGAAAATATTATTGTGTCTAAGGCTTGGGAGAACTCTCTTTATATAGAGAGAAATCTTGTCCTCCAAGGATTTTTATTTTCAATTAAAATAAATCCATTAAACAAAAATAATCTCATAATATTCTAGAACAAATCTAGAATAATATTTATCTTTATTTTTACCATAAATATTTATCCAATAAATATTTTATGCGCATGTCTTATTAATACACAAGAAAACAATTTCTTGTTCCATAAAAAATAGAGCCTTGGCCGAAAATTCTAATATTGACCTAGTCAATATTAATTTTGCCATAACACAATATTTTGGCCAAGATTATGGAAAATGTCTTTTTCACATATTTAATTATTTAGCCCAACTAATTTAATAGTCCACTAAACAATTAATTCACATATCGTTTTAATAAAGTCCAACAAGAACTAAATTAATATTATTAGGATTCGACGTCCGAGAATATCTATGCTATATTAGGAGGCACGTTCGGGGACCATGGACTAATAATCACGGCTCCGATAAATCAAATAAATAATTATCTTACGAACGAATAATTATATTTGATAAATCAATCACGGGAATATGCCACCATAATCCCGTGATCGCACTCCTCCGATTATGAGATTATATTTATCTCCTCACGAGAACAATAATAAGCGTCCATTAATATAATCATTACATATGGATTAATCCTACATAGATCGTTCATTCTAAATCGGGAAGTTACCGTTAACCCTTTTTAGAACCTCTTATCCTTATTTACCATTAACCCCTAATGATCAATTAATTCATACAAGTCACTTTGGTAGCTAATCGGTGTAATATGAACTCCACGATCGATCGGTTTCTAGGATTAACAAATAAGGGAACTGCTTTCTATCTACTTCCATAAATGGAAGGAATGGATTCCGTATCGTGATAACACGACTACTCACTCAATCCAAGTACAATGCCAAGATGGGGTAATTCGGATCACGGACTCGGTGTAATCCTTAACCGTCAAGTCAAACTTCATACCGATTCAAGCGGTTGAGCGTGATCACCTCAGATTAAGATATATCCATAAATATGATCATCGATTGATTCGATAAGACTTCTCGATTACGGAATTATATCGTGAACTCTAATCAAATCGGTCCACCCCTATATGATATATCTATCACATATAAATGCCCCACTAGGTTCTCTTAACCGAAAGTCCGGATAAGACAATCACACCTATTGTGTTACGAGCGCATTAATAGCACGTTAAAAGAGAGACCCGATACTCTCGATTAACTTCACTATGGGCTAATTGTATTTTAAGTACATCTTCACTAACTCAATCCTCCCGTGTATATACCATACACTGAGTTAAGTGATTACATAAACGATATACTTTAGGGTTTTCTGTAGTGTAAATACTATTGTCACATCGGTGATTATAAAAATAATAAATATGAATAATAACATCATTTCATTTATTAAATAAAACAATTACAAAATTGTCTTTCGGGCATCACACCTAACACAGACAATATCGCGATGTGTATGCTTTCCTAAAGGTGGATAACTCCGTAAGTTCACAAGACCCTAAGTATGGAGGGACTTCATTGAAACGTGTGCACTATCGGAGTCTACCAGATTAGGCTTCCGTGGATATTGGTGTGATCCACCAATATGTTGCCAAGAATATCCCAGTCGGATATGCGTAGTGCCCTTGAGTGCGGATGTAACATAGATAAATTAAGCTAGAAACGTATAGTCACGACATGTTGATGGACATGAAGTGAACCCTAGTTTGAGTCGATCTCATAAAGGTAATTTAATAATCATAATAATAACCTTTCGTGGTACAACTTAGTTATTCATTAGCTTCTCACTTTTACTAAGTACTTTGTACTTACCTCCTTTGCATTTCCTTTTGTATGCATTGTGGGGTGAGAAGACGAATAGGTTGTCCAAGCATAGATGACGACTTTTGAAGACATTGAAGTCTTGGCGAAGCTTTTAGTTTATTTCTTTGTAAAGGTTGTACTAGACTAGTTGTATTTCTTTTCTTAGACTTGTTGTACTTTTACTTTTAAGACCTCGTATTGTATAAGTCTTTGGGTTTTTCGTCGTTGTAATTTAACTATCCATCTTTAGTATGGTAACTTTCTATTCTTAGTATCATTTATGTTTTTACCTGAGTTCTTTTAGCTTCCGGTTGCTTTATTTTGATACGACGACATAGAGGCTTGCGTATAATACTAGATTTATTTAATGCTATACGCGCCGAACGTTTCTCTTCCGGATAAGGGCTCGGTATCCGGAAGCGGGGCGTTACAGAATGGTATCAGAGCCAACTATCATATGGAACTAAGTGCCACACCGTGAGAGGCAGTGGGGGCCACCTCTAGAATCCTATGGTAGGGACGAACTGGGACAAGTCTTGGTCGTCCTGGCGAGGACGCCAGTCCTTTATAAGGGGGGAGAATATAAAATCCCACATCGGTAAAGTAATGTCTTGCTCACCCATATATAAGTGTGAGGCATAAAGGTCTTGTCAAATCGGGTTTGCCATTTTAGACCAAGCGAGGACGGCGGTCTAAGCAGTTGACCGGACCATTTATGACTCATTTAGCGCTACCAGACCCGGGGTCTGGGGGCGTTACATTTATTTTTTCAAAGTTGAGATTATATTCAAGTCACCTTTTCATGTAAAATTCTGTAGAGTAGGGTTTACCTTCAATATTTCAGAAGTCGAATATCGGTGTGGAGTTTACATTGAGCTTACATGCGATACGGTCACCATCTGCAGAATTACAATCAATTTTTCAGAAATCGAATATTGATGTGGAGAATATCGGTGTGGAGTTTACATTCAATTTCAAAAATTGAGTTTTGGTGTGGTTTTCATGAATACAAATTCGGTACGATATCAATAACAAATACGTAAATTTTAAATAATACCTCATCGCAAAATAAAAATAAAAATTTAGTTATATAAAATAAAAACACATTAGTAGGGGAAAGAAAAAAGAGGCGGGGGACATCCACAAAGAAAATGGCGGGCACAACACACATGGAGGGAATTAGGGCAACCAGAGGTTTGGAGGCTCGGCTTTAATGGAGTAAAATGTTGCAGAGCGAAATCATCAACTGATTCTACAGCTTTATTGCTCTCCAATTTCTCGGTAATCAATCTATACTTCGCCTTAATTTTCATTTGCAAGAGAGCTTTATTGTAGGTATAATCGCTAGCTAACGATGAACCGAAGAAATTCCAGTATAAATCGCCATGATTCTTCCGGGATTCAAGAAAACAACAATCTTGATTCGGTTGATAGGATCAGCGCTTTACCTGACCACATTTTAGATATTATTCTGTCTTTTCTCTTCACAAAGAATGCTGTAGCCACCTCCATTCTTTCAAAATGATGGAAATTTCTGTGGAGGACAGTTGATAATCTTTCTTTCAGCCATTGGGGTAAGAGTGAAGTTGGAGATATGAAATTCGTCAACCGTGTTTTGCTTCTCCATGATGCTAGATCGCTACAAAAGTTTCGTTTGTTGTGGAAACCTAGTTGTGTTTTATTTCGTGTACATTCGTTGCTCAGAACTGCAATTACAAGAAATGTCCAAGAGATTTTTCTCTGCGTTGTGAATCGTATTGGGCTAAATAATAGTCCTCAACCGATTGAAATGCCTATAAGTGAGGGCATTTGTCTTTGTGACTTGGATGCGGTTTTTCTTCCAAGACTTGAAACTCTAAAGATTCTTTCGGTTGAATTCAAGTCTATAAATGCTTTTAAAGAACTTATAAACGGATGCCCTATGTTAAATTTTTTGTGCCTATGTATGGATGTAGACTACGTGATGGAATATTTTGGAAGAGATAGTTACTCTGATTTTACGTTTGTAGTATCTTCAACTTCTTTGAGACGTTTTGAGTTGTGTATCCATTACAAAACAGAACCATCTCGGATACTTTTCATTACAGGCTAATATTAAGAGCTTCCTCACTTGAGTACATCACGATATATGGTTTCATAGATTGTATTTCCGTGGAAGAAAGTTTAAGCTCTCTGGTTGAAGCTGACATCGGGATTAATATCTGTGGCTATGATTTCACTGAACCCGAATTTTGTGACCCGTTTGTTGAATTGGTTCGTGAATTCGATTGTGCTAAAACTCTAATTTTATCCGGCGACGTTATGTGGGTAAGCTAATCTTTTCTCTATGAGCATTAATGATTTGTATACTATTATGTATGTGAATGTATGTTGTTGCCTACAATGGATCACTAACATTTGATATTATTAGGCTCTTTATTGTGCCTCAATCAGCTTATCGACCGAGTTTAAGAGATTGGTGAGATTGGAGGCAGAAGTTTATTGTTGTGATTGTAGCCCTTTACGAGATTTCATTCAAAACGCAGACAATTTAAAAATGCTTACCATTAATCAGGTTAGAAGACATCTGCAAAGTGTGTTTGTGAATGAGAGTATAGTTTCTATTAAGTTAACATTGGCTAGTATAATTGATAGATGTGTTTTCTGTGATTACAGAGTCCAGATTATCAAGATAGAGATCATAATCACACAAACTGGACTGTTCCTCTAGAAGTTCCGAGATGTTTGTCAAACAGCTTGAAGAAATTTGTACTTGATGTTTATTGTGGTTTTGGCGATGAACGTGAAATGATACAATATATGTTAAAGCATGGAAGTGTTCTTGAAGTTATGAAGATATCTCTCGATTGTTTCAGGGATAGCTCAAAGTTTGAGTTTCTTCAGGAGAAATGTAAGTTCCCGAGAAAGTCAACTGTTTGTGAAGTCGAATTTGTCCTGAGTTCGAACCGGAATGATCAGGTCAATGTAACTACAGAGGAAACAGCTGAATAGTTGCCCAGAAATTGAAAAATCAGAATTCTTGGCTGTGATAGATTGTATTCTGGTTCCTAACAGAATTGATTTTGCAAATATGAGGAAATAATGTTTTATGGTATTGGGCATGAAAAGAGATAAACTTATGCATGTTTGGAAATGGGGTTGCCTTTATTTACACCATATTGATTCACACTGATTTTACTAGTGCACCACACTGAGTCGACATATTAGAAGTCGATGCTTGTTTTAAAAATCGACTTTCTGAATGTGAGTCATCATCTTCGACCTCTGAAAAGTCAATTATTGATGCAAGAATGCACTTTCAAAAAGTCGGTTCGAGTGTGGTGTATATATAGTGTGGTGTATAGTACATTCGAATAGGTGCAAATAATGGCTCCTTCTGATTAAATATGGTAAAAAGTTGGACTCACCATGTTTCCAAACACCATTGATTAATTTGTTTCATGATATAGGGGACAATTGTATGTTTATTAACAATGAAGAAAATGTTCGTACAATCCATTATCCTGAGTTTCATTATTCCTTCTGAAGAAAAAAATCGGTTATTTTTATCAACTAAGCAAAAGCATTTACGCGTGTAAACAAACCGCAGAAAAACCAAACCAAGCGAAATTGGACTAGAATGCATATATCAAGCACGAGCTAGACGAAGTTCACGAGCTCTGTTCACTGCATTTGAGAGAAATACTTAAATAAGTGGTCTCTCGATGTCTACGTTATGAATAAATCTTGTTTATCCACGTCCAAATCCTAGACGAGTTTTCACGAAACATGTAGTGCCACGCTTCACCATGAATCTGCATTGCACGATTTCCTAGATTATAACCAACACGTATTATCAACCTATATGGTGTGATAAAATGGTTATGACTAGTTTGGATCGAAGTAGTAGACGCATTGAAATGGTTTTCATTCATAAATGTCAACATTATCATATTATCATAACAAAGGGACAATACACTTTACAACACTGATCATTGCACGACTCAATACATCATACACCATCATGGCGGATGTCCCCTTTTTAGTTTCGTTGTCAAATCAAGTTATCTATGATGAGAAAGAATTTGGCGGAATTGAGGTTCTCCATAGTGTTTTTCCTCTCGCTTCGTTATTTCGCCGGTTTCCGACATGGTGGTTGTGCGGCGATTTAGTGGCTTCGGATCTGGTTGTAGATTTGTTATTTGTTGTTTAATGAATTTTTTCCGTTTCGGTGGAAAAAACAAAAACATTAAATGTAAGGTGAAACGCGAGAAGTTATATAATATTATTAAAAGATGCATTTATTTGCACCATATTGATTCTACTGGTGCACCACAATAAAATCGATTTTATGAAAGTAAGTTTTGGAAGCAAGAACCAACTTTAATTCCAAAGGTTCTGGAGGCAAAAACCGGCTTTCCAAAAGTCGATTATCACAATGCATCTACGAGAAGTCAGTTTTGGGCTCTAAAACCGACTTTCATAATGTCAATCTTACCGTGATTCTCACGCACAAATAGAGTGATGCACCGGTAGAATCGGTGTTGTGTAAATAATAGCTCCCGCTTAAAAACTCTCAAAAATGTTATGAAACATGATACCACCTCTATCATCCAAAACTGGTATCCGCCTTTGAACGGTGAAGCCAAAACCTAAAAAAAAATCCAGTTTCCAAGCTTTCATTTTGCCTTCTCATCAAATGGTGGTTGTTTGATTACTCCTCACAGTCTCTGCAACTAATTTGATAGTATTTCCTTTTTAATTTGACGGTCTCTGCTTGCATTCCCAGATTTTTGTTCAGCAGAGCTGAAGGTCTTGAAAATATGCAATTATCAGTGTTGAGGAGCTTCAATTTGTCAAGGTAAATCGCTGATTCTACTGCTATGATATCCTGTCTATTTGTAAGATTCTATCGTAATTGCAGCCAATTGCTTGTTAATCGTTCAAGTTTAATCTTTAACACAGATAGCTCGAGAATTAGGACACGCAGAAATTTGGGGCTCAAATGGATAGATATGCAGCAGAGCAGAGCCTATTATTATAGTGTTTCTATAGCTAATTTCTCCCCAAATTTCGTTAATCTGTCTCTATTTCACTTAGATTTTCATTCGCAAGAGCTCGGTTCAGTTCTTTTCTACTGGTTTCTGATAACAGCTGCTTTAAGTTATTCAAACCAGCTAAATATTAACCATGAAGCGAAGAAAATCCAGTATAAATGTCCATGATTCTCCCGGGATTCAAGAAAATGTCAGTCTTGATTCGGTTGATAGGATCAGTGATTTACCGGACTCCATTCTTGGTATCATTCTGTCTTTTCTTTTCACAAAGAATGCTGTAGCCACCTCCGTTCTTTCAAAAAGATGGAAATTCGTGTGGAGGACAGTCCATAATCTTTTTTTCTGGCATTATGGTTACAGTGAAGGTCACGATATGCAATTCGTAGAATTCGTCAACCGTGTTTTGCTTCTCCATGATCCTAGATTGCTAATTGCCTTTGGATTGGTCTGGAAACATAGGTGTGATTACTCTCATCTCAGTTCATGGATCAGAACTGCAATTACAAGAAATGTCCATGCGTTTTTTCTGGATGTTGAGACTCGTGGCGGTCCAGATAGTAGTCCTCAACCGATTGAATTGCCTATAAGTGTTTTCTGCTGTGACTCACTACGATCTTTGGAGTTGACCGGCGGCATTTCTGTTTCTATCGCAGACGTGGTTTGTCTTCCGAGACTATCAAGTTTAAAACTTGTTTCAGTTGATTTCCAGTCTGAAGGAGCTTTTGAAAAATTTATAAGTGGATGCCCGATACTATATTACCTGCACTTGCATATGGACATTGAATACATGGTAAACTATTTTGGAAGAGAGAACTTTTTTACGTATGTAATATCGTCAACTTCCTTGAGACATCTTGAGGTGTGTTTCTATTATAACTTAGAACCACAAGAGTATACGCTTTATTGCTCCCTGGAGTTAAATGCTTCCTCACTTGAGTACCTCAAGCTAGATGGTTTTATATACGACTTCCTTGTGCAAAGAAGTCTAAGCTCTCTGATTAAAGCTGACATCGGGATTTATTTCCGTGAAAATGATTTCTTTGAATCCATGGATATCGATCCGTTTGTTGAAGTAGTTCGTGCTTTGAATTGTGCAAAAACTCTAAGTTTATCAGGCGATGCTATGTGGGTAAGTAAGCTATCCCCATTTGTGAGTTGTATGTCAATATGAGACTTTTACTCTTCATTTTGTGATTGTTGTTTCCTCTAACATTTGATATTATCAGGCTCTTAGTTGTACCGGTATCAAGTTGGCGACTGAGTTTATGAGACTGGTGAATCTGGAGACAACGATATATTGTTGTTATTGTAGCATATTACGAGAACTCGTTCAAAGCTCAGACAATTTAGAAGTTCTTACAATTTATCAGGTTAGTTAAAGACATCTGGTAAGAGAGAGGAGAGTGTGTGCGAGTATACGGTTTCTGGTAATCAAACATTGATAAGTATAAATGCTAATGCGTTTTCTGTGATGCCAGCATCCAAATTATCAAGATAGAAACGATCGTCATAATCACTCAACATGGAGAACTCCTGTTGAAGTTCCGAAATGATTGTCAAACAGCTTGAAGAAGGTTGTCATTGACGTTTATTATGGTTTTGGCGATGAGGTTGAAATGATAAGCTATATGTTAAAGCATGGAAGTGTTCTTGAAGTTTTGAAGATATCTCTCGATAGTTATCGGGAGAATGAGAAATTTGAGTTGCTTCAAGAGATAAGTATGCTTCCGAGAAAGTCTCCAGCTTGTAAAATCGAATTTGTTGTTGATTAGTTCAGTCCAAGTCCAGTTGTATCAAGCTAAAACTCTCGTTCGGTCTCGGGTTTGATCCGAAATATTAACATGGTTTTGCTGCTCTTCAACTTTCAACCTTTGGTCTGTGTTAGATTTTTCCCTTACATATGTTGTTCAACCTTATTTATTTTTTAAATTTCTTTTAGTGAGTCTAGCAACTCATTAAAACAATGATACTCAAACTCATACCAAGTTGTTTGAGCAATTGCGCGAGGGTCAAGTAAGTTTTGATTAAGGTTGAGCTCGTCTCGATTATGCTTGACCAAATTTTTAAGCACTTTCAAGTTGGAACTTGAATAGCTAAAAATATTTGTCAAGCTTAAAGGTGTTCGAGTCCATTTCGTTAAGAAATTCAAAAGAATATATATTATTAATATAATATAATAATATACTTGATAAAACTCGTACGCATTACGAATGCAACTTCAAAGTGTCCTCATTATAATATATAAAAGAATATATAATATTTTTAATATATTTCCTCAAAAAAAATATTTTTAATCTTATATAAAAATGCTTGATAAAACCAATGAATATTTTGAGTCACGTACTAAAGTTTTTGAGATTAGCTCTATTAAAAAATACAACAGAATATATATACAATATAATAATTCTCGATAGATTCCATGAATATTTTGAGTCAAACTGTAAAGTATTCGAGTTTAACTCGTTAAAAAATAAAAAAGAATATATACAATATAATAATTCTCAATAAAACCCATGACCGGGTCAAATTTTGAAGTGATCGAGTTCGTCTCTTAAACCTTCATGACCTGCACGATTCAACTAAATCGATTATGAATGTGCATTTCACTAACCGAACTTCGAGCTGCTACTCGTGAGCTACTCGGATCCTTTACGCTCACTATTCTATTCCCGCCACCTCCGTACACTGTAAAAGTATACTCGTTCGTATTTCAAGTGCTATCCCCAAATGTGAAGCCAAAACCTAAACAATTCCCCTTCCGGAGCCTTTAATTTTTTCTTATCAGAAATGGTTGTTTGATTACTCCTCACCGTTTCTCTACAACTAATCTGATCTTTTACTGGAGTTGGATATGCTATCAACACTGTTGTGGAGCTTGCATTTGTCAAGGTAATTGTTGAATCTACTGCTGTGATTCTTCATCTTTTCGGATTTACAGTACGATTTTTATGTAATTTGAAACCAATGGCTTGTTAATCCTTCAAGTTTATTTATTCTTATCACAGATTGCTCGATTATTAGGTCACGAGAGAAAATTTGGGGATGAAATTGATAGAAATGCAAAGCAGAACGCAGCCTCGCTTCCATTGTTTATACAAACTAATTTATCCTTAATTTCACCTTCTGTTTCCATTTGTGACTGTTGGGTTCAGTGATTTTCCCTCTTGGTGCCTGATTATAGCTAGTTTAAGTTATTCAAATCAGCTGAATCCGAAAGTATTGACCGGTAGGTAGTTATGAAGCGAAGAAAAACCAGTAGCAATCACTCTGATTCTCCTGAGAGTCAAGAAAACGAGAGTCTTGATTCTGTTGATAGGACCAACACATTACCAGACTCTTCGGTTGATAGGATCAGCGCTTTACCGGACTCTGCTTTGGGCCTAATTTTGTCTTGTCTTCCCACAAAGAATGTTGTAGCTACCTCCATTCTTTCGAAAAGATGGAAATCCGTGTGGAGGACGGTCCATAATCTTGATTTCTATCATTGGGGTTTATTGCAAGAACTGTATGAAGGCGAAGACATGAGATTCGTCGAATTCGTTAATCGTGTTTTGCTTCTTACTGATGCTACATCGCTAAACCGGTTTCGTTTGTTCTGGAAGCTTAAGTGTCTTTCGGTTCATGTCAAGTCATGGATCAGGACTGCAATTACAAGGAATGTCCATGAGCTTATTCTACGTTTTGAGAATCGTGTTGGGGAGGATGGTTTTTCTGAACCGATTGAAATCCCTATTAGTGTTTTTACCTGTGCCTCGCTTCGATCTTTGGAGTTGAATGCCGGCGTTTCTGTTACCGCCGCACATGAGGTTTGGCTTCCAAGACTTGAAAAGCTTGAACTTATTTCGGTTAATTTCCAGTCTGAAATAGCTTTTGCAAAACTTATAAGCGGATGTCCAACGCTGAATTATCTGAACCTTTATATGGACGTTGACTACATTTTGAAATATTTCGGAAGACAGGATCATTTCATGTATATAATACATTCAACTTCCTTGAAACGTCTTGAGATATGTTTCGAGTATGGCTTAAAACGACCTGAGGATATTTTTTATTGTAGTCTGATCTTACATGCTTCCTCACTCGAGTACTTCAAGATAGGTGGTTTTATACACGAGATCTTTGTGGGGAAAAGTCTAAACTCTCTGGTTGAAGCTGACTTCAGAATTAAATTACGTAAATTTGATTTCCCTTCACCCGATGATTGCAATTTATACGTTGAGGCAGTTCGTGCTTTTGACTGCGCGAAGATCCTAACTTTATCAAGCGATGCTATGTGGGTAAGCTACTCTATTTTCTAGGAGCATTAATGAGTTTTATATCAATATATTAGACTGGATCACTAACATTTGATATTAACAGGCTCTTAGCTGTGCAACTGTCAGCTTGTCGACCGAGTTTAAGCGATTGGTGAAATTGGAGACGTACATTTATTGTTTTCATTGTAACGCATTACGACAATTCATTCAAAGCTCAAACAATTTAGAAGATCTTACGATTTATCAGGTTGGTTAAAGACATCTGGTAAGCAATAGTGTGTGTGTATACAGTTTTTGGTAATTAAACATTGACTAGAGTAATTGATGATGCATTTTTTGTAATGCCAGCGTGCAAATTTTCCGGATCGAGTTCATGATGCGATAAACTGGATAGCTCCTTTAGAAGTTCCGAGATGCTTGTCAAACACCTTGAAGAAGGTTGTACTAGATGTTTATTTGGGTTTTGAAGATGAGCGTGAGACTATACGTTATATGTTAAAGCATGGAAGTGTTCTTGAATATGTGAAGATAAATCTTGATCTATTCTTCGACGACGTAAAGTTAGACATCCTTAAAGATATATGTAAGTTCCCAAGAAAGTCTCCGGTTTGTGAAGTTGAATTCGTCGTTGATGTCAACGGTCCACCATATCTAGAAAGGATCTCAAACTCCAATTCGGTCTCGGGTTCGAATGACAATGTGATTGCGGCGGAGGAAACGGTTGGTGGTTGCACGGTTGAGCAACCGGAAAAAGTAGCACCAATTCCAGTAAGGAGCTCAAACTCCAATCCGGTCTCGGGTTCGAATGACAATGCGATTGCTGCGGAGGAAACAATTGGCGGTTGCATGGTTGAGCAACCGGAAAAAGTTGCATCTGTATTGCCGCACAGCCAGTGACATGGAAAACATTTCCATTTCCAAGATTTTGCAAAGACTGATGATTAAGTTTCAAGTTTTTTAATTCTAAATATGTTTGGTTGAACTCCACCTGACCCAGAAATTGAAGCCATTACTTGAACTGCAAAATTGTTGGTTTTATTTTATTGTTATTTTTATTTTTTGGAGGAGGGCAAATCAAGGGACATCATATCAGGAGGAGGTGAGGTTTGACTTTACGGAGGTCGAATATGGAAATTCGACTTTTATAAAGTCACAACATCTGACGTGACATCATATCATGATGTGAGGTTTGACTTTATAGAGGTCGAATATGGACATTCGACTCCCGTTAAGTCAAACCTTTGTATGAGATTCGATTTTCTTGGGAGTGAACGTCATTGTCATGCTTGGAAAGTAACCGAATATGGGCATTCGACCTATGAAATATCAAACCTTATGAGGTTCGCTTTTTTGGTGATTAAATGTCATCGTGGTGCTTTTGAAAGTAGGTTCGATGAGGTATCATTCAAATCCGCCTCAATCATATTACGGCATTTTAGTGTAAATATTGCTGTCTCACAACAAAATTACAATAGCAAAGTGATACGAGAAATTCTTACATCATTGATCATTACATTATGACTCGTATCAATCAATTTATCATACATAATGATCAATGATGTAAAAGTACTGTATGTTGTATCACTTTATCGTTACAGTTGAATGTAATTATGTTTAATTCACACTTGAAGAAGAAAAAAAGTTATTTTCGTTAACTCCGAAAATGTGAAGAAAATTGAAATTTTGATACCCTTCCGTAGGATTGAGCGTGTCAAGTTGATATTCTCTAATACTCGAGCTCGATCGAGCCGTAAAAGGCGATATCGATCTCAGCTTGTTAAGCACTCGATGTAACTTGATTTGATTCTTATGTTTGATTGTTTTTTTAGAATTTATTTAATTTTTCAAAACATGACACGAAAAAGACCGACTCATCTGATACTCGACTAATATTTAAATATCAATATTAAATATTATCCAAAATTAAATTTCACAAATCAAATTACCTTGATTAAAGCGAGTCACTCGATCACTACATTTTGAAGCTCAATATCGACTTTATTAATTATTCGTATACAGTAGCTCAACTCTAGCTCAAATTGGAAAAAACTGAATCGAATCAAATTTATTCACGAATCGAATACGAACATGTCACTAATTTTTTTTGAAAACTAACATGTCACTACTTTAATGTGGAAATATACCCAGGTACTTTAACTGGTATATTCCCGCCTGTGGAATGTGAAGCCAAAACCTAACCCCTTTTCCCAAGCTTTATTATTTTTTTCAAAAAAATAAAAAGGGGGTTTTGATTACCAAATTTGAGGCCAAAGAGCTTTGGATATGATATCAACAGTGTTGAGGAGCTTTTTTATGTGAAGGTAACAGCTGAATCTACTGCTATGATACTTCATCCTGTTTATAGGTACGATTTAATTTTATTCGCAATTAATCGCTTGTTAATCTTTGAAATGAAGAAAATTGGGGCTGAAAATGGATGAAATTGCAGTAGAAAAGAGGCTATTTTTATAGTTCATATAGTGTTTGTATAGTTTAATTTTCCCCAAATTTTCGTCAATCTGTTTCTAGATTTTCAGTAGCAAGTGCTCGGGTTAGTGTTTGATATTAACTAGTTTAAGCTGCATTCAAATCAGCTGAATCTGATAAGAAATCGAGAAGAAATCTTCATAAATCTTCTAGGAAGAGACAAAAAAGCACCACTCTTGATTTGGTTGTTGATAGGATAAGTGATTTACCGGACCCGAATCTGGGTATTATTCTGTCTTTTCTTCCCACCCCAAGGAATGCTATAGCCACCTTCACTCTTTCAAAAAGATGGCGATTCATGTGGAAGACGGTCCATAATCTTGTATTCTTTCATTTGGGTCGTAGGGAAGGCGATGATATGAGATTCATTGAATTCGTTAACCGTGTTTTGCTTCTCCATGATGCTACATTGCTAAATAAGTTTCTTTTGTTCTGGAAACCTAGGTGTAATTTAGTTCATTTAAGATCTTGGATCAAAACCGTGATTACAAGAAATGTCCATGAGCTTGCTATAGGTGTTGAGACTCGTGTTGGTCCGGATAGTAGGCCTAAACCAATTAAAATGCCGATAAGTGTTTTCAACTGTGAGTCATAACGGTATTTGGAGTTAGATAGCGGCATTTATTTTTCTGAAGCAGACGTGATTTTCCTTCCAAGACTTGAAGGTCTAGAGCTTGTTAAAGTTGATTTCGAGTCAGAAATGGTTTTTGAAAAACTTATTAGCGGATGTCCGGTGCTGAGCTTTCTGCACCTAGAAGTGGACGTTGACTACATGTTAGATTATTTTGGAAAAAATTATGGCGATTTTACGTATAGGATTTCTTCAACTTCAGTGAAACATCTTGAGCTGTGTTTTTGTTATAATTTGGAAGAGCCACGTGAAGATAATTTTTATTGCAGCCTGGCGTTAGAGACTCCCTCACTTGAGTACCTCGGGCTAGGAGGTTTTTTATATGAGATTAATGTGCAAAAATGCCTAAGCTCTATGGTTGAAGCAGAGTTCAAAATCGAACTACATGATATTGATTTCTCTGATCCCAGTATCTGTGATTCAATCGTTGAAGTAGTTCGCTCTTTTGACTGTGCAAAAATTCTAACTTTATCAAACGATGCTATGATGGTAAGCTACTCTATTCTTTAGGAGCATTAACGAGTTGTATATCAATATTAGACTTCTACTCTTTCGTTTGTGATGTTTTTTTTTGCCTACATTGGATCACTTATGTTTGATCTTTTCAGGCTCTTAGCCAAGCTGAAATCAGTTTGTCGACTGAGTTTAAGAGATTGGTGAAATTGGAGATGGCGATTGCATGTTGTCATTGTTGTGTCTCATTACGGGATTTCATTCATTGCTCAGACAATTTAGAAGTTCTTACAATTATTCAGGTTTGGTAAATGAATCTCAAAAGCGTGTGTCACACAGAGTACACGAATTTTTTGTTCATTAAACAACATTGCCAAGTAATAATGATTGTTGATGCGTTTTCTTTGATGTCAGTATCCTAGAGGCGATTTTCATGTTAATCACTCGGACTGGAAGGCTCCTGCGAAGTTCCGAGATGCTTGACAAACAGCTTAAAGAAGGTTGTATTTGATGTTTATTGTGGTAATGCCGATGAGCGTGAAATGATACGTTATATGCTAAAGCATGGAAGTGCTCTTGAACTTATGCAACTTAAATGTGAGAGGGACACCGCAAAGTTCGAATTGCTACAAGAGATATGTTTCCAAGAAAGTCTCCTGCTTGTGAGGTCGAATTCATTGTTGATCAATGCATTCCAGATCGAGTTGTAACCAGCCCAAATTCTCATTCGGTCTTGGGTTCGAACTAAAACAATCGGGTCAATGTGATCCGGGGGAGAAAACAATTGAACAACCAAAAATGATTGCATCAGTAGCCCCGCACGACCAGTGATATGGAGAACATTTCGTAGATTTTACTCATGATTTGTTTTCGAGTGTGTTTGAAGACACGGAATGATGATTGTGTATCTGTTTCGAATTGTGTTTGAAGAAATTGATCCATTACCTTCATTGGATGCCTTACTTCATGATAGTTTTGTAAACTGTTCTTTGTTCTTTTGGCACGGATATATCGTTGAACGAGTGTGTTTTCACTTGTAACTTGTCTACGAAAAACAAAACACTCAACCATATCCGCACTAGGAGTGTATTCGAGCAGAGTCGGGTCGGTACTTCCTTGAACTCAAACTCGACTCGACTAAAAAAACTCGGGCTCGTGCTATCAAAAGGCACGATAGAAGTTGATTCATCAAGTACTTGATGTAACTCAACTTGGCTTGTACGCTAGATTATTTTTGTAGAATTCATGGAATTTTCATAAAGTTCGAGCTCGACTGATCTAATACTCTACTCGACTAATAATTTATGACTTGTATATATCCATTTTAGTAATAATTTTTATAAATATACTTAATTAAATAATCATTATAGCTCGATTAAATAGCGAGTTACTTGATCACAATATCTTAAAACCTGAGATCGGTTCGGTTGATTATTCGAGTAGCTTGACTCGAGTTCAAACTAAAAAAAACCTGAATCGAATCAAACTTCTTTACGAGTCAAACATGAATAGCTCAACAAGTCAAGCTCGAACTCAAAGACAGCCGAAACGAATCAAACTTCTTTACAAGTCAAACACAAATAGCTCAACGACTCAAGCTTGAACTCGAAAAAACCGAAATGAATCAAAAAAAATTACGTGTCATATATGGAAAACTCAACAACTCGAGTTCAAACCGAATAAAAAATTAAAGAAAAAAAAACTAAACGAATCGAACTTATTTACCAGATTCACTTACATTACCATAATTTATTTTTCCATATTATATTTTAATTTCCCGCCTATGAACCGTGAAGCCAAAACCTAAAATTAATCTCATTTCCCGGCCTTTAATTGTTCTTATCATTGTTCATCATTCTCACAGCCTCTCTGCAACTAATTTGATATTTCCATTTTAGCTTGACGTTGTATGTTTTGCATTGGATGCCCCATTTTTCGTTCATCAAAGCCAAAGATCTTGTTTATGCTATTATTAACGGTGTTGAGGAGCTCCAATTTGTCAAGGTAATCGCTTAATCTACTGCTGTGATTCTTCATCTTGTTTATAGGTTCGATTGTTTTGTATTCGCAATTAATCGATTGGTAAATCCTTTTCACAGATAGCTACAAAATTAGGTCACGTACAAAATTGGGGCTGAAATTGATGGAATTTCAGCAGAGCAGAACAGGGCCTATTTCCGTAGTTTATCCAGTGTTTGTACAGCTAATTTCTCCCTAATTTCTTGTTAATCTATCTCTACTTTTGCCTTGATTTTCATTTGAGAGCTCGTTTCACTTCGTTTATATTAGATTAGCACAAGTTTAAGTTATTCCAATCAGCTGAATCCGATAGGATTAGGTAGGTAAGGATGAAGCGAAGAAAATCAAGGAGAAATGTCCATAGTAATTCTAGGAGACAAAAAAAACAGCATTCCTGATTCAGTTGATATGATTAGCGCTTTACCGGACCCCATTTTGGGTTCGATTCTGTCTTGTCTACCTACAGAGGAAGCTGTAGCCACCTACGTTCTTTCCAAAAGATTCCAATTCATGTGGAGGGTAGAACGGTATGAAGGTGAAGATATGAAATTCGTTGAATTTGTCAACCGTGTTTTGCTTCTCCATGATTCGTTCAATTTGTTTTGGAAACCTAGGTGTATTTTATCTCATGTCAATCCATGGATCAGAACTGCAATTACGAAAAATGTCCAAGATCTTTTGTTATGTGTTGAGACCGGTGATGTACCAGATAGTAGTCCTGAACTGATTGAAATGCCGATAAGTGTTTTGAACTGTGACTCACTACGATTTTTTGGAGTTAGACGGTGGCATTTCTTTTTATGTGGAGGACGTGATTTGCCTTCCGAGACTCGAAAGTTTAAAATTTTTTCCGTTGACTTCAAGTCTATGAAGGCTTTTGCAAAGCTTATCAGCGGATGTCCAATGCTGAACTTTCTACTCGTACATATTGACATTGAATACATGATAGATTATTTTGGAAGAGGAGATCATGATTTTACGTATATAGTATCTTCAACTTCCTTGAGACGCTTTGTGCTATGTATCAATAAAAAGGAAGAGCTGCACTTTCTGATTTTTTATTGTAACCTGATGTTAAAGACTCCTTCACTCGAGTACCTCACGATAGATGGTCATCTACATGAGGATTCATGTAAAAGAAAGTCTAAGCTTTCTGGTGGAAGTTAACTTAATGATCGATTTGCGTGAAGATGATTTCTACGAAACCGACATTTGCAATGCGGTCATTGATGTAGTTCGTGCTTTCAATTGTGCAAAAACTCAGAATTTATCAAGCGGTGCTATGTGGGTAAGCTACTCCTTTTCTCTAAGAAGATTAATGTTTTGTACCTCGGTATTGGACTTCTACACTTGTGTTTGTCAATGTTGTTGCCTACGTCGGATCACTAACGTTTGATATCATAAGGCTCTTAACAATGCCACAATCAGTTTGTCGACTGCGTTTAAGAGATTGGTGACATTCGTGATAGAATGTTATTGCAGTCATTGTTGCTTATTACAAGATTTCACCCAATCCTCACACAATTTAGAAGATCTCACGATATATCGGATTAGTGTTTACAAGAGAGTACGGTTTTTGTTAATTAAACAATGTTAAGTATAATTATTGATGTGTTTTCTGTGATGTCAGGGTGGTAGAACCGATAGTCATTCGCTTCACTCAAACTGGAAAGCTCCTGTAGAAGTTCCAAGATGCTTGTCAAACAGCTTAAAGAAGATTGAAATTCATGTTTATTTTGGTTTGGCCGATGAGCGTGAAATGATACATTATATCCGAAAGCATGGAAGTGCCCTTGAACTTATAAAGAATGCATTAGATAGAAACAGGGAGGACGAAAAGTTTGAGTTGATTCAAGAGATTTGTAAATTCCCAAGAAAGTCTTCAGCTTGTGAAGTTGAATCATGATTGATCGGTACAAGCCAGATCCTGTTGTAGCAAGTTGAAACTCTGATTCAGTATTGGGCATAAACTCGAATAATCGAGTCATTGTGATTAAGATGGATGGTGTGATATGGAGACTTTTTAGAGCAGACCTAAATTTAGGGATTTTATTAAAGGAGGTCATGTTATAATTACAGCATAAGTTTTGATAAATTATTATGTAGGATAATATTGGTGATTGGCAGATTAACGAGGTTTAATAATTAATTGGTAGCTTTAATGAATCTTTGCACATGTGTTTGATAAAATGCTTGACATAGTCCCTTTTTTGGGTGGGGGTTGGGGGTAGGGGTTCGGGATTTTATATTAGGGACATGATGAAGTAAATTAAACATTTTGACATGAAAATTCACAACCTGCGGTTTCTTATTTATGTTGGAAAACTGTAACACTAGTGTTTTTCCGTGTAAATAATGTACAACGTCCGTCCCATAAAAAAGTATCTACATTTTACCATTCATATTGATTAAGAAACTCAATTAATGTGTTGTGTTTTAGTAGTAATATACATATATACCTCTATCTTATAATTAATGTTTGATTTGGAATATGAAATGAACATACAACAATAAATGTTAGGTTAGGGTATGTTTGGAAAAATAGTATTAAATCGTGTATTGGTTTTCTAAATTGACATTTTTTTGGGACAAAACTTTTTCCAAATGTAGACACTTTTTATATGACATAGGTAGTATGTGCATAGAATAGAGTGACCAGATTTTTTTTTTTTTTTTTTTTTTTTGATAAGTTAGACTCGAATTGGATTTAATAAAGCTATTAAGAATCCTAAAAGATTGTGAATAGCTACACTAAACAATTTTATTGGCTTGTATTTGATAAGAAGACTCATAAGATGGAATGGTGTGATAAAAATGACTTGCACATGAAAGACATTAAGACACTATTTCTTTGATGAAAAGTTTAATTTTTTTTAGGGAAATAAAGAATGTATTCAACTAAATTCGTCGAACAAGCGGATAGAACATCATCCAAAAGGAATATACAACTAATGCCGGACCACCGGCCGGACTAACCCCCGGAGCACTACCGGACTACCACCGACCTACAACTAACTATAAAACAAAATAAAAGACATAAAAATAGGGACAGAAGATAAGATCTTTGGGGAAAACCCCTGAAACCGCCAAAGTCTAAAAAACTCCTTAGAGCTAGCATTGGCAACGGTAACGAAAGGAGAAGAACCATGCTATTGTAACAACGTTGTTTCTATCAATATCTTTTTCATAACATATTTTTCTATGTCCTCTTAACATATTCTTAAGATGTTTGAATTTCGTATAGTAGCGACTTCTTTCAGTTGTTTAGTATAATAGCAAACCTGTGATTTTGAGCATTAGGTTACCTGATTAATATCACCACTCATCTCTTAGGTCAGGCGGAGTGAGAAACCTTGTGGTTAGGGTTTAACGATTTAAGAGGAAATTAGAATATTCATGTGTATAATATAATTCTTATTAAATCAATACATATAGTTTAGTATAATCCGTTTCAAGCATAAATTTAAAATGTGGATAACCAAATCTGGTAATTTTAGTGTGGTGATTCCATTCTATACGACAAATAGAAGTCCTAAACCGTTTATACATTGATTCCGTTTCTTTGACAAAATTTGCAAAAAATCACACATTAGGGGCAGAAATGCGAATTCCGACACTATGCACGATACCTACGTTGAAGTGTCAGTTCTTAGCAGCTAGGTATACTTAGAGCATCCACAATAGCAAATGCTATTTTCTTCGCACACTGACACAAGGCTGACAAAATTTTATTACTATTTTAATAAAAAACATTTAGCTTGTACAATGACCGTTTGGTTCACCGTAAAAATAAAAGAGGAGGGATGTAAGAAAGAGTCTTTTTGGTGGGAAAATTCTGAAAGGAAGTAATATTTTATTAATTTTAATACCTAAAACAGTGTGCACTAAGGTGGTGGTGGGAGGGGGTAGACACCCTTCCACTTTCACTTTTGAACTCCCCAGAAGGTGGTGGTGTAGGCCATTGTAATTTTTTTTTTACAATTTCTGACAATTACTGACAATAATGGGATTTTTAAGGGTGAAGTTTTATGCCATTGCCGATGCTCTTAGGTCAATTTACAGGAGCGATTAATTCTAAGTTAAATCAAAGCAGAGATTAAAGCCTCTATCTGGCAAATATATATAATGTGATTGAATTGCAAATACAATCAAAATGTACTTAGAGTTTCTTGAAACCAACTTTCAACAATAGTGCAATATGCACTGACTCTCTCTCAATAATGGTTTCCAAGAAGGAGAAACAGAACCCGCCTCCTCCTAAACCAGAGGAAGAAGAAGAAGTCGAGGAAGAAGAAGAAGAGGAGGAGGAGGAGGAAGTCGAGGAGAAAGAGGTGGAAGAAGCAGGCCATCAAGAAAAACCACAACCTTCATCATCGTCGGAAACTGAATCAGAATCAGATGAAGATGACGATCAATCGACAAGCCATCCAACTCAGCCTTACGTTACAAATCCCTCCGTCCAAAGGCAAGCCACCCCACCACCGGAGGCAGTGCCGAATTCAGGTTCAGAGGAGGAAGAAACAGAGTCTGAAGAAGAAGAAGAAGAAGAAGCAGATCCGGCCTCTGAATCGCCTCGTTCTGCTACCGCTTCTGCTTACACGGTTAAGCCAATTACTACTGTTCCGGTTAACTCAAAAGTTTCTAAACCGACGCCAAAACGCCCCTTGGAATCCTCAAAGAACGATGTTAAGGGATCAACAGATGGAAAAAAGGCGAAAACTGGTGAAGAAAATGATAAAAAGGGGAAAAGTGCCGTCCCTGCTGGAAGGGTTTGGAGTGAAGAGAATGAAATTGTGGTGCTTCAAGGGATGATTAATTACCAGAAACAAAAAGGCCCTTTCCGTTCTGCTGATACCGGGGTTTTCTATGAGTTTATTAAAGGTAAACTTTGGGATGGAAAACAGGACTTGGTAAAGGATGAGTTAAAGGATGACGATGAGGAAGACTTCTTGTCAAAGTTTCCAACTTTGAGCAAGTCCTTTGATTCAGAGATGGGGTTTTCGAAGGATAATTTGCATTTGATTGGCAGCCAGAAGGCAAGGGAATTAGAAGAAAAGTGGAAGCAGTTGCATTTGGAAGAGATGGATGTGCTAGCCAAAAGGTTAAACTTGAAGCACGTGCAGGTCAAACCATGGTTCAAAGTCTTGGCCGAGTCGGAGATGACTCGCAGCTTATCGGAACAAAGTTACGGATTCATCTCGATTTAGACATGACTCGGGTATGTATCGACCTGACTCGGCAAAACTCGGCCTAACTCGGCCGAGTCAATCCGATATCTACAGTGACTCGGCCTGAGATTTTTTTTTCAAATTTTTTAAATCATTTTATATTGGAGAAAACCCGTCTCGCCCGAGGCGATACCGATACGCGACGATACATGTGAATCAGTGGTCTCCGAGTCGGTTACCGCGACCGCAACTTTGAACCATGGATCAAACTTGTGTTGTATGCAATGAAGAAGCAGTAATTGGTAATTCTTGGGATATTCATAGTATTTTGGAGATAGTGATATATGTGTTTTTCAATTTTCAGGCATGATTATTGACGATACGGGATTTCACCCTCCACGTCGAATAATCTGATTGGTCCAGCTGGCATGTAGAAAAGTCTATGTTAATTATACGCATCGGATCGAATACGAGGCATACCATTGAAGACCGCAGCAACCGGCAGATTCGCAAGTGTCCCACCTCGATCACCCATGTCGGTATGCGTCGAGTCGAGACCAAGGCCTCCAGCCCAGATTCTTAGGCCCACCATCCAGCAGGTTACTTGGACAAGGGGGCAAGGCCCATTAAAGGGTATTTATGTCAATAGACCAAACTGCCTAACTTTAGGGTGAAGGAGGACACGTGCCTATAAATACATAGCTCCAGGAACTACGTAAGGCTTCGATTCCCGGACATTACATGAGATACGTAGGCAATCCAAGATACATTCTTGGACTCGCCCATATAACACCAAAAACACCATCTTTATCGTCTTGGCCTTGCATATTCTTCTTCCTAACTCACCCTTAGATTACACGTGTCCCTCGTTTTACCGGTGGTGCATTATTCAACATCATCATTTGGCGCTAGAAGGAGGGCCTTCTACCGGTGAGTGGATAAAGATATCGCAATGGCACCCCCAGCAAAGAACAAGAAACCGACGAGCAGTAAAAACCCGCAGATCGAATAACACACGGATGTAGATCCAGCAGGGGTTCCATCCTAGATTGAGGAAGTCCCCACTGGATCTAGACCCGTAGTTGTAGAACCACCCATGCCTCAACTTCCCCCGCTGTTGCAAGATATGGCTGACCACTTAGCGTCTCTAGACGAGGACGCCCTGAAAAGAGTGGTTGCCTCAGCGTTTATAGGCAGAGGAATTTGTAATACCCCCGAGGAACACCTGTTAGACCCACCGGGTCAAATGGAGCTTGAGAATGCCAGGGGGAAGAAACCTGTCGATCCTCAGGAAGAGTGTGAGGACGAAGTAGAAGTCAGCATAACCAAGAAACGTCCTGGGCACGAAAAGCAACAACGGCAGGTCGAGGAGAGTATTCGAAACGAGTTCAATCGTATCGTAGGGAAAGAACATGTCACAGAGTGGCTTGAGTCTCCATTTAGCCCCGAGATAGAGATATACACGATGCCCGAGTCATTCAAGCCACCCAAGATGGAACCTTATGATGGTACTACGGACCCAGAGGACCATCTATATCGGTATATATCGTTGATGAGATTGAGAAATGCAAACGACGCCATGAAGTGTCGTGCCTTCAAAACGTTGCTCACAGGTCAAGCTCGGGAGTGGTTTCATAAGCTACGGCCCGCGTCGATCTCGAGTTTTCTACAGTTAGGACAGAAATTTCGAGATGCTTTCATCGGAAACAAGAAGTTACACCTCAGTGCTACCCACCTCATGAACATCAAGCAAGAGAAAGGGGAATCGACCATTGATTTTATGAGACGCTTCAATCTCGAGGCCATGGAAGTGCATAACGCCAGTGATGCACTGCAGGTTAACGCCTTTGTTGGAGGTCTGCGTAATATGAAATTATATGACAAGTTGTCCAAGAAGATGCCCAGTGATATGGACGAATGTGTGAACATAGTCCACAAATTTTGCCAAGGTGAAGAGGCAGTGCGTCTGCACACCATTTCACTTGGTCTCAACTCGAGGAACGATGCCCGAAGCCAGATCAAGGGTCAGCCTAGGGGTCGGAATGAAGAAGGAAAGTCCAACGTGTTCGATCGATTGGCCGTACCGATCACGGATCGGCTCGGGAAGAAGAGAAATTTGAAAGATCGAGATTTCATACCTCTCAACCGATCTCAGGGGGAGGTGCTAGCTATTATTGTCAAGAAAAACATTGCACGAACACCGAAACCAATGTCCAAAGATCCTGAGAAGAGAAAGAATACCCACAAGTATTGTGACTATCACAAAGATGTGGGGCACGACACAGAAGAATGTTTTGATTTGAAGAGAGATATTGATGCCTATATTCAAGAGGGTCGGTTGGACGAGGTGATCGACAGATCCGAGAAGGACGAGCCAAAGGGTCGTCGAGAGTATAAGAGAAAAAGTTATAACGGAAAGAGAGATCGATCGCCGCGTCGAGATAATCAGAGGCGACGGGATAGATCATCCGAACCGACCTACAGAGATAACCGTCGGGATGATCGTCGAGAAGATTTGAATCGAGACCCTCATAGGGATAACCGCATCGGGTATGACGTCAACACGATTGTTGCTGAACACGAGTCAGATCGACCTCGATCCAGTCGACAACCTACAGACAGATCGAGGGAATCGAAGAAGCTTAGGTTCACAACGGAGGTGGGTTATGGACCCAAAGATGATATTCCGAGCTCCCACAGTCACAGTGAAGGATTAGTAATAGAGGCAGTGATAAGCCGAGGTCGAGTAAAGAGAGTTTGTGTCGATAGTGGAAGTGCAGTTAACATCCTTTACCACTCAGCCTTCAAAGCCATGAAGTTGAAAGATGAGGACATAATACCGTTGTCAACCCCTCTATTTTGGATTTACAGGACAGGCCATCCATCCTGTCGGATCGATTAGTTTGCTGACTACAGTTGGAGATGGAGAAAAGGGCAGAACTATGGAAATGACTTATGTCGTGGTTAAGGCTCCATCGGGTTATCACGCTATATTAGGTCGACCTGCTCTTTACGACCTAAGAGCTATTATTTCTACATTCCACAATAACATGAAATTCCCCACCTGGTATGGTACCCATGAAGTGAAAGGAGATGTCGAAGTAGCCAGGAATTGTAGTTTGGTCACAATTAAAGGGAAAGGTGTTGGACTAGTGCCGGTAGAGGAATTAATACCTTTGGAAGAGAGGATCGGAGCTGGGTCTCCGTCGATCCGACAGAGGAGATCCGTGTTTGGAAAGAAGAGGAGGGCCATGGGGTTCACATCGGGAAGTGGTTGTCACACCCCGACATGAAAGCCTTGGTCGACCTCTTGGTTGAGTATCGAGATGTGTTCGCATGGAAAGCAGACGACATGCCAGGCCTATCGGCAGATATAGCTGTGCATCGACTAAATGTCGACTCAAAAAAGAAGTCGATACGGCAGAAGAAGAGGAATCTCGCCCCTGAGAAGAAGGAGGCAGTAAAGAAGGAAGTTGAGAAGTTGTTAATTGCTGGAATCGTCAAAGAGGTATTCTATCCGGATTGGTTAGCCAATCCAGTTTTGGTTAAGAAGCCAAATGAGAGCTGGTGAATGTGCGTGGATTTTACAGATCTCAACAAAGCGTGCCCTAAGGATTCGTATCCGCTCCCAAAGATTGATCAGTTAGTCGGCTCGACACTGGATTTCGAGGTATTTGGATTTCTCGATGCATACAGGGGATATTACCAGATCTTCATGGACCCCCAGGACTCAGAGAAAACCGCCTTCATAACAGAGTTTGGCACGTCCTGCTTCGTGACGATGCCCTTCGGTTTAAAGAATGCAGGAGCTACTTATCAAAGAGCTGTTAATAAAATTTTCAAGGGACTGATAGGTCGAAATATGGAGGTTTCTGTCGACGATTTATTGATCAAGAGCAAGTCCATGGGACAATTTCTTGTCGATGTCAGAGAGGTTTTCGAAGTGCTGCGGGCTGCAAACATGAAGCTCAATCCGAAGAAATGCACTTTTGGGGTTCGATCTGGGAAATTTTTAGGCTATATGATATCGAGAGATGGAATTCGAGCTAATTCAGATAAGATCGAGGCCCTCAAGAACATGCCTGCACCTCGTAACGTAAAAGAAGTACAACGATTGACGGGTCGGATGGCGGCCCTCAATCGCTTCTTGTCGATAGCAGCGCAAAGGGCCCTACCCTTCTTCAAGATATTAAAGAAGGCGAGTCCGTTCCAATGGGATGAGAAATTTCAGAAAGCGTTCGATGATTTGAAGGAGTATTTGTCTGATTTACCAACACTGTCTTCACCTCGGGAAGGAGAGAAACTCCTGGTTTATCTAGCAATCTGCGAAGAGGCTGTGAGTGCAGTGTTGGTTCGAGAAGGAGACCAGGGACAGATTCCAGTTTATTTTGTTAGTAAGGCATTGCATGGAGTTGAGATCTGGTACACCCCTTGACAGCGCCTAAACCTATCCCTGAGAACGGTGCCAGAAATCTGACAGACGTTTCCTGGTTTAAACGATCCTAACCGGCAGTGTACCGGGTCAAATTGTAGCTCTAGTCTGGTGAGTCAGAGTGTCGAATCCTCAGGGAACTTGGTAATTTCTTTTACGTGTGGTTAAATACCAAAGAGCTGTTATTAACTCGATCTAAACCGCAATTTTATAACACAGATCACTACTATTCTAGTCAACATAAAATAAATACGTAATTTAAAAGTTATTCTAATATAATATATATAGATATATAAATATATATAGATGTACATAAATTGCAAAGTATATATATAGATATAAATATATAGGTACCAATATATTAAACAGATAATTTTAGAGAACTGGCCAAAACTTATATAATTGGTTTATACGATCTTTTCGATTAAATGAAATGTGTTCGATCTCTCCTTTTATTTTAGGTCCAATTGAGTAAATGAAACGGTGCACTCTCGAGGTAAACAATTCCTCCTCACGAGCGTATGAAATTGTCATATGTCCATTGCATCGGTCCAAGGTCCACAATCGTTACGGTTTTTCCGAACGAGGTCCCGAGTACAAATCTACCTTTAGATAAAAGGAGTCATTCCGTTCGTCAAACGGTCAATTTTATTTTAAAGGCTCCGGTTGTCAAAGCCGGACGATTCAACTTTCCGGTTTAAGTTTCAATTAACCGATGATTTAACATTATTACGATCTCGAGTACAAATTATAATAAAATTCATTTCTCCCAAAACAAATTTACCCCCGGGTAGAAATCGGATTCCGTTATCACGTTATTCACACGGCCAATTTTACCCTCCGGTTTTTCTATCTTTTATCTCATATCCTGACTACGAGGCGTCAGTTCATAATTAGATCATGAATTCCTCAGATCGATTAAATATGTCAATACGAATACGATTAAAATAGAAAAAGATTCAATTAACTCAATTTTAATCATTTTAACTTAACAACATTTCCTTAACGAAAAAATCGAAATAAAACCGATTACATAGTTTTGGCCAGTATTATATTTAGCCTAAAAACATTATAACAACTAAAAAGATGAAAATAAACATAAATACTTAAGAAAAGTTACCCGAATACGGCAGTTGATTCAGAAATCGTATTTTCCGGACATTACAACTTCTTCAGCAAAACCGACTTCCGAGATTTTCCCGAGCATTATAACGATACTAAAACTACATTATTACGGCGTAAGGCCTTATTTACAACTACTACTAAAAATTAAAAAGAAAAGATAGAGGAGATATATATATATATATAGGATGTATATATATTTTTTTGGTACTCTCCGCTCTGTTGCAAATGAGGCCCCTTATATAGAAGTTGGATCCTTGGCCGGACCGGTCCGGTATTAGGCCGGCTCGGTCCGGAATCATGATGATGTTCCCATGCTGAATACACTCCCATGTGCGTATGAGATATTTATTTTATATATAATTATTAAACTTCTAAAATTCATATCTCGAGTTCTGGACCTCCAAAAATTGCAAACGAAATGCCAAAATTAAGGTCTCGAGAAACTCTACAACTTTCATGAAGGACTCTTCTTCAGATAACGCCTTCTTGATAACCTCGTGTTCCTCCGAAGCTTTTACGGGATTTTTCTTAACCCAAATCGATTAGCCACTTGATCACTGTTTAAGTTGTAGACCTCCAATCTTCATAATTTAAATTGCATTGGAAAGCTTTCGGAAATATCTACAACTTTCGTGAAGAACACTTTTTCTGAAAATGTCGTTTTGATGAGCCATTCGTTTGTCGAAGACATTTCTCTATTACCACTTAACCAGATTGAGTGGCCACTTGACCACTTAGGCTATTTAATTGACCATTTAAGCTCGTGGCACTCTCTAAATCATTCCAGAGATATGATTATACTTTAATATGTCGATTCTCGGGGTCTCGGTTTATAAATCTGCAATAAAACATCACAAATACCCACGTAAATCTGACACGACACTCCGATTTACTAAAATCGGTACAAAATTACAACTTTTTTACTATTATTACTACTAACTACTCTAAATTATAAAGATTAACATTTTATACCAATTATATCATAATTTCATATATTTTATATAGAATTCGTTGATAAAACATATTAATATAACGTATATTTAATCATATAAAAATAATACATCAAATTACTCCCCACTTAGCTTTTGATCGTCCTCGAGCAAAAATAAGCGGTAATAAAAGATAGTATAATTTATCAGATTATAATTTATATTGTCAATATTATAAATATATTATCTATCTTAATTTAAAATCTTAAGAAGACAGAAAGAGTATATAAATTAAATAACTTAATAATCAAATATTATTTAAATAAAATTGTACATGTAATACTTAATAAGTATAAATAAAATATTAGAATTATTTTTAATCGCAACTATTATGAAATCCTGGAATCGGAAACTTGCTTAGGTAGTTGACAAAAATGGCTTATAGAGTTTAGGTTCAAGATGTTGGTTAATCGGAAAAAAGGAAATCAAAAAGAGAAAGAGGCAAGTCGTACGTACCTACATCTTCATATTCTTGAAAAAAACGTAATCTCGATTAGTAACATCCTCTTATTCCAACTATTTTTCAGATTTTCTATCTTCTCTTTTTTTTTTTTTAAATTAAGAACTAAAAGCGTGAGTGTGTGTAGAAAATCAAACTTACAGGCATTGCTTCATCAAGATTGATCGGAGTACTACTCTTTCGATCGAGAATTACAAGTCCGGTTTCCTTAAACTTGTAATAATTCCTGAGATCTTATGATTCAACTTTTTCTTTTTCATTTTATCTTGTGCCTTCATTCCCAGCAATAGGACATTTCGAGATAATACCCTAGCTGGACTACTATCATTAGGCAACCGGGAGCTTAATTACCTCATAGTGATATAGGACATTTCGTGATAATACCCTACTCACTCCAATCATTGGTAGCTACAACCGATATGTTCTTTTTATTTTTAAGTTGTTAATCACAGATAAGGAAGATACCTGATATTTGATTAATTCTGTGTAAATATGGTGCTTAGTTCTTAATTTAGAATATTAATATATCCGACTTATTACCAAAATCGACTATCTTGCAAGTGTCATGAGGTAAGATCGAATATACTAATACTTATCTAATTTTTTCAATCTCAGCATATACCAAAACTTAGCTTTTATGTCTCCATCTCTTTTCATAAGTACGTACAAACTTGCGGTATTTCAAGAAAATGTAGACCAAAATTAGCTATAGCTTGGTTATTTAATCACAATTGACAATTTCGAGTGAGGTCTTGATCACTCTAATCAAGGCTGAGGTAGGTTATTTGGCTATAGTTATATTTTTGTGGTGCCAAAAATCAACATACTTAGTCCAATTCCAAACTCATAATTTATATTGAAAATAATTCTAAAAAATTTTACTTATAAATATCAACATACTTATATAATTTTATAAAAACAATATCTAATATTAATTACTCAATTATATAAACTTAAAATCTTTTTAAAATCTAAATTAGACATATAATATAATTATTTTTAACTATTTTTCGAAAATTTTAATGAATTTTCTAACCTAACTCTACTCCCCACTTACGAAGTGGCATCGTCCCGATGTTCAATAAGTAGTAAAGAAGTAGGTTCGAAAATAAAATTAAAATTATCTATTAACGTTATTTTTCTGATTTTATTTTAGCGTATACTAATTATATCATTAAATAAAAAACAAACAACTTAAAAAACTAAGACATATATATTAAACAGGATACATTATTACAAACTTAAAAGAAAAACTTAACTTAACTAAAGTAACTTCAAACTTAACTTAATTTAACTTATTAAAACTTAAATATCACCAACAAACTATTCTCTAAATGGAAGACGAACAACCCGGTGTATCAACCGGTAGCAATCCAAACCGACTATCTCTAGACGGAAAAATTTCATCCGTCTCCAGCTCTTCTACTCCATTCAGAAGAATACACAAACGTGATATCATCCATGAATTAGGCATAGGTTTCCCCCTACTACCTCTCGTGATCGCAAACTCCAACACTGTCCTTTGAATCAATATACCCCAATCAACAAATACACCGAATGCCAAAGCAAAAAGTAGAAGCATTTCATTCTCAGCCAAACTTCCAAAATCCCAGGTGGGATAAACTCGAGAATTTATAAAATGCTTCCACGCCTTTAGATGTGGAAGTAGAGCTCGTGTTGACATGTCGTGATTTGTATCAAAAAGCGGGAACAGACATTGGAACGACTCGTGTACTTTATTCAAATGATTAGAGGGATTTTGTAGTCCCCATTGCATTTCAAAATGTGGCATCGTAACTGGTGGAATTTCAAAGATTTGGTTGATAATAGATGAAGAGAAGGGAACAGCCACTCCTCTTACTAGAACAATCTGAGTGATATCGACAATAGATGTCGTCATAAGTGCAGAATAAAATTCTCGCACTATTGAGACGTTTACCCGTCCTCTCGGTGTACTGACAAATTTTTTCCAACCAAAACTTCGAATCATCGTTTTTCCCCATTGATCAAGCTTGTCGAAATTTAAACCTTTCTCCAATAGGATTGGAGAATTTGCAAAATGATTGTGTAAAATGATACTCTCATTAGAAGCTTGAGATTCCGGATGATCCGGTGTATGAGGCTCGTAAGAATTAACCGACGGTGAAGAGTGGTTCGACATTTTTAAAGCTAGATGAAAAATAAAATTACAGTTGGAAGTAGATAGGCAGTGAAAGAAATGGTATACTTTCCCCATTCCCTGGCATCCTTTAAATAGATAGAAAGTAATACAAACGTGGATGAACGAGACAGACTCAAAAAATGAGTCATGCTATTTCCCTTCACGGATCGGGCCGAGTATAGGCCGGACCGGTCCGGCCTCATCCTACTTTTACTGAGGACAGAGGTGAAAGTCAAATTGAACTTTGGTTTTTTTTACTTCTCGTGCCTATTACTATCTATTTCCTCGAAGATACGTAGTAAAGGTTAATTTAACTTGATACGAACGCTTCTTGAGCTCCTCAAACGCTTGCTTGCAGTTTTCATCGAAATTGAACTCAACGTCTTCCTTGAGCAGAGTAGATAGGGGCTTGGCTACTTTGGAAAAATCTTGGATGAATCTCCTATAGAAACCGACATGTCCGAGGAAACCTCTGACTTCGCGTACATTCTTAGGATAACTCATCTTCTCAATGGCTTCTACCTTGGCCCTATCTACTTCTATACCTTTGGCGGACACTTTGTGGCCAAGAACTATCCCCTCATCGACCATAAAATGGCATTTCTCCCAATTGAGTACTAAGTCCTTTTCCGCACATCTAGACAACACCTGATCAAGATTATTGAGGCAGTCATCAAAGGATTGACCGAAGACCGAAAAATCGTCCATAAAAATCTCCATGCACTTTTCAACTAGCCCGTCAAAGATTGCCATCATACACCTTTGAAAGGTGGCCGGGGCATTACAGAGACCAAATGGCATCCGCCTGTAGGCGAATGTCCCATATGGGCAAGTGAAAGTGGTCTTCTCTTGGTCAACAGGGTCGATGGGTATCTGGAAGTATCCTGAATATCCATCCAGGAAGCAGTAGAATGAGTGCCCCGCCGTACGCTCAAGCATCTGGTCTATGAATGGAAGGGGAAAATGATCTTTCAGTGTGACCTCATTGAGTTTTCTATAGTCAATACAGACCCTATAGCCTGTAACGAGCCTCAATGCTATCTCCTCTCCCTTCTCATTTTTCTCAATCGTAATTCCACCTTTTTTGGGAACTACCTGAGTTGGGGATACCCACTCACTGTCTGCAATGGCGTATATGATACCCATATCTAGAAGCTTGATAATTTCCTTCTTGACTACCTCTTGCATGTGAGGGTTGAGTCTTCTCCGAGGTCGTCTAACTCGTTTTGCACCCTCCTCGCCTTGATTTTGTGCATACAGATGTCGGGAGATATCCCTCGGATATCTCCCACCCGCCATCCAAAGGCTTTTTCATTTTTGCGCAAGACGTCTAACAGTTTAAGCTCTTCTATACGAGTTAGCTTGGCAGAGATGATCAAAGGAAGCTTGTCACCTTCTCTTAAAAACACATACTTAAGATGTTTAGGCAACGGCTTCAGTACCAAATCTACGGGAGGATCCTTTAGACTTGATTTAAGATCACCACTCTTCAACTCAACATCGCTGAGCTTACTCAGTGGTCCTACTGCCAAGGCTTCTTCTCTTAGCCCATCCTCAAAATCACCGCTAACCGGTCTAGATTGACCACACCATGATTATTCGGATTATCGATCAATCGCTCATATTCTCGCTTCTACTGACCAAGACTTTCTTATCCATGAAGTCATTGAAGTCATCGACGTCTCCTCAATGGAAAAGCCGGTTGGAGAACCGGAGGGTACTTGAATAGATTTAGAAACGCTATAGCTCACCTCTTGGTCACCAACTCGGATAGTTACTTTCCCACCATCACAATCGATGAGGGCTCTAGCCGTAGATAGGAAAGGTCTTCCAAGAATCGAGGGACATTTTCATTTTTCTCCATATCTTAGACATACCAAGTCAACGGGAAAGGTAAACCTACCAACTTGAACCAATACGTCCTTTAGGATCCCCGAGGCTTTCTTTGAAGATCTATCGAACCGCAAGTTCATGGTAGTGGGTTCTAGAAGACTTTGTAAACCCAAACCGCTTGCAAATAGATAATGGCATCGGGTCACATAAAGAATTTGGAAAGACTAGGCCTCCCATCCGCAATGTGAGCACGAATTTCCCGGGGTCACCTCTTTTGATTGGTAAGTCCGGATAATTGATCATTGAACAATCCTCACCAATTGCCCGATCCATTTCTCGCTAACTTCTTCTTCGAAGAAACAACATCCTTTATGAATTTGGTGTACTTAGGCATCTCTACCAAGACATCTGACAATGGAAGATTTACCTGAGTATTTTTCAACAAATTAAGCACCTTTTCATACTTCTTATCTTCGCTCAATGGGATGTTGCTCTTTCTAGGTGGAAAGGGAAGCTTTTTCAAATCCTCCTCGGAAAATACTTTCTTCGAGGGCGAACTAACGGCCTTGTCTTCCAAATCTTTCCATCGAACTGTCTTTTCATTCTTTTTGCTAGTCAGGGGATCAGCCACCTGACTATCATTTAACTCATCACTCCTCAGGGGATCAGCCACCTGAGGATCCTCAAATATTTCACTTCTCGGGGAACAAACCCACCGAGGACTTCCAATTGATTCTTTATTCCTCAAGGGATCAACCACTTGAGGAATCTCAACTCTTTCTTCTATCGAGGATCGGCCACCCGATTTTCCTTCGCACCAAGGGGATGATGGGTGCTCAACTTCCCCTCCCCGCCTTACCAATGGCGGGAGGGGCTAGTGGTTTCCCCGGAAGCCGGGGGACCACCAACTTGAGAACCACTTCTCAAATTCATTGCACCGGCCTCTTCTCTACCGTATGGAGGTGAAGGTACCGGTCGGTGCATTGATCGTCGCTTAAATCGGCGTGAGCGACTTGACCGCCTTTTGGGTTTTTCTCGCAAAACCGGCGATGCCCCGGGGGTCTTGACGCTAGCCGCTCGGCCCAATTGCCCTATTTGTCTCTCAAGACTTTTTATTGTCCTCGCTTTGCTCCTCCAACTTGGTTTCGAAATTGTTGGATTGGGAGGGTCCTTGAGAGTTCTGATGATTTTGAGGAGTGGCTGATTGGACTGATTTGGAAATGTAGAATTAGAATTGGCGGGCCAATTCTGATTGAACCTTTGCTGTGGATTGGAAGAATTATAGCTTGGGTTCTGATTATAACCAGGGTTTCTATTGAAGTTCGAATTAGGATTAAATCCCGAAGATTGATTAAACCCTTGGTTTTGGAAACCTGTTTCCGCCCGAGAGAATTGGTTATTGAATCTCTCGATTTGTCCGGCCGAGAAAGCATTGACTTCCGCATTCCGCCCAATCATGGGACGAAGCGAGCGATATGCCCCATGTCGTCACATACTTGGCATGTGATTGGATTATGCCGTCCACGGTCATGAACGCATTGACTTGCCGAGCGAGAGGGGGAAGAAAATTGACATTGGCCGGTCATATGGCCGGCCGACAAAGATGCTTCACAATACGTAACTTGAGAGTTCCGTGAAAGTGAAGGAGCCCGATAACTCGGGTAGGGGCCGGTGTGAGAGGTCGTCGGTTGAGAAGGTGCCATCTCGCTTTTGCGTATGGCAACAAGACTTTGCATAGTCACCTCTTCGACCTTGGGGGGGGAGGAGGTGCTTGGATGGCTTGATAAGAGGGGCGTAGTTATATTTGGCAATGTCCTCGAACAACGCCCACCCCTCATCAGGTGTTTTCTTGAGAAATGCCCCACCAGAGGAACTATTGACCATGCCCTTGGTGAGCTCGGTCAATCCGCTGAAGAAAGTATGGACTTGCCTTTGCTTTGGCAAGCCATGATGGGGACACTTCCGCAGGAGAGACTTAAACCTTTTCCACGCCTCAAAGAATGACTCATTTTCCAGCTGACGGAATGTGAAGATTTCGTTCAGACAGTGGGCTGTTTTTGAAGGAGGAAAGTATTGAATCTCTGATTTGTCGGCGTCGGAACGAGCTTTCCGAATTGGGGTCCTGTGCGCCAAACGGACACTCGAGCCGAAAGTTATGGCCAAAATACTATCAAGTGCTAAAATGGACCCTTTTATCCTAAAATTTGATCGTGAAAGGTGTGGAGTCAGATGATTCAACCTAAGAAGCCTACCTACGACACTTACCTACGAAAAAACAGAAAACCTAATCGAAAATAAAAATAAAAACTAATGGCAGACAGGACAGACGGGCGTCCAATTAACTGGACGGGCGTCCTCCTGGAGGAAGAACTGGACGGGCGTCTGTATGACCGTACGCTCGTCCAACCGGAAATCGATTCGAACAGAGAGCAGAAAAAGAAACGATAACAGAAAACAGAGACTAAAACTCAAAAACAAAAGTCTATGCTACAACTAACAAGAACAAATATTAATTAACAGAAAAAACAAATAAGTAAAACAACTAAATCACCAACGAAAAACAGAAATAAAAACAAAAACCTAACCTAAATTACTAATGAAAAACAAAAACTAGACAACCGTCCGGTTCCCCGGCAACGGCGCCAAAAACTTGTCCCGGATTTTATCAATACAAAACAACAAGTAATAAACCGGTTAATCTCAAGTGCAAGGATCGTAGTATAGAGGCTATGCCGGGTCGATCTTACGGGGAACTAGACGAATGTGAACCCTAGCTTTTGTTTTTAACTAATTATTGTCACGAAAACTAACCTAAACAAATATTGCATAAAAGTAACTAGACAGAGGAGATTAATCCAATGCTAGGAAAGATTGAAAGCGATAAACTAACTAAACTAGAGTGCAGAAAAAGTAAACTAAAGCTAAACAATTCAAGTTTCAAGGATTAAAATCAAATTATAACGAACGAACAAGCAATTGATCCACCTATCCTATCAACATTCAATTCTAATTCGGATTAATTCGTGATCTCTACTCAAGTCGTGATTCACCTAATCGAAGGCATAAACTCCTACTCTCGTAGACAAGTTCGTTTCCTAATCTTTTATCTTTCGATGTTAAAGATTACGTCTTTCTAACCTAGGCGTGAAATCTTTCAATTTCTAATCTAGAAAATCAATCTAATAACTCTCGTTTTAGTTAGATCGAAGATCTATTCTTTTAGCATGGTGATCTAATGTTTATATGATTTTCATCAATAAAACAATCATAAAGCAAACATCTTTCGATACGACTTGCAATAAAACAATGTAAAGCATGATAAAAGAAACAAACTTGAGATAGAAACTCACAAATCAATCACGAATCAAACTCGAATTGTTGATGGACGGCTTCACAACGCTTGTTCAAGAGGGTTTAGCCTCTTAACATCCTTGTTGCAACTCGAATTGATGAAATAAAAGACATGAATCTATCTAATCTAATCTAGGAATTAAATTGCATAAAAGTAGATAAAAATCGTAGAAAAACGCAGCCAAGCGCCCCTAGGTTTTTAGGGTTCGAATTCGTGTCTAGGGTTTGAGAAATCGCGCCTATTTATAGATTTTTAGGTCGGTTTAGGCTAAGGCGGTGCTTGGACGCCCGTCCACTATCTTGGACGCTCGTCCGGCAGCCTTCGGACGGAGGTGAACGCTCGTCTATGCAGCGTTTGAAGGCTCTGAATGTAAATCGCACCTCTGAACGCTCGTTCGGTTGAGCAAACGCCCGTCCACCATGGACGGACCGTGGACGCTCGTCCATCGATGCTGGAACTCGATCTCTTGAGCATTATCTCTTCCTTCTTCCATCTTTATCCTTCTTTTCTCATCTCTATCTCGATTTAGCTCGAATTATATCAACATTTGATCATCAATTTAGCCTCCAACATGTATCTACATCACATTAAGACATCGCAAAACGTAACACAATCCAAATACTCATAAAACCATAATCAAAACACGTACACAACCTCATTTTGCGAATAAACTAATTAAAATCTCACTTGCTTAATAAATCATTTAAAACCACATTTCCTATGCAAATCATATGAATTATGGGGGAGAACATCATAAAATACAACGTTATAAAACGTATAAATTCACCCTTACCGTCTAACCGCTTGTCTGTGTGGGAAACCTCCTGAACTGCTGCTGCGGAGCCCCTCTGCCACTGCCCTGACTTGTTTCAAAGCTTCTTTTATTACCAACAACCACTGTAGCTCTCTTCCTGAAAGTCTCGACTTCCAAGGCTTTATTTAGTAGCTCTGCCATATTCTTTGTTGTAAAGCCTAGCATGCCCGACTGAATCCCATATGCCAAACCGTCCTTGTAACGGGCCATCTTTCGTTCTTCCACTTGCATCAACTCCGGATAAAACCTTCCTAACTCATTGAACCGATTTGTGTACTGGGACACTGTCATGTGATTACCTTGTTCAAGTTTCAGAAACTGACTGGCTTTTTCCGCTTGTACCGTTGCCGGAAAATACTCGTTGTAGAACATGGCTTTGAAAGCCGCCCAATCTGTGACTTTACCGTTGCTACTCTGAACTGCATCTATCCAAGACTCGGCTGAACCTAAAAGAAAACCGACCGCTAACTGGGCCATCTCTGTCTCAGGGACACCTATATTCCTACACGATTTCTCAAAACTTCTGATCCATTCCTCAGCCTTTGCATGTTCCACATTCCCATAAAAATCTTGCATACGGTTTCTTCTCAGCCTAGTGTGCCAATCTACTGGTGGTGCTGACTCAACAACCGGCCTAATTGGTGGGTAAACCGGAGGGTAACCATAGGGTATCTCGCCGTCGCTCTTCGAACCGGTGGCCCGAAAGGCCGATAGACCGGGGGATAACCAAGGGGTACCTGCGGCTGCTGCTGATAGTAATACGGAGCCTGATGCTCAGCCTGGTAAGGAGGATAATCTAGGTACTGCTGAGGATACTGCGGAGGGTACTGTGGCTGCTGAAAACCATACTGAGGGATAGCCTGCTGTGGTGCCTGTGTCACCGGTGGTGGATAGACAACCGTCCTCTGCTGAAACTGCCCCGACCTGGGCTGATACGAAGAAGGCCAAAGTGACGCCGCATGGTTAACCACAGGTGGAGGAGGTGGTGGTGGAGCCTGATGCTGAACCTGCTCCGGCTCAGGTGACGGTGTAGCTGTGCGAGGCGGCGGTGACAAACTGCGACGACCCCTAGAGGTTTCACCCCTCTCAGATGTCTGATTACCAAGAGCCAAAGTCCTCGATCTTGTGTTTCTACTCATCCTGACAACCAAGAGAACCAGAGTGTTACTAAGGATCTAAAGATAAGATTGAGTTAAACTCAAGGAATAGAAGCCTAAGGAACACGTGTCTCTGATACCAACTGTAACGCCCCGTTCCCGGATACCGAGCCCTTATCCGAAAATACGACGTTCGGCACATATATAAATAAAATTTAATTCATTTATACATGTAAGCCTACAATCAATACAATCAAAGCGCGCGGAAAATTAATGCTCGGGTAATAAATATCCATAAAGATACTAGAATAGAAAAAAGGTACTAAAAGTCGAAAGTGTATCAAATCAATACAACTGAAGTCCCTCGAAAGTCCAAACGAAATACTATGAAATAAGAAATAGAGATGAACACACGTCATCCCAAAGTACTATGAACAAAGTATATAAAACAGTGCATCATCTCAAATGTAAACAAAAGTGCAAAGAATGAAATATCATGTTCAGAGATCCTCCTCGGGAACATATTCCTCGTAATACTCGAAATCCTGTTCGCCTTCTCACCCCCGAGCACATACAACAGAAATGCACAAGGGGTAAGTATATAATACTCAGCAAGGAAGAGAAGTACGTTTAAGCTTAGAATATATATAAGGTTGAAGATTATTAGGTTTCAACTAAAAAGGCAAGACAGACTCGATTCTACGCATAAAGGTTACATCTCCCAATATGCCTAAACTCGTAACTACTTAGCTTATCTTTGTTACAACATGCTATCAAGGTGGAACGTGACATATTGAAATCTTCGGGATACAATAACCCCGGAACGTATTGAAATCTTCGGGATACAATAACCGGTTCCGATAGTATGAACATACGGCGATGCCTATAGGCCGCAGCCGATAGGACCCTCACTTTGATTTGTCCGTTCACACATCACGCTATAGATCTTCAGGATCTACCCAAGACCACATGGTGTTAAATCTTTTATCTAGCAAGTTGTGTAGTAATAAGTGATTAACTAGACGTCCTAGTTCATTTAGATAACACTCCCTCACCGACACCACTCATCATGATCAAAAGACCAACCCTAAACCTAAGTAAGTTTTAAAGGTCTTTTAATAAAATAGTAATACGTTTACAAATGTTTAAGGTTGATTAAACAACCCTAAACGATAGTTGAAAGCCAAAATAAACAAGGCTGGAAGACCAGCTCCAGGTGAACGCCCGTCTGAAGGACCAGACGCCCGTCCAAGAAGACCAGACGACCGTCCAACTACAACAGGTTCAATCATGTATCCAACTTTCCTTTCAGACGCCCGTCCAAAGCTATCAGACGCTCGTCCAAGGTGGAACCAAGGGCGGACGCCCGTCCAGAATACCGGACGCCCGTCCGACCTGGGAATTTCCAGAAAACTGAAACGCGATCCTTCATCGTTTTCATCCGGTTTTCAATTAAAAACCCAATCTTTCTTGACCAAAATCTACCCAATTAATCTACCATCCATACCAAAACATCATCTATCAAAAAGGCATCAATTTAACACAACTTAGCTCACCAAAACGACAAGAAAACAACACAACTGCCACATATTCGAAAACTAAAACATAAGGGTTTCTCCTTACCTTTTCTGCCTAAATACTTCGAATTAGATGTTGTTCCTGGTACCGATGCGAAGCTCTCGTCACGAGGATTCCAACGGTATGCTACGATCTGAAAATGGAACGAACAACGGTTAAGCCTTGAAGATCAAAAGTCTCTCTCTTTTTTTTTCCTTTCAAACTTGCGTCCCTTCTCTGATGAAAACCGTCTTGTCCCCTTTTTTTTTTTTGAAACTGCTTTGCTGAGAATAATGAGAGTCTAACTCCAAATTAAACTCCATTAATTTCCATAAAACCAATAATTCTTTTTTTTTTCTCCAAAAAAAATTTAAATATAATATTCCGATTTTTTAATAAAAGACAAGAATGCCCTTTTTCGAAAACCGGGATATTACATTTTATCTCATGTCAATTCATGGATCAGAATTGCAATTACGAAAAATGTCCCAGGTCTTTTGTTATGTGTTGAGACCGGTGATGTACCAAATAGTAGTCCTGAACCAATTAAAATGCTGGTAAGTGTTTTCAACTGTGACTCACTACGATTTTTGGAGATAGATGGTGGAATTTCTTTTTATGTAGAGGACGTGATTTGCCTTCCAAGACTCGAAAGTCTAAAACTTTTTTCAGTTGACTTCAAGTCTATTAAGGCTTTTGCAAAGCTTATAAGCGGATGTCCAATGCTGAACTTTCTACTCGTACATATTGACATTGACTACATGATAGATTATTTTGGAAGAGATCATGATTTTACGTATATAGTATCTTCAAATTCCTTGAGACGCTTTGTGCTATGTATCAATAAAAAGGAAGAGCTGCACTTTCTGATTTTTTATTGTAACCTGATGTTAAAGACTCCTTTACTCGAGTACCTCATGATAGATGGTCATGCACATGAGGATTCATGTAAAAGAAAGTCTAAGCTCTCTGGTGGAAGTTAACTTAATGATCGATTTGCATGAAGATGATATCTACAAAACCGACATTTGTAATGCAGTCGTTGATGTAGTTCGTGCTTTCAATTGTGCGAAAACTCAGAATTTATCAAGCGATGCTATGTGGGTAAGCTACTCTTTTTCTCTAGGAAGATTAATGCTTTGTACATCGGTATTGGACTTCTACACTTGTGTTTGTCAATATTGTTGCCTACGTCGGATCACTAATGTTTGATATCATCAGGCTCTTAACAATTCCACAATCAGTCTGTCAATTGCATTTAAGAGATTGGTGACATTCGTGACAGAATTTTATTGCAGTCATTGTTGCTTATTACAAGATTTCAGCCAATCCTCAGACAATTTAGAAGATCTCACGATATATCAGGTTAGTGTTTGCAAGAGAGTACGGCTTTTGTTAATTAAACAATGTTAAGTATAATTATTGATGTGTTTTCTGTGATGTCAGGGTGGTGTAACCGATAATCATTCTCATCACTTAAACTGGAAAGCTCCTGTAGAAGTTTCAAGATGCTTGTCAAACAGCTTAAAGAAGATTGAAATTCATGTTTATTTTGGTTTGGCCGATGAACGTGAAATGATACGTTATATCTTAAAGCATGGAAGTGCCATTGAACTTATAAAGATTGCATTAGATGGAAACCGGGAGGACGAAAGTTTGAGTTGATTCAAGAGATTTGTAAATTTCCCAGAAAGTCTTCAGCTTGTGAAGTTGAATTCGCAGTTGATCAGTACAAGCCAGATTCTGTTGTAACAAGTCGAAACTCTGATTCAGTTTGGGCTCAAACTTGAATAATCGAGTCATTGTGATTAAAATGGATGGTGTGATATGGAGGCTTTTTAGAGCAGACCTAAATTTAGGGATTTTATTGAAGGAGGACATGTTATAATTACAGCATAAGTTTTGAGGGAATATTAGGTTTTAGTTCACTTTCCGCCATGTAAATAAATTTTAATCCACACTCATTTTTTTTGGTTGATTTAAAGACAAAACATTTTTCTTCGGACTAAATTACCCCTAACAAATCAAAGCAACTCTCTCTCCTAAATCAATGTCTTGATTCTGAACCTCTCTGCTAAATCAACGCTCTCTGCTAAATCAAAGCAGCTCCCCAATTCAAACCTCTTGATTCTGAACTTACAAGAAATAGAGAAATAAAAATAAAAAATGGAATGATTCTTGCTTAGCCCCATTCGGGGAGAAAATATACATTCAGGTCACTGTAGACACCCATATTTCAAGTCAGGTCAATGCAGGCCTGACATTTTTTTTCAAGTAGCTCGTGCCTGTTCCACGGGATCATGGTAATTTTCCACCAGATGGCGTGGAATTCGAATGGTTCACATGGAAATTCAAATGGTGGCAAAAGTTGAAACTCCACGTGATCTGGGGGAAATTTAAATGAGCGCCACGTGGAAAAGCAAAAGCAACGTGGAAATTGGCACGGTCCCGTGGAAATTCTGAAACGTAAACAGGGTAGTTTCTCTTCTTCTTCCTCACTTTGACTTCCTCAATTTTTATCTGAAAAAAATCGTCCCCACACACGAAAAAAAATACGCACAGCCCCACATCCCCATCCCCACATCTGTTGATTAATTTCACGTGAAAAGATTTACATCTCACGGGCAAGAAGGTGTTTGACACGGGTTTCTTTACATTGCGTGGAATTGGAACGGGAAGTGGATTGAAGCTTTATACAACAATTGTCATACAACAATGGCTGTTATTAATTTAGAAGAATATCCTCTAGTAAGTTATTTACAGTTTTTAGGTTTAAATTTGATGAATTTGCCCCCAAATTTTCATGAACTGCAACTTTTTATTTGAAATTGTGATATAGTAATGTTATCGATATTGTGATATAATAATGTTATTGAAATTGGGATATAGTATGTTTATTTATTGACCCAAAAAAATCGAAATTGTGAGTTAATTTTACAAATTTTGTAGTAATGATATTGTAAATTTTTTGATATTGTAGAATTTTTGATATTGTAGAAATTATGATTATAAGATATTGGACATTTCGATTTATGTATATTGGGAAATTTGTATTGGAAAATTTGTTGAAATTTTGATGTTGTAGAAATCTTGACGTTGTAGAAATTTTGATATTGTAATTATTTAGATTATTTGATTGGAAAATTTGTAGAAATCTTGATGTTGTAGAAATTTTGATATTGTAATTATTTTGATTATTAGATTGGAAAATTTGTATTGGAAAATTTGTAGAAATCATGACCTTGTAGAAATTTTGATATTGTATTTATTTTGATTATTTGATACTTTAGAATTTTTTTAGAATGAAATGCATTAATGTAATTATAGTGGAAATGTTATTATTAGAAACGATAATCTAGAAATGATAATGTAGAAGTTTTGATATTATACATATTTCAATTATATGATATTGTATGTATGTTATAAGTTGTTTCGAAATTTAGTAGTATAAATTCCTTTCATGGTCCATGCCTTAGTTCATTTTGAAATGTGTAGTTTGATACAACTTTAGTTTTCAAATAACACTCGAATAATTTAATTGTTACGGGCAGTGACAATGAAAATGCCCTAATTTAATTTTAAAAAAATTGAATTTAAAAACGAGAAACAAACGACAAATAAATGTTGTTTGAAATATCCAAAACAACAAAATTTTGACCTATTCTATGGTACGCCTCGACTTGATGAGGTTCTTAGAAATGCATGCATCCCTAGGGTGTTTTTGAATCCTTCTGATCCGCTGTGTCATGCCTAATCTCCAGGCTTTGTATTAGGGCTCCTTGTAGGTAGCTTGTAGAATATTTCATTAGGTATGCTCAATAGAGCATCTTTTCCGTTCTCAGCAGCTTGGTAAAGCCTCCGCCGGAAGTGAGGCATCCGTTAGATCGAAAGTATAAGATCTGTTCTGTTGGCTCTGTCCAGCATCTGATCTCCCTCGTCATCATCAAATATTCTATGACGCTGGTGAAAACAATCTTCTCTTCTATTACTCCCGTCTACTGTTACAACATAACACAACATAACGAAACTTGAAAATTTTCTCTTCTAGTGTGTATATTGGTTTTTCATTTATATACACATACATTTTCTTGTATATAACTGAATAGTGCCAGACATCAAAAAACACAACAATATTCCTAAAAATCTAACCATTTATATATATATATATAAAGAGAGACAAATGGTTAGTATTTTTGTCGAATATTGATTTTTTGCGTTGTGGTGCCTAAAATAAACACACCAGAAAAAATGATTTTTAATTGATAACAACACGGGTGCCCGTTACAAATATATATATATATATATATACTCTTAATACATATATATATATATGTAATACAGTGACCTAAATGTATATTTTCTCGTTTGTGTGTGTGTATATATTCCAGTACATTTATGTATAAAGTTATATATACACTTATTTTATCACATATTCATGCCATCGCATATATATTTATTATCAAGTGAAATAAATTATACACACAGATAATTTTATATTTACGCACAATTTAAGCACACACACAGACATATACACATACACGGGGAGAAATTATACACGGTACATATATATATATATAACATGATTATATTCACATCTCTCTGAAGTAAAGCATCGCAGTTTTAATTTCCCCTTGTCGGACCGGATAGGTTTCCACATGTAATTACTTTTCAATGCATGGTAACTCATTTTCATCTGCATATCATCCTTGTCCCCGAACTTTTTACCAATAAACAATAATCCAGAATCTTCAGTCTGAAACGCCCCAGCCCGTGGACACGGAGGAATTTCGGAATCCGGAATGTCTGAACCGAAATGAACACCTCTATTGCGAATAATACTTGCCATACTAAATCTAGGACCAATATCAGGGTTCCGTTCTAATGGTGCTCTCATAAAACTCGTAAACGATCCACCAATATTGGGACCCGGTTGCATCCTTGTTGGCATACCAAGGTTCTGTTCGAAAGGCGCTCTCAAAAAACTCGTAAACGATCTACCGATATTGGGACCCGCTTGCATCTATCTTGGCATATGAATGTTCTGCTCGAAAGGAGCTCTAAGAAAACTCGTAAACGATCCACCGATATTAGGACCCGCTTGCATCGGTGTTGGCATAATAAGAGGCGGACGGTCAAACTGCTGGCTTGTTCCATTTATGTTGACATTATGACTTGTCCCGTCAAACTGTTGTTGGATGTACGGTGTGTGCGTTGTCTGGCTAAAATTAGGCAGAGGTGTGTGAATTGGCTGACGAATCATATTCGCAATTATTCCCCAATCGTAGTCAGGTTCACTTGTGATGTCAATGACTTGTTCAGCTGAAGTTATATTCGGTCGGATGGCAGTTTCATGAGGGGATAAGGCTGATGTGGTAGGTACAACATGCTTTCGGGAATTTCGATTACAGTCCAACTCGGATGTAAAATCCTCAATGCCTCTATCATTTTCTTCATGAAGTTGCTCATTTAAGTCAAATTCGTTCTCATCTTCCGTATCGTCATCGTGCATAACCGGTTCAGCGTTAACGCATAGTTTCACAGCTTCTTTTCTCAAAATTTCATCAATGTAGCCTACCCATGTATCATCGTCCAAAACATTAATCGGTTGGTCCTAATCTACGTACATTAGTTTCATGATCAATGTGTTGTTTGAGACATCAATTCCTACTTTCTTACACACTTTGACCTTCACTTCATCCAATGTCGTATCGGTTTTCACACGAACCAAATACAATTTTCCTTTCTTATAAGACCATTTGTCGCTATCTTCATGGTATTTCCACTCTCCGCCAAATAAATACTTAACGGACACCGTGTTGTTATCTGCAAAAAAACAATCATTTATCCACACGGTTAAGTTTTTTTTCCAAATATTGTTGGATTGACTAAATATCATGTAAAATTATTCGGATTGAAATATATATATATATATATATATATATATATATATATATATATATATATATATATATATATATATGTGTGTGTGTGTGTTTGTGTGTGTGTGTGTGTGTGTCTATATATATATATTGTCCGTGTGTGTATATACAAGTAAATATATGTGTATATAAATGAGAAACCAATATATATATACACTTATATATGTTAGTAGTATATATGTGTGTGAATATTGGTTTCTCGTTTATATACACATATATTTACTTGTATATAAGTGCATACAGCCAGACATCAAAAAACACATCAATAATATTTAAAATAAATAAATATTCTTTAGCATATATACATACACACACACGCACACACAGTTAGGTTAGGCTAGGTCAAAAAAATTCAAGTTTCGTTGTGTTGTGTTGTGTTGTAACAGTAGACGGGGGTAATAGAAGAGAAGATTGTTTTCACCAGCGTCATTGAATATTTGATGATGACGAGGGAGATCAGATGCTGGACAGAGCCAACATAACAGATCTTATACTTTCGATCTAACGGATGCCTCACTTCCGGCGGAGGCTTTACCAAGCTGCTGAGAACGGAAAAGATGCTCTATTGAGCAGACCTAATGAAATATTCTACGAGCTACCTACAAGGAGCCCCAATACAAAGCCTGGAGATTAGGCATGACACAGCGGATCAGAAGGATTCGAAAACACCCTAGGTATGCATGCATTTCTAAGAACCTCATCAGGTCGAGGCGTACCATAGAATATGTCAAAATTTTGTTGTTTTGGAAATTTCAAACAACATTTATTCGTCGTTTGTTTCTCGTTTTTAAATTCGATTTTTTTAAATTAAATTAGGGCATTTTCATTGTGCTTGCCCGTAACAATTAAATCATTCGAGTGTTATTTGAAATCTAAAGTTGTACATTCAAAATGAACTAAGGCATGGAACATGAAAGGAATTTATACTACTAAATTTTGAAACAACTTATAACAGAACATATATACAATATCATGTAATCGAAATATATACAATATCAAAACTTCTACATTATCATTTCTAATATTAACATTGCCACTATAATATCATTAATGCATTTCATTCTAAAAAATTTCTAAACTATCAAATAATCAAAATAATTACAATATCAAAATTTCTACAACGTCAAAATTTCTACAAATATATAAACTACATTTTCCTCCAACGAATGACAATTTCCTTATCGAACGATCTCATTATAATTAATCATTTCAATAGCTTAATAATCAAAATTTTATCCTTTCACTACCCTAAAGCTATATCCTTTCAAAACTATAAGCTTTTACCTTTTCACCATACGAAAAATCGAAAATTTATATCTTTATAAGGTTTATTACCTCAAACATATCATCAAATTAAAACAAATACGATATTTAAAATAATTCAAACAAAAGTCTTTATACAAAATGCTTACCCATTTGTTTAAAGGCGAAAGAAGAGGTGTAGATTGATATCCCGTAGATTGATAATTTTTGTCTGAAAGTTTTGTGAAGAATAATTCGAGTGAAAAATATTGATGATTTTGGGTGAAGAAGATGATGGTATTGACTAAAATGTAGGAAAAAACGACAGTTGGAGCATTTATTCATTCAATTTCCTTATTAAACGGGCACGTGTTATTATTCCACGCCGCGCCCTTAAATTTCCACGTGGCGTGGGTTGCTTTTCCCCCAGTGTATATTTTATCCCATTCGGGTCCTAAAAGATCTGATTATTACAGTTCAACAATGTCGATGCACAGAAAGACAGATTCAGAAGGCACAACAAGCTTAGCACCATCTTCACCAAATCGACCTTACTACGTTCAATGCCCATCACGAGATTCACGCGATGGAGAGAAATCCACACCCGTTCTCAGTCCCATAGGCTCCCTCAGCTTGATTTGTATAATTGAAGTTATCAGATATAGAAATCGAAGCTGAATCGTTGCTTGGAGATTGCGACGACGATGAAGATGGAATTGATGAATACTCCGAGTACAGCTGATAGCTAAAATGAGAAGAAAAGTCGCCAGAAATGGCTGTCCAAGTCGGTAAAGCCCGCAGGAAGTACGTCCCCTTTCCTTTAATTATGTTTAGGCATGTGGTGTGCTATGAAATTATTTTTGGTTCTTGAGTTCAGAGGCATGGAATGGTGTAATATAAGATTCGTATTAACAAATTGTTGGCATTTGAAATTGTTTATTTTTTTAGTAATTATCCACCGAAGGTTGTTGATTTAGTCTTCTGGGTCTTTGTGCATTTGTTTTTGGTTTAATGCTGGATTGGTGAGCAACTGTTGTTGTGCAATGGCTTTTGGTTTTTGATTTTAGATGAATGGAATGTTGTAACAGAGGTTTTTGGTGAAAATTAAAGGTTGTTATAATTTAGATTTTTGGTTAAGGTGGATGCAATTTTGTACCTGTTTAGAAAGCTTATGTACATGTTTAGGCAATATATGTGAGGTGAGATGTCATGTATTGTTGTCTACCAAAGTGCAAAGCTTTCATTCGAGCAAGGCGTGGTTGTGTAAATGTTTGTGGTTGATAATATGAAGTGATGAGTTTTGTGCAGTTATAATGAGGCTATTTTGTGGCTATATACACGGAAATAAAAGTGTGCTAATTTTGCTCCGATCACGGTTGTTTGATGTGCATTTTATTCACAACGAAGAATCAGACCTTTGTGCAAACCGAGTTATGTTGATGAACTAAACATTATGAGCTATTTTTGTGGCAAGAGGGAAAAAAAAAAGGCTTTATTGTTAAAAAGGACAAAATAAGAGTGGAAATGTGTAAAAAGGACAGTGAAATTGTTTATTGGGTGAAAAGGACAAACCAAACAGTGGAATAATGGATTCCACTGTAAAGACAATGCAACCAACAATGTATTTTGAGTAACAAACAGTGGAATTGTCCTTTAACACATGATTTTTTTTCCACTGTCCTTAATCCTATTTTTCAACTTTTTTTTGTCCTTTATTACCACTCCCCAAAAAGATATTACTACCGTGTTTCGCAGAAATTTGTGTTAATTTCCTAGCGTGGACATATTGATTTAGTTGCTCCCGTGGTATTTCTTGTACACTTTCGTAAAATAACAATTGTGTTGTTGGCTACCGTATGAATTGCAATTGTTAGGATTTAAGTATTTGGATGCTTATATGTCAATTGATAGCCATTGGCCAAGAATTCTAGTGCTTCCTTTCTTATCGGCACCTTTACTTCATGTTGGAGATATAACTGTGTTGCATCTTGCTCGGTTGAATGTAATTACATGCTCTTGTTGCCTCCTCAACTAAGATATGCTACGGGATTTTGATGTATTAAAATTCATGATGTTGAAATGATTCGCCCCAGTATTCAATTTTTGTTTTTTTTTTTTGGTTGAGATTTACGAGATCGAATTCTTATATGTGGGCTCGTTTGCGAACGAACCGAGTACTGTGAAATTTGTCGATCTTCTGTTCATTAAACAAAAATGGAAGGAAACACCTAAATTAATTCAAATAATGGTAAGTCTGTTGTGGTTGATAATATTGTTGATCCCACAGTTTAAGGGTTGGTTTAAGGATGCATCTATGATGTTTTAAAGAAGATTTGAAACACAATTTGGAGTTGTAGATTGAAAGATATGAGTGTTTAAAAAAAATGGATGAGAGAGAAATTGTGTTGAGTGTTTTTTTTTTATTTATAGAAAAACCGCGCCAGAAAAATAAAATAAAAAATAGTTTTGTCCTTTATACAAAAGTTTCAAAATTCTGTCATTCTTCCTAATTGGTGAAATGTTTTTGTCATTCTCCCTCATTACCCAATAATTAATTGGTAGCTTTAATGAATCTATGCACATGTGTTTGATAAAATACTTGACATAGTCCCTTTTTTGGATGGGGTTGGGGGTAGGAGTTGGGGATTTTATATTAGGGGCAGGATGAGAATCAAACTTCTTTTTATTAGAAAGTGCAAATGTCTATATCACCAGCCATATCCGATTTCCATTGCAATGGCATGTATGCTTTGGTATGAAGTAAATTAAACATTTTGACATGAAAATTGACAACCTGTAGTTTCTTATTTATATTGGAAAACTCTAACACTTGTGTTTTTCCGTGTAAATATATGTGCATAGAATAGAGTGACCAGATAAAAAAAATTTGATATGTTAGACTCGAATTGGATTTAATAAATGTTGGAATAGTGTCCTAAACCCAATCGGGTTGGACCGGATCCGACCGGGTCGGATCATTTCTACTATTTATTTATGTTTATACATATATTAAATGGCTTTTATGTTGTCATATATATGTTCTTTTAAAAGAACCAATTATGAATTGTTATATGATAACGTCCCTAGTATTAAACTGTGGTAGAGAAACCATGATAGGAGATTATGGTTGATGAGATCTCTAATCACTTTAATAAGTTTGATGCTTAAATGTCTCTAGGCTGATGTACTATTAAACAGGGCATTGGTAGTATAAACAGACTAGCACGTATTATATGTCTTCTGTCTTTAAGGGCAGTGATAGATCTCGTCTATCGAAGTGTAGAGACACTTGGACTGTACGTGGACGTGTATTAGAGAATGCGTACGTTAGACTGACCCACTTACACGGTTAAGTGCCACACTATGTGACGGTTGTGTAATTATCCTTAGGACCGGAGTCTACATGGAATCACGGTGTGGATTGTCATGCTTTGACACTATTGAGGTTTCCTCTAGCCACGGGGCGATAATGCGGTAGTGATTGGGTGTGATACTGAAGCATGCAGAGTATACATGTTTGGTCGTCTGGGAATCGCGTACCCTATCAGTAGGGTGAATATCCGAAAGGGCATTCTTATAAGGAATGTCTTACTCTCGTGAATCTTTGCAAAGTGGAAGTAAATGAGTTACTTCGAGAGAGCATGATATCCAGATTATAAGATACGGTCGTCAATATTTGACACTCGACGTACGACCGTATGGATATTATTACAGCGATAGGATTGTAGGTTACACGGTAACTGTTTCACATGAAAGGTAGTAGTCATTGCATTTGACTCTTCCGATGATTGGGGGTCACGGTGTGTTGCTAGACGCTATCCCGTGATCGTTAGGTATGAAGGGCATTTTCGTAATTTGCACTTTGTGTCTACGGCCAACATATTTGGAAGCCTATCGGGTCACACACATAAGAATATCTAGCCGGATTAAAATATGGTTATAGATGATAACCAAATAAGGAAAGTTTATCTCGAGACTATAAAGGTTATAGTGGTAATTAATATGGTGGTATTTATTTATTATGAATAAATAAACTACAAGATATTAATTATGTTGATTAATTAAATATACATATATTAGATATGTGTATGTCGAATTTATGTGTGTATATGATATACGTGTATTTTGCAAATTAATTAATCATAATATTATATTATTAATTAAATATTTGTGGCCAAAGTTTGTGTGTGTATTGACACACGTGAATTGGCTATAATGTGGTGCCATCTTTTGTGTGTTTGGGTACATTTGGATTGTGCAATTTAATTAATAAGATTACCATAATATTAATATTAGATATTAATAGATTTTGGAAAAATAGACTTATGGTAATAAGATTAATATAGTCAATATAAGATATTGACAATATATTTGAAATATTTAATATATGATATTAAATTAAATGAGATAAATCAATCAATTATATTTTCCTTATTTTATTGGGAAAATGTTTTCTTCCTCTCCACTCTAGTTGGGGCGCCCCTCTCACTATAAATAAGAGGTGGGTGTCAAGCTCTTTTGTACATCACAATTCCAAGAACTAACAGTTCTTGTGTAAAATAGAGAGCATCCTATAGAGAGTTGGAGAGAGGGGAAAAGGGTCGGTCTAGCAACCAGAGTTTTCCAATAGCAATCCAATGGTGGATTCCGGTGGGTCGTTCGTGTGGACTAGCGGTAGAGGCCGAACACTTGGGCGGATCAATGCAGAACTACTCTCCTTAGACGGTCAAAGCGTCGATCTTTTAGATCAACCAAGGTAACCACCGTCTACTACTTATTTGTTTATTGCTTAAACGAAGTCGATCTTGGGTTGATAGGAAATAAATTTTTGAATTCCGCTGCGTTCCCGCGTAGATTTCCTTACAATAAAGCTATTAAGAATCCTAAAAGATTGTCAATAGCTACATTAAACAATTTTATTGGCTTGTATTTGATAAGAAGACTCATAATGTAATGTCCCACATAGGAAAAATAGTAGAATGATCACCCCCATATAAGTATGAGACATAAAGGTCATGTCAACTCGGGTTAGCCCTTTTAGACCAAGCAAGGACGGCGGTCTAATAAGTTGACCGGACCATTTATGACTCATTTAACGCTACCAGGCCTGGGGTCTGGGGGCGTTTCAGAATGGTATTCAGAGCCGACTATCAGACGGAACTATGCGCTGCACCGTAAAGAATACGGTGTAAGGATGGCCTCTAGTTACCTCTGGTAGGGACGATCCAGGACCAGTCTTGGCCGTCCTGGCGAGGACGCCAGTCCCTTATAGGGGGGAATGTAATGTCCCACATAGGAAAAATAGTAGAATGATCACCCCCATATAAGTGTGAGACATAAAGGTTTTGTCAACTCGGGTTAGCCCTTTTAGACCAAGCAAGGACGGCGGTCTAAGAAGTTGACCGGACCATTTATGACTCATTTAACGCTACCAGGCCCGGGGTCTGGGGGCGTTTCAGAATGGTATTCAGAGCCGACTATCAGACGGAACTATGCGCTGCACCGTAAAGAAGACGGTGTAAGGATGGCCTCTAGTTACCTCTGGTAGGGACGATCCAGGACCAGTCTTGGCCGTCCTGGCGAGGACGCTAGTCCCTTATAAGGGGGGGGGAATGTAATGTCCCACATAGGAAAAATAGTAGAATTATCACCCCCATATAAGTGTGAGACATAAATGTCTTGTCAACTCGAGTTAGCCCTTTTAGACCAAGCGAGGACGGCGGTTTGAGCAGTTGACCGGACCATTTATGACTCATTTAACGCTACCAGGCCCGGGGTCTGGGGGCATTACACATAAGATGGAATGGTGTGATAAAAATGACTTGCACATGAAAGACACTAAGACATATTATTTCTTTGATGAAAAGTTTAATTTCTTTTTATGGAAATAAAGAATGTATTCAACTAAATCCGTCGAACAAGCGGATAAAACATCATCCAGAGGGAATATACAACTAATGCCGGACCACCGGCCGGACTAACCCCCGATCACTACCGGACTACCACCAACCCACAACTAACTATAAAACAAAATAAAAGATATAAAAATAGGGACAGAAGATAAGAGCTTTGAGGCAAAACCCTGAAACCGCCAAAGTCTAAAAAACTCCTCAGAGCTAGCTTTGGCAACGGTAACGAAAGGAGAAGAACCATGCTATCGTAACAACGTTGTTTCCATCAATATATTTTTCTTAACATATTTTTCTATGTCCTCTTAACACATTCTTAGAAGGTTCAAATCCTGTAAAGTAGCGATTTCTTTCAGTTGTTTGGTATAATAGCAAACCCGTGATTTTGAGCATTAGGTTACATTAATTAATATCACCACTCATTCCTTAGGACAGGCAGAGTGAGAAACCTTGTGGTTAGGGTGTAACGATTTGAGAGGAAATTAGAATATACATGTGTATAATTCTTATTAAATCAACACATATAGTTTAGTATAATCCTTTTCAAGCATAAACTTAAAATGTGGATAACCACATCTGGTAATTTTGGTGTGGTGATTCCATTCTATACGACAAATAGAAGTCCTAAACCGTTTATACATTGATTTCGTTTCTTTGACAAAATTTGCAAAAAATCACACATTAGGGGCAGCAATGCAAATTCCGACACTATGCACAACACCTACGTTGAAGTGTCGGTTCTTAGCAGCTAGGTATACTTAGGTCAATTTACAACAGCGATTAATTCTAAGTTAAATCAAAGCAGAGATTAAAGCCTCTTTATGACAAATATATATATGTGATTGAATTGCAAATACAATCAAAACGTACTTAGAGTTTCTTGAAACCAACTTTCAACAATAGTGCAATGTGCACTTTATTTATATAAAACAGGAACATAAATTGCATCATCATGTTGTTCTCTAGCCACCCGAATTCACCCAACACATTCACTCTATCTACGCGAAATCAACGGTCGTATTTCTGAATCTTTTTCTGTACGTGACGATATCATCTTTAGCTTTGTGATTGAACTCAACACCGCTTCCATGTCAGGTCGGTTCTTCGGATTCGTGTTCGTGCAGGTCAAGGCTAAATTAAGCAGGCCTTCGATTGTCTCTTGCTTCTTAAATACATCAGGAGCAAATTGAGGATCGACAACTTGTTGCAAGCCATTGATGCCATTTTCAAGGGATTTTTGCACAAGCTGAGATAAAGTCATTGGCGTCCCTTCTTCATCTGTAAGACCAGTTGGCCTTCTCTTTGTGATGAGTTCCATTATTAAGACACCAAAGCTGAATACATCCACTTTTGTCGTGACTGTCCTCATATATGCAAACTCTGTCACAGTTAATATAACAGTATGGTTATTAGAATATACGATCTCAAATTAGCGAAAATATGCAAGTTATATTTTGTGTTATATTTTCAAGAGTTGGAAAAGACGAGCAGATTGTAGCTAGAGGCTTAAAACTAGATTACACGGATGCAAGATTTTGTAAAGTATACGATACGAATGTAGAGGTAATTGTACCGAAATGAAAATTAGAACCAACGAGTGCATAATAAAACTATGAGGATCAAACTATAAATATTAAACAGCACAAAAGAAAGCAATTTCTAAGTGAATTTTCATTGTTTCGAATGCTTTTTTCCCTTCCTGCTTTTCATTATTTCCATGTTATTTATTTATTTATTTATTGTTAGCATGATTACATATTCGTACGTATCATATGCAGAACTCTCTACCGAATAAAAATAGGATGGCTGGGAATAAAAGACACAATAGGTAGCAAAAATAGTAAACAAGACCGTGGAAATAATACAAAAAAATAGTGGAATCAATACAAATTCACTATTCGCCACATGTGAAACACTGAAATCAAACACAAATCCAATATTTCTCTAACGCCCCTTCAACCACGAATTCCACTACACATATCCAGTAACTCGCTATTTTTGCAAAATGATATTAAAAATATATCAAATAGATGTCAAAATAGAATAGGACAAAAAAATAAAAAAAAATATGGTAAAGAATTACGATTTTTAAAGTTTAGAACAAAAGGTAGATTCGTTACTCTAATTGAGTTGGCGAGAAAGTATTTGTCTAGGGAATGGAATTTTGTTTAGGAGAATAGAATTTTGTCATTTTTACTTTAAAAAATTTACACCGGATTAAATCCCTATTCTATGTATATATTGTTGTTTTAAACATTTGTCTTATAAAAATACCCATACATCGTAGGTTCATGTTCATTAGGAATTTATGACAACATTACAAATAATATAGAAAATCAAATGAATGACAAAACTGTAGGATTTACCTGGTGCCATGTAGCCAATTGTTCCTTCAAATGCTGATGATGAAGCTATATTACTCTCACTGTCCAAATGAATACCTAACATCCTAGCTGTTCCAAAATCACTCACATGAGCAACCAACTCTGCATCCAGAAGAACATTTGCCGGTTTCAGATCGCAATGAACGATGGGGATATCAAATCCTGAATGAAGATAAACAAGACCACTTGCTATAGAAATCATAACATCAATTCTTTCAGTAATTTTCCACTTATCTTCCTCAAGAACTGATCCATGTATAATGTTCTCCAAGTTCCCCATTTCCATGTACGGCAAAACCAATGCGTACAATTTTCGACTTTCATATCCATATCCAAGAACCTTAACCAGATTCCTGTGTCTCAACTGACTCAATGTCTTGGCTTCCCTATTGAAAGATTTCTCTGATTTTGTTGAAGACTGAGAAAAATTCAATCTTTTTATAGCTACAATCTGCCCATCATCTTCCCTTTTGCCCTTGTAGACAGTGCTTAAACTACTGGATCCAATTATTTTATCCTCGCTGAAGAAATCAGTCATTTGTTCCAAATCATTCATAGAGTATCTTATACATGGATAAGTTGCAGCAAAGTGTGGTTCTGTGTTCCCTGTTTCTGTATGTTTTCGCGTTTTGTATCTCCAGTAGAAAAAAATCACCAGAACCGCAAGAAAAAGTACAAAAGCAAAGGCAATTACTATCACAATGATGATAGTTTTATTTATGAAATGATGGGAACGTTTAACATGTTTTTTAGGAATGCATGCTTTGGAAAGTAGATATCCACAGAGATCTGGATTCTCAATCAAACTCAAATTAGTTATGTTTCTGAATATCCCTTTATCTGGAACAGGGCCTTCAAGATGATTGAAAGAAAGGTTAAGAATTCTTAAGGTGGAGATATTACCAAAGCTTTCAGGAATTAGACCATTGAACTTGTTATGTGAAAGATCAAGTGAGTAAAGATGCATTAGGCTTGATAAACTCACGGGAATTTCACCCTCGAGCTGATTTCTTGAAAGATTCAAGTTAACTAGTTCTTTCATTTGACTAAAGATTTGACCCGCGAGATTTCCCGATAGGTTGTTTCCAGAAACGTCTAATGTATTCAGATTTAAACATCCTTGTAATGTTTCAGGGATGCTTCCTGACAATTTATTGTTCGATATGTCCATCACCTGAACCATATTCAACTTCCCTATCTCTTTCGGTAATGTTCCCTCAAAGAAATTGTATGAAAGATTGAGGTATGTGCTTGCAATTACAGATGCTGGAACAGGTCCACTCAGATGGTTCATCGACAAATCCAAGGTTGTTAGTGTCTTGATTTGATCCATGCTTTTCGGGATCGTTCCGTTTATCATGTTTTCACTCAGATATAACACAGAAAGAAGCTGAAGATTTGAAATAGCATCTGAGATTGGACCTACTAATTTGTTTTGATGGAGGTAAAGAAGAGTGAGGTGTCTCATTTCAAAAAGCTCACTTGGAATAGTCCCTTCAAGTGAATTTCCATCGAGAGCAAGAGCTTGAAGGATGCTAAGTTTTGAAAATAACGGAGGAATTGAGCCTGAGAAAGTATTCTTTCCAAGATGTAATCCTCTCAATTGGATAAGATTCCCGATTTCTCGTGGAATTTTTCCAGAAAATGAATTATCACGAATATAAAGGGTTTGGAGGTTCAGTAGATAGCCAATGTTTGGACTGAGTCCTCCATTGAAGTTGTTGAAGGATAAATCAAGAGTCTCGAGCATAGAGCAATTGAAAAGGTCCTCAGGAACCGACCCTGAAAGAGAATTTTTACTCATTGATAAAGTTGTCAGATTCTTCAATTGTCCTAGCCTCTTAGGTAGATTTCCTGCTAATCTATTGTTAGCAACGTGTATGAAAAGAAGACCGGTACAATTTGTAATGCTAGATGGAATGGATTCTTCTAGAAGATTCGCATGTAGGGCTATTTCTCTCAAGTTATACATTGATCCAATATCCTTTGGTATTGGACCTGATAATGAATTGAAGCCCAAATACAAGTAAGTAAGATTGATCAAGTTTGTTATAGATGAAGGGATATTTCCGGTGAAATGATTCTCTTCGAAATTAAGAAATGTTAATGATCTCAGAAATCCCACTTCATAAGGGATCTCTCCTACTAACTCATTCTCTGCAAGTTCAAGATCTGTTAACGACTTCAGCTGAAACAAGGACTTGGGAATGGATGAATTCAACTTGTTGTTGTAAACTAGTAGCGACTCTAACCGTGTCAAGTTTCCGAGTTCAGGAGGAATCTTACCGCTGAATTGATTCATATAAAGGGCTAATCGTACAAGATTTACACATTGGCCTAATTCAGCTGGGATCGAACCGGACAATGAATTCGAAAAAAGCTGAAGAACTTGTAAGCTTGCTAAACCTCCGATTTCAGAAGGTATAGCACCAGATAATTGGTTTAAGGCAAGTTCAAGATCTTGAAGTACTTTCAAGTTCCCAATGGAACGCGGTATGTTTCCCTCCAAATCGTTTCCATAGGCTACAAATACTTGAAGATTGATCAAATTACCAAGATTAAAAGGTAAAATACCAGTAAGATTGTTGTAAGCTAGGCCTACCTGTTCCAATGAAGTACAGTTGCAAATGCTATCCGGGATGCTTCCTTCGAAAAAATTCTTTCCTAAATCAAGAAAATTGAGGTTTTTGAGGTTTCCAAGCTCACCTGGGATCTCACCAGAGAATGAGTTGTCATAAAGTGCAAGGTCAGTGAGGTTTGAACATTGTTGTAGCTGTGATGGTATGTTTCCGAAAAACGAATTCGACCGAAGAAAAAGAAGTTGGAGGTTAGAAAGATTTCCAATGAATGGTGAGATTGATCCATGGAGATTCTTTTCTTCAAGAATAATGCCGATAACATGGTTTGATGAATCACAAGTAATTCCAGACCAATTGCAATGGTGAATTGCATTAGTCCACTCTTTTAATGAACCCAAAGGGTCATTAGTTATTGAAAGCTTGAATTGTTTCACGGCTTCGACTTCTGTTTCCCATGTTATTTCTCTAGTCTGAACAACAAATTGAACACTCAGAAATATGAAAACTGCAAGAAAAAACCTTTGATGCATCATTATTTTTTTTTTTTCCGAAAATTGTAAGAAAATATGAAGGTAGCTGATTGAATTGGTTAGAAATGGTAAGATGTATCAGCTATTTATATTGCATTTGCCAGGACTTTGAATCTTCTTCGATCCCCACTCCCTCCCCCTTTTTTTTCTAATGGTTAGAAAACTGACACGAGACTGACTAAGTGGTTGGTTATCTTCTTCGATCACCTATTTATTTTTGTAATGATATTGATAGGTTTTAGAGATATTAAAGAGAGAGCGCGCCTCCATGGTAGATATATATAATAAAGATGATATTGATAGGTTATTATATTGTAATATCCCGATTTTTGAAAAAGGGCAATCCGATCTTTTAGCAAAAATCAGAATATTATGTTATTTTTAATTAAAAGATTTTCGAAAAAAAGAAAAGAAAAAGGATAAACAAGGATTTTCTTTTTAAGGAAAATAATTAAATAATTAGGTAATTGGGATTATAAAAGGAAAACTAATCTTAATTTTAACCTAGTTGTTTTTGACAAAAAAAAAAAAGAGAGGGACGCAGGGAGGAAAAAGATAGGCGCAGGAGAGAAAAAAAAGGGAGAAGAAGCTTTCAATCTCGAGGCTAATCCGTTGTTCTTTTCATCAGACTCATCAAGAGAGAAATGATCACCGCGAGACGAGGATCGTTTTGATACCAACAATCCCTAGATCCGTTGACGTTGGAGGTTAAAGGTTTAACCTTTTTTTCAAAGCTTTGGTAGTTTGGATCATTGTACCACGCAAATTAAGGTAACGTGGTTTTCTTATCGTATGATTAAGGTTTCGTAAAGTGGTAGAGCAATTTGTATGATTGTTTTTCATGGTTTTAATTCGTTTAAGTCGAGTTTGGGTTGAATTTGAGTAGAAAACGCAGAGTGCAGAAAACTGTCCTCTGTGGTGCGAGAAGAACGTGTATATGTGCGAGGGGAGGCTCGGTCGACCGAGCCTATCCATTCGGTCGACCGAGTGTTGGTTCATCCGTACGGATGAGTTGTGTATCCGTACAACTATTTCTCAGTATCGGACAGAAAGTTTATCCGTCCGGACAGGGACTGTTTCAGTACTGTTTTCCTTTGTTATGTGTTTAAAGCTCCATAATAGCGTATTTACTGCATAACCTTACGTGACAAAGCCCTGAATTAGTTTTTGATGCATTTAGTTCCGGCACCACATGGATTCCCTAAAAATATGAAGTGTGGGACCGTCGAAAGCTTTGGATTTGCCTTGTGCTTCGATAAGCTAGAGTTTATCGATGTCTGTGTAATTGCTAGGGCTTGTCCGTGTCTAGTGGTCTAAGTACGAGAGTAGGAGATGTGAGGGAGCTTACTTGAAAACACTTAGGTGGCTAGTTAAACATCTAATCAAACGTATGTGTTAGATTAATAATCTTAAACATCATGCAATGCTTGGTAAGGCATAGTACAATATCGCGATGTGTTCTCTGACCAGACAAAGTAGACTATACCCACGCCGGTCAATCGATTGGCTAGATAAAGCGTCTGGTACATTCTGCCGGTTATCACACTATCGGGACTCGATATTCCCGGGGCTACTAGAGCGTGTCTCTAAGTAGGTTGCACCCCATTGTCCTAGTACATCCTATTACTAGGCGTAGTGCCCTTGTTATTCATGATGTAACAAACTTGAGCTAAGTTAGATACCTTTTGGAACCTCATGTTATGCTATGAACATAATATGATAGTTAGCTAGTGGTTAATAACGGAAATGAATTAATAAAAGACGGCGTTGCTTTTATTTCTTTATGAGATCATAGTTATACGATCTTCTACGCATTACCGAGTACTTTTGTACTTACCCCGTTACGTTGTGTTTGTCTTCCCTTTCCCCAAAGAAGATGAACAAAGTTGCTACGGTTGACGAGTTCTTTGATGATGAAGTTTGAGAGGAAGCTTTTGAAGACTTAGTTCTTTTAGTTGTTTCTTTCTTAAAACAGCTTGTTTCACGTTTGAACAATGTTGTCCTTCCTTTTGGTTTAGCTTCTTTTGAGATCCTTGGGATTTGGATGTTGGATGATTAGTTCTCTTTATTGGATTTAGTTTTTCACGCATTGATTACCGTGTGTTCGATCTTTTGGTTTCCCCGAGTTGTTGAGTTGTTTTATCTTCCGCGTCGTTTTAGTTATCGATGTATGACGTAAGGCTTACATATATTATTGAATTTATTTGATAATATTTGTGCCGAGCGCTCTTTCCGGATAAGGACTCGGTGTCCGGGAAACGGGGCGTTACGCTTGGTATCGTAGAGAAAGGTTTTCCTTGCCGTGTAGGACTTGATTTCTTCCTTAAGATAAGTTTTAGAGCTTTAGTAACCCCTTCTCTTTTCTTAGTTACGAATGGTGCTTACTAGAGGTGGAGCTAATACGAGTAACACCGAGGCGCCTAACACCCGCACGGGTAACGCCGAGGCAGGATTTACCGAGGTTGTGATTCCGAGAAGGAGAAGAAGTGGACCGCCTACCCGAGCCCTACGGTTTCTCAAGCGGAACACCCCGTCCGTGAGCGCATCATGCGTGGGGTGAATCGGGGACCGTACATTGTCACCGCAGGTAGAGTGGAACAAGGGGTCCTTCACGGTTTAACACCCGCATACCGGTTACTACTTCAGCCTCCAAGGACCACGAGTTGGACCGGGTTGGGACTTTCTCATCCACCGGCTAGTCGGCTTTTTCGCTTATCCACAGTATCGACGTTTCCTTCGCACCGCCGAGTTTTACACCGCAACCGACGGTTCTACCTCCACCGCCACCTAGGTCGGATTCTTTTGTAGCACTCGGATACACTCATCCCCAACGAACTATCGCATCGAATGCCCCACCAAAGGTGCGGCAGCCCAAGACAAAGATCATCGGTTTGGGGGTTATGATGCATCGGTGGATTGGTATGAGAAGATGAAGAAACATAGGGTGCCGAATTCTTTGGCAATGTTGAGCCGCAAGCGCGCATTTATGGATTCGTGGGTTCGAGAAGGCGTGCGTAAATATGAAAGCTCCGTAATCCGAGTGGGCTCATTTAGCCATATCCTTGTTGGCAGGAAATGCGTAAAGTTGGATGGAAGCATATGAGCAAGTTAATCCAAGGATCACGGATTGGGCGGTGTTCAAGGATCCGTTCTACAAGGAATACTTTCCTAGGACAAAGACGGAATGCGAAGGCTAATGAGTTCCCGAGTTTGAAACAAGGGAGATATACTACAAGTAACTCGCACTCCCGTAAGTTCCATGAGTTGGGCGATTCTACCCCGAGATCATGAAAAGTGAAGAGAAAAAGATTGATAAATTCATGGAAGGATTGTCACACGAGGTGGCGAAGGGCATGCTAGGAGATAGACCTACGAGCATGGCAAGCGTCATGGATAGAGCTTTGATGCGGAGAGATTTGCCAAGAGACGACGGTTGTAGTTGGAGATAAGAGGTCTTTCTCAAATTTTCAAGGAAGTAATAGAGGAGCACCGCAGCGAATGTTAAGAGGGCGGTGAAATCCGGCTACGAAGAGTTCAAGCAAGTGGAACGCCGCCGGTTTGTGCTAAGTGTAACAAGACACACACAGGAGAGTGCATGTGGTGTAGCGTGAGTTGTTTCCACCGCGTGTGGGGAAGTGGGACATTACTCGAGAGCGTGTCCTAAGAAGCTCTCTCAAGGTAATCGTGTAGGAGGACGAGGTAACCAAGCAGGGTAATCGTACTACGGGTAGCGACATCGTTCGTGTCTTCGCAGCAGATGCGAACCGGAAGAGTTAGATGACCTTGTGGTGACAGTACTTTTCGTTGTTTGTGTTTATTATAGATATTTAATATGATATAGCGCGCATATGATATTACATATTTGTACTTAAATAGATTCACTTTTTAGGTACCATAATCATAGATAATCTAGCATAGTTTCAAATTTCCGTTTGATACCGGAGCATCGTGGACTTTTGTTTCCTCTAAGATAGCTAAGAAGTTGAACCTACCCCTTAAGGAATTGGAGAGACCTTTGAGTATAACCACACCTTTGGGCGAGTCACTAGATGTGCTCAAGTCACACCCCAAGTTGACATTAGAGTTGGGACTTACAAGTGCCGTATGCTTTGACGGTGTTGGATTTCTCGGATTTCGATGTTATCCCGGGTATGGACCGGTTGTCCAAGAATTATGTCTACTTGGATTGTAGGGGTAAGAGGGTGATCTTTAAGGCCCCAGGAAAATCAGCTAAGACGTTTCAGGGTAACGTATGCAAGCCTAGCAAGGGTCGTTATCCGATTATCTCAGCAGTTAAAGCCCTAAGAGCTTTGAAGAGGAGTTGCCAGGGTTTCGTTGTTTATGCATTAGATAAGGAAAAGCATAGGCCCGAGTTAGGAGAGACTCGTGTAGTTAAGGACTTTCCCGAAGTTTTCCCGGAAGATTTGCCAGGACATATGCCTGATAGGGCCATAGAGTTCGAGATCGAATTGATTGCCGGAGCATCACCAGTGGCTAAAGCACCTTATAGGATGGCACCAGCGGAGTTGAAAGAGTTGAAAACTCGCATTAAGGAGATGCTAGAGAAAAACATCATCCAGCCCAAGTACATCACCGTGGGGAGCACCGGTCTTGTTTGTGAAGAAGAAAGATGGGAGTATGCGCTTGTGCATCGACTACGAGAGTTGAATAAACCGACAATCAAGAATAAGTATCCTTTACCAAGGATTGATGATCCGTTCCGCCGCTTGCAAGGTAAGAAGGTGTTCTCTAAGATTGATCTTAGGTCCGGTTATCATCGCTGAAGATCAAGGTGTCGATATACCTAAGACAAAGCCTTCGACGAGATATGGACATTATGAGTTTTTGGTCATGCCGTTTGGACTCACTAATGCTCCATCGAAATTCATGGACTTGATGCAAAGAGTTTTCATGCCTTATCTCGATAAGTTTGTGATAGTTTTCATAGACGATATCTTGGTGTACTCTAAGGATGAGGAAGAGCATGAAGAACACCTAAGGATAGTTCTACGTACCTTAAAGGAGAACAAATTGTATGCCAAGTTTTCTAAGTGTGAGTTTTGGTTGGACCAAGTGAGTTTTCTTGGGCATATAATTTCGGAGAAGGCATTAAGGTGGATCCGGCGAAGATAGAAGCCGTTTCTAAGTGGCCTAGACCGACATCAGTAACGGAGATAAGAAGTTTCTTGGGTTTAGCGGGTACTACCGGAAGTTTGTAAAGGATTTCTCTAAGATAGCTACACCTCTCACGAGGCTTACTCAAAAGAACGTTAAGTATGAGTGGACCAGTTGAATGTGAGGAAGCTTTTCGACTTTGAAAGAAAAGTTGACCACAAGACTCGTGTTAGCATTACCGGAAGTTTTTGATAACTATGATGTATATACGTACGCATCGGGTCAAGGTTTGGGTTGTGTTTTGATGCAATCGGGAAAGGTGATTGCTTATGCATCTAGGCGTTAAAGGTGCATGAGAAGAATTACCCTACACACGACTTGGAGTTGGCAAGAAGTGGTATTTGCTCAAGCTTTGGAGACACTATCCGTATGGTGTCAAGGCAAGGATCTTCACGGATCATAAGAGTCTTAAGTTCTTCTTTACTCGGGAGAATCCGAACACGAGACAAAGAAGATGGTTGGAGTTCGTGAAAGATTACGACTTGGACATTCAATACCACCCGGGTAAAGCGAATGTTGTAGCCGATGCACTTAGCCGGAGAGCGGTTAATGCTATCACTACCTTGCAAGAAGTCGTAGATCGCTTGGATAGGATGCGATTCAAGTGATTGAAAGGAAGGGTGAAGCTCGGAATTTGGCGCCATTGATGGCAAGGTCGATTTGCTAGATGAGATTCGGGCTAAGCAAGATAAAGACCCCGTGTTGATTAATTTGAAGCGAGTAGCTCGAGAGAAGCCTACAAGTGGGTTATCGCTTGGACAAGAGTGGTCATCTTTGGTACGGAGACCGTTTGTGTGTGCCCGATGTGGATGGCCTAAGAGAGAAGGTTATGGATGAAGCTCATAAGATTGCTTTTGCGGTACATCCAGGAGCCACTAAGATGTATAGAGATCTCAAGGAGAGATATTGGTGGCCGGTATGAAGTTAGGGATCGCAGAGTTTGTGGCAAGACGTGATACATGCCGAGAGTGAAAGCAGAACACGTAAGACCAGGAGGTTTGTTGAAACCCTTGGAGGTACCGGAATGGAAATGGGAGAATATCACGATGGATTTCATCACCGGTTTGCCAAAGACTAAGGGCGGTCATGACATGATTTGGGTGATTGTGGATAGACTCACAAAATCAGCCCATTTCTTGCCGTGTAAAGTGGACATGCCTATAAAGAAGTTCGCTACTATGTATATCGACAATATAGTGAAGCTTCATGGTGTGCCTCTATCTATTGTATCCGACAGGGATAGTAGATTTATCAGTCGCTTCTGGAAGGGTTTGCAGAAAGCTTTTGGGACGAAGACCGATTCGAGTACGCGTTTCATCCGCGTACGGACGGGCGATCGAGAGAACAATTCGACTCTCGAGGATATGCTTAGAGCTTGTGTTTTGGATGCCGGAGGATCATGGATAGATTACCTCAATTTGGCCGAGTTTGCTTACAACAATAGTTACCATGCAAGATTGGGAATGCCACCTTTTGAGGCCTTGTACGGTAGAAGTGTAGAACTCCACTTTATCGGGATGAAGTGGGAGAGAAACATATCACGGTGGCCGGAGATGGTTCGGCAAGCCAAGGAGAAAATTGAGTTGATAAGGAAAAATCTGAAAGCTGCTCAAGATCGTCAGAAGAGTTGGGCCGATGTTAGAAGAAGACCGCTAGAGTTTGAGGTCGGGGATAGAGTTTACCTTCGAGCGTCTCCGATGAAGGGTATCAAGAGGTTTGGACAGAAAGGAAAGCTAAGTCCAAGGTATGTAGGACCTTTTGATGTCATCGAAAGAGTTGGGAAGTTGGCTTATAGACTTCGGTTACCAGAGTCGATGTCTAATGTCCACAATGTTTTCCATGTATCGATGCTTAGGAAGTGTCTATCTAAAGTGGACGTGGAATCTGAGATTGACCCGGAAGTGTTGCAAGATAATCTCTCTTACGTGGAGAAGCCGATAAGGATTCTGGATAGGAAAGAGAAGATGATAAAGAGACGAGTGATCCCGTTAGTATTAGTGTAACGGAGCAATCATGCACCGACGGAAGCCACTGGGAAGTGGAAGCGGACATGTTCGACGAGTTTCCAGAGTTCCCTCATCTACCAGGTACGATCTAGTTTCGAGGACGAAACTCCTCTTAAGGGGGAGGAATGTAATATCCCGATTTTTGAAAAAGGGCAATCCGGTCTTTTAGCAAAAATCAGAATATTATGTTATTTTTAATTAAAGGATTTTCGAAAAAAAGAAAAGAAAAAGGATAAACAAGGATTTTCTTTTTAAGGAAAATAATTAAATAATTAGGTAATTGGGATTATAAAAAGAAAACTAATCCTAATTTTAACCTAGTTGTTTTTGACAAAAAAAAAAGAGAGAGGGACGCAGGGAGGAAAAAGATAGGCGCAGGAGAGAAAAAAAAGAGGGAGAAGAAGCTTTCAATCTCGAGGCTAATCCGTTGTTCTTTTCATCAGACTCATCAAGAGAGAAAGGATCACCGCGAGACGAGGATCGTTTTGATACCAACAATCCCTAGATCCGTTGACGTTGGAGGTTAAAGGTTTAACCTTTTTTTCAAAGCTTTGGTAGTTTGGATCGTTGTACCACGCAAATTAAGGTAACGTGGTTTTCTTATCGTATGATTAAGGTTTCGTAAAGTGGTAGAGCAATTTGTATGATTGTTTTTCATGGTTTTAATTCGTTTAAGTCGAGTTTGGGTTGAATTTGAGTAGAAAACGCAGAGTGCAGAAAACTGTCCTCTGTGGTGCGAGAAGAACGTGTATACGTGCAGAGGGAGGCTCGGTCGACCGAGCCTATCCATTCGGTCGACCGAGTGTTGGTTCATCCGTACGGATGAGTTGTGTATCCGTACAACTATTTCTCGCATCGGACGAAAGTTTATCCGTCCGGACAGGACCGTTTCGCATCGTTTTCCTTTGTTATGTGTTTAAAGCTCCATAATATCGTATTTACTGCATAACCTTACGTGACAAAGCCCTGAATTAGCTTTTGATGCATTTAGTTCCGGCACCACATGGATTCCCTAAAAAGATGAAGTGTGGGACCGTCGAAAGCTTTGGATTTGCCTTGTGCTTCGATAAGCTAGAGTTTATCGATGTCCGTGTAATTGCTGGGCTTGTCCGTGTCTAAGTGGTCTAAGTACGAGAGTAGGAGATGTGAGGGAGCTTACTTGAAAACACTTAGGTGGCTAGTTAAACATCTAATCAAACGTATGTGCTAGATTAATAATCTTAAACATCATGCAATGCTTGGTAAGGCATAGTACAATATCGCGATGTGTTCTCTCGACCGGACAAAGTAGACCGTACCCACGCCGGTCAATCGATTGGCTAGATAAAGCGTCTGGTACATTTTGCCGGTTATCACACTATCGGGACTCGATATTCCCGGGGCTACTAGAGCGTGTCTCTAAGTAGGTTGCACCCAATTGTCCTAGTACATCCTATTACTAGGCGTAGTGCCCTTGTTATTCATGATGTAACAAACTTGAGCTAAGTTAGATACCTTTTGGAACCTCATGTTATGCTATGAACATAATATGATAGTTAGCTAGTGGTTAATAACGGAAATGAATTAATAAAAGACGGCGTTGCTTTTATTTCTTTATGAGATCATAGTTATACGATCTTCTACGCGTTACCGAGTACTTTTGTACTTACCCCGTTACGTTGTGTTTGTCTTCCCTTTCCCCAAAGAAGATGAACAGTTGCTACGGTTGACGAGTTCTTTGATGATGAAGTTTGAGAGGAAGCTTTTGAATACTTAGTTCTTTTAGTTGTTTCTTTCTTAAAAAAAGCTTGTTTCACGTTTGAACAATGTTGTCCTTCTTTTTGGTTTAGCTTCTTTTGAGATCCTTGGGATTTGGATGTTGGATGATTAGTTCTCTTTATTGGATTTAGTTTTTCACAGCATTGATTACCGTGTGTTCGATCTTTTGGTTTCCCCGAGTTGTTGAGTTGTTTTATCTTCCGCGTCGTTTTAGTTATGGTGTATGACGTAAGGCTTACATATATTATTGAATTTATTTGATAATATTTGTGCCGAGCGCTCTTTCCGGATAAGGACTCGGTGTCCGGGAAAGGGGCGTTACATATATACTTAGTGAGATACATACGTACTAAAGATGAAAGCTGAGTAGGTAGAGAGTATAATGAATTATTATTGAATGGAATATGTCCTCTTCTGAATATGTAGGGGTGATCATGGGTCAGTTTGGGTTGGTTCGGTTCGGTTTGGAAAGCGCGCGGTCGGTTTGGGGGCTCTACTTTGTAACCCAAACCAAACCAAACTAAAGTCATCCCCAATGGTTTGGTTCGAACCGGTTTCGGGTTGGATTCGGTTTGGGTTCGATTTTAGCATGCTTGGTTTTTTTTAAAAGAGATACTTTTATGACAAACAAGCAATTTCATCTTAATTTTTAAATCTAAAGTGTATGTTGTTGTAAAAAAATACATACTTGGTGCAAAGGTTGTTGCTCTTTCATGTATTTAGTTGCAAAGATATTAATAATACATGATACATGATTATTCTACAAAACATAATGGATCGGACATGAAAACAAAAAGATCAGAAGATGTGACAGGGAGCAACGTTATCCATGAAAAAAAATGAGTACAAAAGTGTAATGGTTCAAGACAATATTTGATTATCTAGAATTTTGAAGACCAATTTGCAAGACAAAACATTCACCCAGAGACACTTGAACAAAGTTATACTTTGTCAACGGTGGATTAACATAATCAGCTACAACTAAGCATGAGAAAAATAATACACAATAACTGAAAGAAGAAACCCATCTTTTTTATGTTATATGCTCACCATTTGTTTTACCCAAAGACTCGATAGATTAAGCGAAGAAGAAAACATTGAGGATTAAGAATCTATTGATGTAAAACTACAATAAAATTACTAAGAGGGAAAAAAGCACATTAACTGATGATGATAGCATATTAGAAGGGTCACTAACATGGTGTATGAGGCAAATGCTTATAATGGAAGCTGAAATGGAGCAGAGAAATGAGAGGTGTCGATATGTTTGATTAATGATGAATGGAATGAGTTGGGTTCATGGTTATCTTATATGCTTATATATCAATAACAAAAATACGTCTTTTTGTATTAATGATTTCGGTTTGGGTTCGGGTTGGGTTGGGGTAAAATAAAAATAACCAAATCCAAACCAGTATTATTCATTCGGTTTGGTTTTTTTCAAACCAAACCGATTCATTCGGTTTTGTCGGTATTTTGGTTTGGTATATTGTTTTTTGGTTTAGTTCATGATTAAATAGATCATTACCCAAAACAAATAAATTAATTTCGGTTCGGATTAAAGAAATAACCTTTCGGTATTGAATTTTTTTGCTTCACCCGAAAAAAACGAAAAACCACAACCATTAATCAAACCAAAATAACCAAACTAATAACGAACCAATTGAATTAGTTTGAAACCAAACCGAATTATAATGGTTTGGGTTTGGTTATTTTTATTTTTAACCAACCCAACCCGAATTAAGTATTCTACAAATAACATAGTTTCACAATGTTGTACATACAAGCTAACGATACAACCATAAATCTAAAATCACCCTTCAATTTCCATTACTCATATAATTCGACACGCAAACACTGTCTCCATCAATCCATCACGCTCTCTCTCCGTAGACACCTCTTCTTCCAATCGCCTCCATGCTTGTTCCAGGTTAAGGAACCTTTCGTGATTCATGTTCCACTTTAAATTAAATCGATTATGTAAATCGAAAAAAACCATTGTGTTGTAAAAATGTCTTCTTCAACAAATTGACATGCTAAAACTAAAACCAAACCGAACCAAATTAAACCAAACCAGTGGGTTAAGAATCATTTTGGTTTGGTTAACAAGTTAATCATTTTGGTTTGGTTTAAAAAAAGTTACACCGCCTTGATTGTGCAGGGTTGAATTAAAAGATAAAAAGCTCAATATTTTTCTGAACAAGGGAAAGCAATCCCCTTACTGGATGAAGATAAACCGAGGTCCCATTTCCCGTAAATATTTAAAAAACCAAGTCCGAACCAATCCAAAGTTGGAGATTTTGGCATTTGATGAAAATAACAGAATGTAATAATGACAATCTCGTCAAAATATGTTGAGGTGTGTTTCAATTACATAAATGATCGATTTCTCTTAACCATAAGAGATATAGATATTGCATTTGAGATATAACTCTCTCGATTTACAACATGGACGATATATACTCTTTTAAGGTCGAGACTTGGATTGTATGTAAATCAACATCGGTTGGAAATCTTAGATTAGTGTTTTATTAACAATAAAAAAGCGAAATAATTATTAAGAAGTATTGTTATTGAAACCATATCGAATATGTTTTCGGGGTATAACAATAAAATTCGACATATTTAGATTTAAATTTAAGCTCAAAGTTATGTTATGGGAAGGTCTGCAAAATTCATCATCTTGCGAATTCGAGTTTTCCGGAAGTGCATGTGGTGTCCCGTTAGATTCATCGTGGTGTCAATAACGGTGCGCGCCCTTATTAAGAATTGATAACAATAAATAATTAATCAATATGAAAGTTGTCTATGTAGTCCGTAACACCTTTAATCATAACGAGACTCATATCGATCAATCAATCGATCATTATTAATGATTGATGGTGTGAAATCGTGAAATTTATTTATGTATCATATGGAGTCGGTGTTTTGCGGAAACACCCAAAACGAAAAGTAAAGCACAGTGGAATATAAATGGAAGAACAAGAACACAGATTTAACGTGGTTCGGAAATTCACCTACATCCACCGGAAACTGCAATTTTCAGATTAGAGAAAATTTACACACACAAATTTATCTCTCAGGATCGTCACTTTGTACTGAAGCTAATACTTAGCTGAAAATTGGATACTTCTACAATTGAGAAAGGGATAGTTTATATAGGAAAATATGGTGTCAAATTTTCTTCCGTAAGCCATCTTTCCAGCAGCCATGGGAGACTTTTTTTTTTCTTTTTTCTTTTTTAGCAGCCATCATTTGTATAGTTAGCCACCATATGAATAGGTAACAACACATGTGTTAAGGGTGATTTTATACGATTTATTCCGTTATATTTTATAATGATTTCCTCCATATTCGTATTATTTGCATAGAAATTAAGGGTTTAATCGAATTATTGAGCAGATGAGTTTTAAAAGTATTTAAGTGTAAACTTGAGCTAATTTCGTGATTTTATTGGTAATTATCTATGGTTTTACACTTTGCGTGTTCTTATGGTTTTGAAGGTACATTTACATGTCATGGAGAGGGATTGAAGGAGCTGAAAAGATACATAATTGGAGATTTGATGGAAGGAGGAAGATGCAAGTTGAAGATTGGAATGAAGATTTAGACAGTTGAACGAGCGTTTGATGTTCCGTCCAGTGGACTGGCGTCCAAGAGGAGCTTTTGGATTCATGATGTTCTGATTTTCTGTGGACGGGCGTCCAATTTTGCATGGGACGGGCGTCTGATGAAGACTCGGCCCTACTCGAAGAATTTACACAGTCTGGACGGGCGTCCAGAGGTATCAGACGGGCGTCCACGGCCGACTTAAGTATAACCGACTTAGTTCTCTATAAAAGCAGCCACATTCTCAACCCTAATATCATCTTATCATCAGATTTTTATACACCAATAACACACAGCAGCCGCACTTCTGAGGCTTTCAAGGCCGATCACCCGAGCCTTGTGCTCGGGTGATCCGGGTTAGATTAGGATGCTTTTATTTTCGTTTGTTGATTCATGGAGATCATCCATTGTACCAAACTATGTGAGTTTATCTTCTAATTTATTCAATCCTTTGTTTATTCTTATGATCTTTGATTTGTTTTGTATCTTCCTATGATTTATGATGCTATTGTGTGACTAGATCGAGAGATTGGTTGCTAATTGTTGTCTAACGTTGATGAGAATCGTTGTTAGGCTAGATCACCATAGAAAGATAGGATCCTTAATCGTTAATTCGTGACAAATTAATTGGTTAATTATCTAGGTTGCTAGATTCTAAAATACGAGAGTTAACTTGAATCTACACCTTCGTTTTGTATGAAATTGGTCTCAACATTCGAGAGAGGAGAGATTGATAATTGAATTCACTAAGAGATTAGGAATTCATAGCTTGAGAAACGGATTCACTAAGGAATTAGGAGTTCGTATCTCGTGTAAAGGTGAAACCACAATATTGAATTAAAATCATGAGATGAACTTGGATTGAAATCACTTGGTTTGTATATTGTTTGATTCCATGTATCTTTGTTTTATTGTTTTTCTCGTTTATAGTTTAGTTATGTTCGCAACGATCTTTCCTGGCTTTGGACTGACAATCATCTGTCCAGTTTATCTTTTCGTTTTAGGTTTTAATAATAATGGCATGAATCTTAGGAAAATTAATGAACTAGATACCCCGATTCCCTGAGATCGACTCCGGTATTAATCGCTATACTACGATCCCTACACTTGGGGAATACCGGATTTATAAATATTTATTACTTGTTTGTTTTTCATTAGATAAAATCCGTGACAAGTTTTTGGCGCCATTGCCGGGGAATCGGTGCGGTTGTCCAGTTCATTATTAATTTTTCTAAGGTAGTATAGTGGTGAGTATTCCGGCCAACGGAACCAAAAACAAGTTTTTGGCGCCGTTGCCGGGGAATCGGTACGGTTGTTTAGTTTTCATTAATTTTTCTATTTTTGTCACGAACTTTTTTTTTTAGGTTTGATAGGTTTCATAGGTTGTCTATTGTCGTTTTTAGGTTTCATAGTTTTGTTTTCGTTTTTAATAAACACTAGGGTTTCTGTTTTAATGATATGATATTAGGTTTTTTTGGGGTTGCTACTGTCTTCTGATATAGGTCGAGTCTGCTGTGCTTTTCTGCTGAGTCAGACGGGCGTCCATAGTAAGTGAACGCCCGTCCGTCCCAAAACGCATCAACGCTGTTATGCTTTTAGAGAGTTAGATGAGCGTTTGCCTTTTTCCCCGAACGCCCGTACGCTCTCATGCATGTGGTTACGGACGGGCGTCTGCATGCCTGAACGTCCGTCCGCCCTGAATAGGCTTTAAACGTCCGTCTGTCTTGACTGAACGCCAGTCCAGTCTGTCAGGTTTTTTTTTGTGAATAGATTTTATCTTGATACATACGTCTATTATTTGACATGGTTGTTCTATGTGAGCCTCTCGTGGCCTCTTTATATATGCGTAGATGTTCTGAACTTGCATGTTTATATCTTTCCATCTACTAATCCATGTTAAATAATTGATTAATTTTTATATACATGCTTCATTAATTGACATGGATGTTTTATTGTGAGCCTCTGTGGCCTTTGTATATGCGTAGATGTCCTGTTCTTTCACCGTTATGGTTTTCTTTCCATCTATTGCAGTCCATGTTGAGTAACTCACCTAGTTAGATGTGATTCCAATTTGATTTATGTTGTTCCTTTTGTCGTCTATCTAGGATGTTAGGGTTGTTAAAGGCACGTCTACACTTTACATGGCAAGCTTCTGTGGCTTTGCATAATCAAATTTTGGCACGTTTTTGTGGCGTTATTTAGTAGACGTTTATATTCTTGACCGTGCTTGGATTAGGGCGACATCTATGGAATTAGTTGGGCTAGTTTATTTTCTTTATTTTCTTTTTGCCTTGTTAGTATAATTGCATATCATTTAGTTGCATTGTATTTTATTTTGTTTTGTTTTTTTATTTTATTATTATTTTCTTTTCTTTTTAGTGCACCTAGCCCTACTACTTTGTAGTGTCTTCTATCATTATTTATGTATGCACATGTGGTCCATATTTGTATTGTAAGCTTCTGTGGCTTATTTGACGCTGTCACGGATTTTATGCAATGAAAATAAACAAGTAATAAAATTTATAAATCCGGTATTCCCCAAGTGTAGGGATCGTAATATAGCGATTAATACCGGAGTCGGTCACAGGGAATCGGGGTATCTAGTTCATTAATTTTTCTAAGATTGTTACTACTAAAACGAAACTAAAAACGATAAAATAAACTGGACAGAGGATTGTTAGTCCAAAGCCAGGAAGGATAAAAGCGAAAACGAAATCTAAACTATAAACTATAAAATAAACAGTAAACTAGAAGATGATCATGGTGATTAAACAATTGAACAAGTAATTATCCACCGCTCCCGCAACCCTTAATTTCCTCTCTTAAGTTATCTTGTGATGATTTAATTAAAGATGTGGTTCACCTATCCAATGTATGAATTCCTACTCTCGTAGATAATTCGCCTATCAATCTTTCATCTCTCGATACGTAAGATTGACGCTCTCAAAACAAGGTGTAAGATCTCTCAATCTAGCAACCTAGATATTCAACCTATCAACTCTCGTTATGTCATGGTTAAAAAATCTCATCTTTCCTATGGTGATCTAAGGTTTACACCGACTCTCGTCATACGGTAAACATCAATAAGCAATACATCTCTCGATATCGATTGCTTAACAAATAATCATGGAAAAGATACAACTTTAATCAAATTCACAAAACAAATCTAGATTGAAAATAAAGAACCTGCTGAAACGGATTCACATGGTTTGAACAATTGCTCAGCCTCCAAGCATTCAGCATAAAATAGTAGCAAAATGAAATAAAAAGCAAATATAAAACAAGAAAAATCGCAACCCCAGCCTCCCCTAAGGGGGTTGGGGCCGCCTAGGGTTTTCTCCTATTGATTGTGTATCAATAGGTCTCAATAATGTATCATTAGGGTTGAAATCCGCGCTGCTATTTATAGAAAAGTAAGTCAGTTTTCAGCATGTCGGCCGTGGACGCCCGTCCGGAATTGTGGACGCCCGTCCAGATGCCTTGGACTTGCTTCAGACGCCAGTTCACTCAGAGTCCAAACTCTTTGAATCAACTTTCTTCTCCTGGACGCCCGTTTGGATGATCGGACGCCCGTCCATCCTGGACGGGACTTGGACGCCAGTTCAGCTGGATCAACAATCGATCTTCTCATCTTTATCTTTATCTCTTCTCCTCTTCATTAATCCGATTGTTAACCTCTTTTAAATCCTCTCCTTGGTCAAAATTGTGTATCTACAATACATCAAACACATTGCAAAATGTAGTATCTTCCAAATTAATATAAAACCATCAATTTTACACATAAATCATACAATTTCGCAACTAACCCATTAAAAACATCACTTGCTCAATACTTCAATATAAAGCTCGATTTCTATGAAAAACATCCAGATATGGGGGAAATTGACATAAAATATATCCTTATAAAACGTATAAAATCACCCTTAACAGACGCTTAGATGTCCTGTGTTTTCCTCGTGTGGTGATTTTTCCATCTGAGCAATTATTTCCTGTGCTTATATCAAACCTTTCTGCGCGATATGATATATTTTCCCCTGTGTTCCCCGAGATACTGCCATGTTTTTCAAGTGGTGCAGGCGCACTTTTAGCTGTTTTTTTTTTGCCAAGCTACCTTTGGAAGTCGTTGCTGAAAAAGGACTCCATATGACATCACCATTGTTGTCCTCTTCAGCCACTCTTCGGATCATTACCAAATCAGCTAAGTACTTTATCTTTTCTTTAATTCTGCACAACCTGAGGACATGTTGTGGTTTAAGTGTGGGGGAGGGGAATAGTTACGTGTATTTATCATTTGCTTATACCATTATGTTTCTATGCAAGATGAGCTAAATTTTTCGAAATTTTTGTTCTGTCCCGAGTAAGCAATGCACATTTTTGTTCGTTCTTTTATAGTCATCGATGCTATATATTGTATGTCCAGTAAGTTAGTTGTTTCACCCGATATATATATTTTTCACGAGCCATAGTGAATGATGAGCTATATTATAAAGCTATACCCTTTTTGATTAGTGATTTTTGTTATCTTATAAGTCGTGTGCTTAGTGCTAACGTACATATCGTGGGAATTATGATAGTTTGTGTTTAGATCCGAAGTATGTTATACTGTGAATATCTAAGGTTTGAATGTGATAAGTAACACGTAACTTATTGTCAAATGAAAATTTTGAATTTTAAATGAATAAGATGTGTGTGTCGGAAGCTGGTCGATGATTTGAGTGCGGTAGGTCATATCTCGAATGTCCTATACCACTATGATGACCAAAAGCTCACGACAGTCAGAAGAAGCTGCCTTATGATTTGAGTAAGGTAGGGTATATCACGAATATCCTATTCTGCTATGACGGGCAAGAGCTCATTCTGATGTGCGTTTAAATGTGAAAATAGTTAAATCAACTTATATGAGGAATCTAGTATGAAATGAATGAAAGACTTCGTTATCGCATATCTTATCCCCAGTATAAACTGGTAGATATATTGTAGGGATTATCCTCTGAGTATGTCAGAAAGGCCCTAGATGTATTCTATCATCTTTTTTGGGATATGTCACGTTTTGTAGGGTGCATCTTATAGGTATCATTCATTTCTAGTTTGAAGGGGGTATTAGCTAGTTTGCTTGACATTTTCAAGTTTGGACTTAGTGGAAGTTTACTATTGTTTTGCACACACACAGGGGTGAGCATCTGATTTATTGAATATACTTTGTACTTGTTGAAGTGTCTATCTTGTCTCGAGCCTTTATTCTGTTTTGTCTTGCTCGGGACGAGCAAGGTTTAAGTGTGGGGGAGTTGTTAAGGGTGATTTTATACGATTTATTCCGTTATATTTTATAATGATTTCCTCCATATTCGTATTATTTGCATAGAAATTAAGGGTTTAATCGAATTATTGAGCAGATGAGTTTTAAAAGTATTTAAGTGTAAACTTGAGCTAATTTCGTGATTTTATTGGTAATTATCTATGGTTTTACACTTTGCGTGTTCTTATGTTTTTGAAGGTACATTTACATGTCATGGAGAGGGATTAAAGGAGCTGAAAAGATACATAATTGGAGATTTCATGGAAGGAGGAAGATGCAAGTTGAAGATTGGAATGAAGATTTAGACAGTTGAACGAGCGTTTGATGTTCCGTCCAGTGGACTGGCGTCCAGAAGCATGAACTGGCGTCCAAGAGGAGCTTTTGGATTCAGGATGTTCTGATTTTCTGTGGACGGGCGTCCAATTTTGCATGGGACGGGCGTCTGATGAAGACTCGGCCCGACTCGAAGAATTTACACAGTCTGGACGGGCATCCAGAGGTATCAGACGGGCGTCCACGGCCGACTTAAGTATAACCGACTTAGTTCTCTATAAAAGCAGCCGCATTCTCAACCCTAATATCATCTTATCATCATATTTTTATACACCAAATACACACAGCAGCCGCACTTCTGAGGCTTTCAAGACCGATCACCCGAGCCTTGTGCTCGGGTGATCCGGGTTAGATTAGGATGCTTTTATTTTCGTTTGTTGATTCATGGAGATCATCCATTGTACCAAACTATGTGAGTTTATCTTCTAATTTATTCAATCCTTTGTTTATTCTTATGATCTTTGATTTGTTTTGTATCTTCCTATGATTTATGATGCTATTGTGTGACTAGATCGAGAGATTGGTTGCTAATTGTTGTCTAACGTTGATGAGAATCGTTGTTAGGCTAGATCACCATAGAAAGATAGGATCCTTAATCGTTAATTCGTGACAAATTAATTGGTTAATTATCTAGGTTGCTAGATTCTAAAATACGAGAGTTAACTTGAATCTACACCTTCGTTTTGTATGAAATTGGTCTCAACATTCGAGAGAGGAGAGATTGATAATTGAATTCACTAAGAGATTAGGAATTCATAGCTTGAGAAACGGATTCACTAAGGAATTAGGAGTTCGTATCTCGTGTAAAGGTGAAACCACAATATTGAATTAAAATCATGAGATGAACTTGGATTGAAATCACTTGGTTTGTATATTGTTTGATTCCATGTATCTTTGTTTTATTGTTTTTCTCGTTTATAGTTTAGTTATGTTCGCAACGATCGTTCTGGCTTTGGATCGACAATCCTCTCTGTCCGGTTTATCTTTTCGTTTTAGGTTTTAATAATAATGGCATGAATCTTAGGAAAATTAATGAACTAGATACCCCGATTCCCTGAGATCAACTCCGGTATTAATCGCTATACTACAGAAGAAGGGGACATTCTACTGTAGAAGAAGGGGACATTCTACTACAGAAGACCGGGACTGCAGACAATCCGGCAGACATGTTGACAAAGGTGGTTACGAAGATCAAGTTCCAGCATTGCTTGGACTTGGTCAATATTTCCCGAGTGACAGGCGCCTAAAGGTGCAAATGGAAGCAGCATTTTTCCAGTGGGGGAAAGTTTGCCAAGGTGGAGATTGTTGGAATTGTGGCTCATTTCAAGCATGTTGTCTCGGATTTTATCTAATGAAAATAAACAAGTAATAAATTTATAAATCCGGTGTTTTCTATATAGAATTAGAATTATTCGTTTAATTGTTGGCGCGCGATGATTAAGCGGTTATTTTGATCTAGTACCTTAGGCGGTTGCCATAAAAGATTGAGTTTTAGTGGTAAACAACACATTACCTGCCGGTTCGTAGCCCGTAGGATTCCCTGTTGTGGAAATAGATGACCTAGGTTAAAATTAGTCTGGTAGGATTAATACCTTGAATTGGGTCTCTCAAGCCTTAATGCTTCCGGGATTCCAAACACCTATGACCGTGTCGAGGGGTGTCTTCCGGTTAGAGAATAATTAACGACCGTGTCTTGATTATCGAATTTAGGAGAGATTGGTCACATGGCGGTTGTCGGTGACTATAACCAATTTATTAATAATTTAACGAGTCATCGTTGAATCGATGATCAATCGTAGGAATTGAGGGGAAATGATTAATTGAGTGGAACTTTTCTTCGTTTATTTTTCATTTCTTTTTAGGAAATTAGATAAAAACCCAAATATCTTTTGTTTTACAAAATTTGTAAGAAATAAGTCCACCGTTCCCTGTGGGTTCGACCCCTACTTCTGCTATACTAGCTATAGAGGTTGTAGGTGATTTATCTTTGGTGGTTTGACGACCCACCAAATTTTGGCCCACTTGAAAGTGATCCGCCCTCTGTTCCTTTCGTAATCCCTTCTCACCGCCCTTTTTTTATTCAAAACCTACCTAATACCTCCTATCCCAACTCTCTCAATTCACGTAATATGCCAAAAATGGGCCCAGCCCAATTATTTTTCCTAAGTTATTCGGGTGACTTTTATGGGAATAATAATAAATAAATAATAAAACTTAATAATAAAAAAGGGTCCTTCTAATAAAAAACTTAATGTGACTAAAGATCGAAAATGCACGATTGGCTTTAATAGCTCTGTCTTCTCGGGATCCCGATATAGGCGAAAACTGAAATTCTCGGATCTTGAAACGCCGCTTTTCTCCAATCTTCCACAAAGCATCCAAAACTGCTCTTTAAGTCCTGAAATCTTCCATCGCCGCTCACGAGCTCTTCAAACCTGAAAATCATCTAAAACATACCCGGAACGGAGCATTTCCCGACAAAATAGATATACAACATGCACAGAAAATTCCCATAAAATACGGTCTCATCACTCCCCCACACTTAAATTATTGCTTGTCCTCAAGCAATGCACTCTCATCCCCAAAAATAAAAAATGAAATATTCATGAAGCTAAATCCTAAATGAACGACCTAATACTATATGAATGCAAAGCACCAAAAGAATTCCAATAATGACGCCCGTCCAACCTTTTCATCAACCTCGTATTTCATAATGCAAATCAAATGATAACAAAGCAAGGCACAACACACACTAGTATTCATACGACTAACTATAACATCACTCGATCATAAACTTTAAAGGGCAAAATGAAAGAGTCCTAACTTGTCCTCACGGGTAAACTCTCATTATACTGCATAGGGACAATTCACACACTCTCAAAAAATCAACACACAACCAAGCATTACCATAAGTTTGCATATCAATCAAATCTCCACCACTATGTAATCAAAATCCAATGCACAAATCATGAGGTCTTTCACAGGGTTGTAGCGGGGCTAGGGACAGAAAATAAGATAGGGAAAAGGGAATATATATGGGCTAAATTGTCAAGGAGAATGAATGAATAACCACATCAATAATCACATAGTCGCCAAGAACGAATCCCATTGAAACACAATATATGGCTCCAACCTTCGTCACAACATCATAAGGATTGAAGTGCAAACAATAACATCCAAAGAAGCTTGCAAAAATTGAGCTTGGAAACAAACTTCTTTTTCAATATATAAAACACTCCTTCAATATATGCTCTCTTTTTTTTTCTTCTTTTTTTCTCTTGTTTTCCTTATTTTTTTTATCATCAAATTTTTTTTTCCAACATTCACCCTTTTCTTTTTAGAGATCTTAAGACACACCTTCATTGCATAATCGTGAGCCATACATCTATAGATATTCACTTCAAGGACTTTCTTAAAATTTAATGCAACTATTTGTACAATCTCCTGACAATAAGGTCAACAAAAAAGGGAATATCGTAAGAAAAGGCCATGGGTTTAATTTCTGGAGTTTGTCAAAAGAAAGGGTCAAGCTAGACGGGGCTCACTAGGGGGTATTAAATATGGGAAGGCCAACAAAAGTGGGTCTAGAAAGGGGTTGAATCCTAGGTGCCTCAATCATTTAAGTGCACTAAACCTGAAAAAGGGTGGTCTCGAAATGCATGTCAACGCAAATTCTAGAATGACATTGGAAGTGTGGATGCCACTGAAAGGGAAATATGGGCGAGTGCGCTCTTTGGCTAGGTGAAATCCTCACTTTTAAGTGGTTTTTCGTTAAGGCTCAATGGTTTTAGCTCCAAAGTTCACAAACAAGTGATATAAGGTGAGTGTGTATCAACAAAAGTGTGTGCTTGCATTGGTCAATTACCGTTTGAATATTACTACTTCACACAAAATTTAAATGAAAAAGTTGGTAAAGTGTCATCAAAGGCATACTCGGTGCTTTGAAATCCTAAAATGTCCTAAAGATGCAATTCTAATATGCAAATGCATGAAAAGCTAAAGTGGAAGGAAGAATGCAAAATATGGAATGAGATGCAACTAAAATGGTATGCATGATATGCAAAAGTACTAATCTAAATATGAAAAGAAAGAAAAAAAAAATAAAAGAAAAGGAATGAGAATACCTTACAATTCGGACCGTGGGGCGATGAAAAATAAGCCATGGACTCCATCGTGATTTCCGTATATTCAATGGCATCCGCTAAGATTATTGGAATGATTCCGGACTCACCGAAGACGCTTGTGGATGAAGGAGAGAAATGATGGAAATGTGGGAGGTGGGTTGAGGTAGAAGTCGGGTGGGAATTGATAGTTGTGGGTGGGAGAGACATTTATTTGAAAAAGCTATTTTATTTTATTTTATAGGTTTTTTTTGGTTTTTTTTTTTTTTTTTTTTTTTTTTTTTGGAGAAGCGGTGATGGTAGGATTATGGTGACGGCAAATTGTGTGAAAAGGGTGAAGCAATTGACGGGGGAGGGTGGTGGCTGTTCGGGTTTGTAAATTGGTGGAGTAAAAAGAAATATAATAAGGGAAAGGGTGAACATACGGGTGAGAAAGTATGGTGAAAGAAAGGAATTTGTTTTTTTTTTTTCAGAGATGTCGTCTAGCACCCAAAATGATGTGATCACATCATAAATTAGTTACTCTCTGTTTCTTGGACCAAAAAAATGTTGAAAACACACCTTAAATCGATGTGATCACATCGTAATTATTTTACCCCCAATTTTTTATGCTTTTTTTTTTTTTTTGTGGAAAATCCCATCCCGATTACCTTAGGATCCCGACTTCATGGGAAAGTGAAAATCACCTTTCTTGAACAAGTCCCCCAAGCTTGTGCATCCACACATGAACTTCAAATAAACACATCATATTTATTCACGGAATTCAGTTCTTCACCTACAAAACAGACAAAAGCCTCCACCAAACACGCAAATCTCTCTCTTTTTTACTTATTCATTAGAAAAACAAAACAAAATAAAATTAACAAATTTATTTTAATTGGGTTGCCTCCCAACAAGCGCTTTATTTTAATGTCTTTGGCTAGACATACTTACCTCAGCTATCCATTGTCAAATGGAATGGTTTTCCTTTCATGATTCTTCCTTGCATACTCAGTGAGTGAGCCATCCATCTCATCTTCAGGAAGAATCAGTTGTGCCTTGGCTCTAGGCACTTTGGTGAAGTATATTCTCAAGAAAATAAGAACCGGATTAGGTGCTTCCACATCCCAGTTCATAATATAGTGATCCAGTGGGAAGACTACTTCCTTCTTGCTCACTTGCATGTCCACGGCCATGTCAACACTTTTTTGCTCCAACGGCTCCTCAAATTTGAATTCCTCCAGATGATTTTCTTCATAATTAGACACATCATCCTCTAACTTCTCCAACACCATGTGAATTTCTTCACCCTTTGGTTGATCATCATCATCATTATCATCAATCTCTGGTGTTGGATCAATCATAGGACAATCGTCTTCTTCATCATACCATATAATACGAGAGGATGTTTTCAATCTTTGTTCTTGAAGCCGATCCACCTTAGTTTTCAGCTCGCCAATTTGTCTTTGCATATTTTGAACCCAGGCGACATGCTCGTCTTTGAACTGTGAAGCCTCTTGTACCAACTCTCTAAGTGGCATCAATTTGGTTTGGATTTGTTGTGAAGCCTCTTGCACCAACTCTCGAAGTGAAATCATTTCGGTCTGGATTATCTGTGCAATATTGGTAGAAAAGGTCTGCACCAATTCTTCAAAAGTATTACCTGAAAACAAATTGACCCTTCTTGTTCAATGGGCAGCTGGAAAGTAGAGGTGTAGCCCCAATTCTGATTGAGCAGCTGTCTTGGACAATATCCCTCCTCATACAGGCTGTTCACCCGGTATCCGTATTGATCATGATTCACCATAGGACTCGTGTAGTTGTAACCTGACATGCTTGCAAACAAGGGAAACACAAAACAAAACAAAACTATATACAAAATTTTAAAAGAAATAAATCACTTAACACCGTTCCCCGGCAACGGCGCCAAAATTTGGTGGGTCGTCAAACCACCAAAGATAAATCACCTACAACCTCTATAGCTAGTATAGCAAAAGTAAGGGTCGAACCCACAGGGAACGGTGAACTTATTTCTTATAAATTTTGTAAAACAAAAGATATTTGGGTTTTTATCTAATTTCCTAAAAAGAAATGAAAAATAAACGAAGAAAAGTTCCAGTCAATTAATCATTTCCTCCTCAAATCCTACGATTGATCATCGATTCAATGATGACTCGTTAAATTATTAATAAATTGGTTATAGTCACCGACAACCGCCAAGTGACCAATCTCTCCTAAATTCGATAATCAAGGCACGGTCGTTAATTATTCTCTAACCGGAAGACACCCCTAGACACGGTCATGGGTGTTTGGAATCCCGGAAGCATTAAGGCTTGAGAGACCCAATTCAAGGTATTAATCCAACCGGACTAATTTTAACCTAGGTTATCTATTTCCACAACAGGGAATCTTACGGGCTACGAACCGGCAGGTAATGTGTTGTTTACCACTAAAACTCAATCTTTTATGGCAACCGCCTAAGATCGATTTTGGTACTAGATCAATATAACCGCTTAATCATCGCGCGCCAACAATTAAACGAATAATTCTAATTCTATATTGAAAACAGAAAACAGACAAATACCAACAATCAAACGAGGAGATAACACAATTAGATCTCACAACCACACGAAATTGAGGGTTCAATAATCAATTAACTGGAATAAAACTAACTACTCATAGAAATAAAATAATATAAACAAATATTATAGTACCTTCGGAATGGAAAATATGAAAGAACGGAAAAAAAAAAAGTTGCCGGCAGCCACTTGAAAGTGATCCGCCCTCTGTTCCTTTCGTAATCCCTTCTCCCCACCCTTTTTTTATTCAAAACCTACCTATGAAGCACGGACACGGACACGGGAACGGCGCACGACACGACACGGACACGGCGACACGGTTACTTTCAGAATTTGAGGGAACGACACGCCGCCGACACGTTTTAATATATATATATGTATATTAATATATATATTTTTAAAAAAAACATAGACGTAGGTTGATGCCAATTCGCAGGACGGATTGCATTCCTTGCGTGTCCCTTACGTGTCCCCAACGTGTCCCGCCGTGTCCCTTGCGTGTCCCCGCCGTGTCCCGCCGTGTCCCTTGCGTGTCCCCGCCGTGTCCCCAACGTGTCCCGCCGTGTCCCCAACGTGTCGGGCCGTGTCCCGCCGTGTCCCCAGCGTGTCGGGCCGTGTCCCCAACGTGTCCCCAGCGTGTCGGGCCGTGTCGGAATTCAAAATTTGAATTTAACATTATTTTAATCGAGCGACACGTTTCCGACACGTGTCGGGAGCGTGTCGGGCGCGTGTCGGGCCGAAAATGTGTCGGACGCGCGCGCGGCGACCAATGGTGAAGTGTCGGTCTTCGTAGAAACCTACCTAATACCTCCTATCCTAACTCTCTCAATTCACGTAATATGCCAAAAATGGGCCCAGCCCAATTATTTTTCCTAAGTTATTCGGGTGACTTTTATGGGAAATAATAATAAATAAATAATAAAACTTAATAATAAAAAAGGGTCCTTCTAATAAAAACTTAATTTGACTAAAGATCGAAAATGCACAATTGGCTTTAATAGCTCTGTCTTCTCGGGATTCCGATATAGACGAAAACTGAAATTCTCGGATCTTGAAACGCCGCTTTCTCCAATCTTCCACAAAGCATCCAAAACTGCTCTTTAAGTCCTGAAATCTTCCATCGCTGCTCACGAGCTCTTAAAACCAGAAAATCATCTAAAACATACCCGGAACGGAGCATTTTCCGACAAAATAGATATACAACACGCACAGAAAATTCCCATAAAATATGGTCCCGACTCCCACTAACCTTCTACATGATCAGTTTCTGATGAATTTGCAGGGATATTCTGTTGGGAAGGTGTATCGTGTGTGGAGTGATTTACGGAACAGATCCGTAATTTACGGAAGTAATTACGGAATATTAAATTAGAAATAAATACGGGAACGGGAAATTAGATTAATCGGTTAGATCTAACACAACAACTATTACCATGCAGATCTAATCTCAAACAATGAATAATATATAGTACGATGCATAAATCAAAGGACTAGAGATCAAACCGAGGCGAGTAGTTACTCTTTCCTTAAGACAAATTGCTCCGGTATGGTGCACACGGTAGTAGCAACTGTCTCCCAAGATACAACGGCTTTCGTCTCTGATTTAGAGGCACTTCAAAAATCCGAGCTCCGGCGAACTTACAGAGTGCTCCGACTTCGCTTCGACTCAAGAACTAGATCTGTATGAGAGACTCTTTTTGTGGTGGAAAAGAGAGGAGAAAATTGAATGATTAACCTTCATCCATGGGGTACTTTATATAGTGGAGAAGAGGAGCCAATGCTCGAATTTGATTGGCCGAAACACATCATCAAACTTTTCTCCTTGGAAAAGTAACGGCCGACTTTTCCCTCAAGAAAATCATCTAGGCCGCCCCATTTACTCCACATGCATGTTGGGATAAAATCCCTCATTCTGATTGGTCGGATGATGTGTCGTCTGAATTCTAATTGGTCGAATGACTCAATGAATTCTGATTGGTCGAATGACACAATCACATTCCAAAATTAATTTTATGGTTAATTTCATAAAAAAAAATTGTCCAAATAATTAATAGCCACACCCGAGCCGGACTGCGGCGGCGTGCGCGCGTGTGTGAAATAATCTAAGTCCTCCCTCCTGCACAAAAGTGTCTTGCCCCTTGGGGCACATCTATAAGAGTATACACTAGCTCTTATTACTTGAGCTCACAAGCCTCAAGTTACCTATGTGGGAGAATGAGGTGAGGTCCTCCCTTCAACTCCCATCTCCTACATATTTTCTACCAACTTTAGCCATTAATTTCTCATTCACCCGACATCCGAATCGAGTGATTCAAAAGCCCAGTATTTAATCATATCATTAACTCTCGATGACATACATCGGAGCCTATCCGTAATTAGTGCTAAAGTTGAATATTCAATCCTCCAAAAAAGGCTTTTTCTCCAACATATTCATTATGATAACTCTATATTGTGCAAATATAGATTGGAAAGCTCAAAGCTCTGTTTTGCAGGGATATTCATTAAGTTGCTGTTTATACTTACTCAATTTTTTTTTTTTTTTTTAATTTGTTTTTGCATTGCCAAAAACGACCTCGTGTTAAACGTTTGAACTGTTTGTGTGTTGCAAGGATGCATAAACACTTCGTTATTTATGGTTTGACAGAACTCCTTCGAAAAAGGTTTGATCAATTCTATTGTAATCCGATCTGTACGTCGAGTCCAATAATATGGAGCCCAGAATCCTCCCACTCGAACTCGAATACTTGGAGCAATATAACCTCGGAGGAGGAATCAGTTGACTAAACAAAAAACCAAAAGTGCATTTGTTTTCATGATTTTACACCGGACATGTTTTGTGTAGTGTGTTTGAAGATATAGGCTGATGATCGATTGAGTATATATTTTGCAGTTATTTTGAATTGTTGGCTAGGCCTAACTTTTTGTTGTCTTAAGCATGCATGTCAGCATGACCTGCTGTTAAAGCATCCTTGTTTTTTTTTTTAAAGGGAAAACGGTATGCAGGGGCGGCACCACATTAAGTGAGTCGATCTGCTAAAAAATATTGACCTATAAGGAGATATAATGTACGAGCCTAAGTTTAGAAGACAAGAAAATGACAAATTTCTGACCCGTATCTCGAATTTTCTGGTCTGTGTAAGTAGATTTGCGGTGTTAATTATCTGCTATCATTATCATATGATTTGTCAAAAGCTATGTTTATGAAATTTACCTATACTAGGTATTTGCTATGGAATTGCGATCCTCTGCCGTGTTCCCCCTCTGCCGTGTTGTGCTGTGAGCCTAAAACGGCGTCGTTTCAGACCGAAGCGACGCCGTTTTGATTGTGGTTTTTTTTTAAGGTCGGAACCAAACGGTGTCGTTTCGGGCCGAAGCGACGCCGTTTTGCGTCACAGTACGGGCTGCTGTGCTCATTTCACAGCAGAGGATCGGGGTCCATTTGCTATGTTACATATTTGTTGGAATCCTACTGCGAGACTAATTAGTTGAGAGTTTCACTCCATCCATTGAAAACAAAGCACATGGTATTCTTTTAAGGGATCATGACCTGTCCAATTTGTGTGTCTAATTTTGGAGTCTAAGTAAAAACGATGTCGTTTATGCGTGTTTTAATTTTTTGGTTTTGGTTTTTTGTTTTTATTTTATTTTCTTCATGAAATAAAGCAAACATAAAACAACGTCGTTTTTACTTAGACACCGAAATTAGACACACAAATTGGACAGATGATCTCATCCATTCTTTTAAAGAGTTTATGATGGCCTACTTTGTTTATAATTTTGTTTATAGTGTATTTAATGACACATGTCGTGTTTTAGTGTTTACAATCTCTCACATAGTAGTGGTGTTTAGGGGTGATGTGGATAAATTTCAATCATCCACTTGGTATCACTCACTAATACATGTTGTGTAATAACTATTCTCTTTGAATTTTTGCTTATCTTTTTGTTGTGTGTGGTGTGGAAATTTGTGTATGTAGTATATAATATAAGGGAAGTGGTTTAAAAGGACAAAAAATAAGGAGAAACTGAGAATCAGGACAGTGGAAATATAAATTGGGTGATAAGGACAAATCCACTGTAATAACCCCAAATCCACTGTAATAACCCCAAATCCACTGTTTGCTGCAGTGGAACTGACTCCAAATATAATGTTTCACTATCACAGTGGAATTAGGATCTATCCTTTTTACCCAGAAAAATATTTCACCGTCTTCTTTGCATATTTCTATGTTCAAATTGTCCTTTTTGACAATAAACCCTATAATATATGATGTATTTTTTTTTGGAGAAGGGGCTAGAAGGATGTAACATCCCGACTTTTCGTAAAAGGGTAAAATAGTAATTGGATTTAATCACTACGACCTAATTATTATTTGTTCTTTTTACTTAATTAAAAAGGATTTAATTAAGGGATTTTGTTATTCAATTAATAGATTTAATTAATAGCTATTTTAGGAAGATAATAGCCAAAATCCACTCATATTATGTCACGCAAATTCAGAAGAAAAAAAAAGATGCAACGGCAATCTGAAGGAGAAGCAGCGCAGAAGATGCCAGAAAAAAGGGAGAACGTAATCTTCAACCGTGTGACCAATCCGTTCATCTGTTCAAGATGCCACAGGAGAGAAAAGTAATCAGCGCGAGGAGACGCAACTTTGGAAAATAACATCTCTCAATTTCTTAAGTTTTCAGTTTAGCCCTAGTTTTCGGTATTCGTAGAATACGATTCTTGAAAAATTCGTATCTTTCAATCCGTAACTCTGTTTTTCAGCCATGAGTAGTCGAAACGATAGTCTTGGAGCGTAGATCATTCTAAAAATAGATATGCAGCAGTTAATCCAGGTAATCTGTAGTTTTATGGACTTTTTCAGTTTCGGTTTTCTGCAAAGAAATTGGATTTTAGGGTTTCTCGTTGATCAAATAGGTTTTGGGGTTGAGGATCAACAGTTGTTGCATTTGCTTGACGTTTTGCTAGAAATTAAGGTAAGAGGCTCTTCCTAATGAGTAATTATAGTTTTATAATGATAGGTTGAGTTTTGGTGTTGTTTGGTGATAGAATTCATGCTAAGTTGTAATTAATAAGATGTGATATGTTTTGGTATATTTGTGTTGAGTTTTAAATTTCTATTTTTTTGATTCAATAACATTAATTAAATATGAACAAGCCCCGAGTGAGTTTCTGATGCGTTTGGTTCCGGCACCGGACGTACTCTTAAAGGGAGTTGAAGTTCGGGACCGTCGGAAGAGCATGAAAGGGCTTGTGCTTTGATGAACTAGAGTTCATCAATGTCTGTGTATTTGCTAGGACTTTTCCGTGTCTAGTGGTCTAGGAAAGAGAGTAGTGTATGTGAGGGAGCTTACGAAAACACTTAGGTGGCTAGTTAATTCACGGTAAATAATAACATATGTGTAGTAAAAGCTAAAACGTCATTTATTCTCGGTTAGGCATCGATTCAAATCGGCGATGTGATACGTTCATAAAAGGTGGACAACACTACTGGCTCAAAAGTCTGAAGGGTAGTGGAGGAAATCCATCGAACGTAGATGCATACTGTCACGGATTTATCTAACACAAAACAAGTAATAATCCGGTTAACCTCAAGTATAAGGATCGTAGTAATAGTGGTTAATGCCGGGTCGATCTTACGGGGAACTGGCGATTGCTAACCCTAGTTTTTGTTTAACTAACTAACCTATGTCACGATTACTAAACTAAACAGCGAATGAAACAAAACAAAACAGAAAATAAAACTAGACAGAGGATGTAATCCAAAGCTAGGAAGAATACGGGTTGCGAACTTATTTAAACTAAACTAAGATGGAAATAAAAGTAAACTAACTAAACAAATTCAAGTTTTAAGGATTTAAATCAAGTGTATAACGAGCAAACGAGGATTGATCCACCTATCCAACAAGCATTGATTTCCTATCTCGATTATATTGTGGTTTTTATCTAAGTTGTGATTCACCTTATCTAAACATGAACCCTAATTCCTTAGAAAGTTCATCTATTAATCTATTATCTTCCGATGTAAGATTAATGCGTTTTCTAACCAAAGGTGTAAACTTTATGTTTATAATCTAGCAATTAGACCTATTAACTTCCGTTATGATAGATTCAAATTACTACTCTTATTCATGGTGATCTAAGGTTTATTAAGACTTCCATCAACAATAAACAATCACACATGCATATCTTCCGATGTAAAATCAATTAAACGTAATAAACATGAATAAGAAACAACCTTTAAATAAAAACTCACAGTACAACCGAAGAAAACGAAATCAACAATCGTTGGATGGCTTCACAATACTCGTTTGATGAAGCTTTTAGCCTCTAAACATCCTCAGCAACTCGAATTTGCAGAAATAGTACATAAAAAGTAACTAGTTTAATCTAGATCTAAAGTGCATAAAAACTGGAATAAAAGAAGAAAAACGCAGCCTAAAGCCGCCCCTAGGTTTAGGGTTTTGAATAATGAGTGTATGGTATGTTTTGGGTTGAGAAACAGCCGCTTATTTATAGATTTTAAAGTCGGTTTCAGCAAGTCGGCTACCGGACGCCCGTCTGGTTCCTTGAACGCCCGTCCACTCTTCAATAAAACTTCGAATCGGGCCGAGTCATGACCAGACGCTCGTCCACACAGCGTCCACTTCAGCGTCCAAACTTTCTGAATCAAAGATGTCATCCTGGACGCTCGTTCAGTTTCAGCAAACGCCCGTCCACTGGACGGAACCTGGACGCCAGTCCAATATGATTGAATTTCGATTTCTTGATCTCTATCTCTTTTCTTCTTGTCAATTCCTTCATTATCTCTTTCATCATCAAATATTTCGACTCTTATCTCCTTCTGATCATCATGTGAGCCTCAAACACGTATCTATAACACATAAAAACATCGCAAAATGTAATATCGCTCAAATAATCATAAAAACATAATTAAAACACATAAATCAACCTATTTTGCGATTAACTCATCTAAAATATCATTTACTCAATATTTCCATTAAACACACGTTTCTTATGCAAATTAATACAAATATGGGGGAAATTATCATAAAACATAGTGTTATAAATCGTATAAATTCACCCTTAACACATACCGGGGAGATCCCAGGACTATCGGTGCTAATTATCGTAGTTGGCAAGTATATCTCGTGGTGGAATTTTCACCATGCATTGTGTCCTTGAGTAATGATGTAACCAAGATAAGCTAAGCTAGAAACGTTTAGTCATGACATGTCGATGGGCATGGATTGAACCTTTGATTAAGTCGGTCTCATAAAGATAATTTAATAATCATAATAATAACTTTTCGTTGTATAACTTAGTTATTCATTAACTTCTCACTTTTACTAAGTACTTTGTACTTACCTCCTTTGCATTTTATTTTGTATGCATTGTGGGGTGAGAAGACGAACAGGTTGATCAGGTAGATGACGACTTTTGAAGGCTTTGAAGTCTTGATGAAGTTTCTAGTTCCTTTTCTTTGTAAATGTTGTACTAGACTAGTTGTATTTATTTTCTTAGACTTATTTTATTTCTATTTAAGACCTCGTATTGTATAAGTCTTTGGGTTTTTCGTCGTTGTAATTTAACTATCCATCTTTAGTATGGTTAATTTCTATTCTTAGTAGCATTTATGTTTTACCCGAGTCTTTTTAGCTTCCGTTTGCTTTTATTTGATACGACAACGTAGAGGCTTGCGTATAATATTAGATTTATTTAATGCTATACGCGCCGAACGTTTCTCTTCCGGATAAGGGCTCGGTTTCCGGGAGCGGGGCGTTACAGTTGGTATCAGAGAAAAGCGTCATTTCTTTCCTAGGCTTCTCCCCTCTAAGATGAGACTTCTTTAGACCTTTTTGAACCCTTCTAATCTCTCTTGATCTTGGTGGTAAATTCTCGTAGGATTATGAATCCTTAAAACGTGGTTAAGTTGCACTAGGTCCAAGTGAAAAGTCTCATTAGGCGAAGGTTAGGTTGAGTTTTAAGCTCACATCTCTTATGTGATCCTCTTAAGTTTTGTTCCTTTCGAGAACCCTTATTAGGATCCCTCTTTCCTTTTGGAATCTTCGAATCTTTCTCTAATTTTCTTTCTTTTTGAGGTTTTAATGCTTTCGTAATGCTACATTTGGTTCAAATCACTTCCTTGTAACTTGGTGTTTTGCAAAATGAGTAAACAATTTTGTTCACGTTTCTACATGTCATGTTATATCATTTTATTTGTTCCAAGAATTCTGTAAATTTTCAGCCATTTAGAAATTTGTCTTATCTACAATTTCTCTCTTTACATCAATTTAGTTTTCAATATGGATTGTTCACAAATTTTTTAACAAGGAGGGGGGTACTCTGTTCAGAAAATTCTGCAGCGGTACTCTTACTTATCATTCTGTTTTGAATAAGCTAAACACCTCCAAATGACTTGCATTTTTGGTATGTTGTAGAAAACATCCTGTACTATAATTTTTGTTTTGGAACCAAGTGCAAATTCGTTTTGGTTTGAGCACAATCTGCAACACACGACAGTTGATGAAGTCCTGGAAATTTTTGACAGCTTATAACAGTAGATGAAAAGAATTATTTTGACCGACCTATGGCTTCCCAAATTTTTTTGATTTTTGAGCATCATATGTAAAACTTATATACTCACAGATTTTCTCTTTGCCTCATGTACAAAATCAGCTTAGTTTGTTTTGTGCAAATCAATTATTTCATGGCTTATGTATGCACCCGAATTTCTCAAAACCATTTAAGTCCTCTGGTCAAGAAATGATAGATGTCTTTCTTTCACCCTGTAAGTTATAGTGTAGTAGGTTATAGGAGATGAGAATACTTTGATTTATCTGATTCTTAAGCTAGTTGTTAACCAGGATAAGAAGTTTGGTAGGTAGAGACTAGGTGTTGTCGTTATAGTGCTCCTTGATGGCAAGAAACGATTGCGTG